>CM032230.1:21815000-22217500 GCA_019009955.1 Riptortus pedestris | reverse complement strand
CAAATATTAAGTGAGTTAATCCTTCCTTGTTCTGTAGACTGGCAAGCCAGCAGGTGGTAAATCTGCTTTGATTACGCCGCTTCTGAGGGACAGACTATTAAATGAGGTTGACTACCTATAAATTATACAGGTAGCATACAATACTTTAGAAATTTTTAGTAAGATTTATAAGTGAGTAGAACGATCCGTGTCTGGCATAGTTAGGTGGGGTATGGAGATGCTGTTTTTCTTGACATATTTACAAAATACCTCAACTTGACCAACATCCACTAATTACCTTTTCTTTATCTGGTATCTTCTATTGGCAGGTTTCCGTTGCGGGATATCAGATATTGATATAGTTGTTGGAATCCAGGCACGTTTCATACAGTCTAATGATCTGATTGAATTTGAACTAATCATGTGTTCTTTAAAAGAGCTTTTTCTTTACCATATCGTTTGAGACTAAAGAACACTTAATTTTTGATATATTAATTCAGTTTCCTTGGTTCATTTTAAATTACTCTTCCAGCCAATATTTTAGAATCGTATTCGTATTACTTTCACCAGGTTCTCCTTTAGTCCTGACTCAATTTTTGAAAAAAAATATGTATCGATCCTACCTAGGTGATGTCGAAAATAAGGTCCTTTCAAAATTATATATATAAACACACACACATACATATCCTAGCTAAGGTATATTATGATGATATTATGACGCTCGGGATATTATGATGATCGGGAGGTTGAATAATATTTTTTTTTTTTTTTTTTTTTTTTTTTTTTTTTTGGCAAGGCTTTAGTGTGTGCAATTACACTTCCCGTTTGGGCGTATTTTTCCCCCTTTAAGGGAAGTTTTGAAAAATGAATGAAACCTAGTCAATCAATCTTGATACATATGCATATATATATATATATATCCTTCCTAGTACTGAGTGGGGTCATCCTGCACCCCACGGCTCGTTTTTCGCTAGCCGTTTTTATAAATTTATAGATATCCCTTAGTCCTTCTAGGAGTTTTCCTCTGCAAGTGTCTTGATTCAAAATATCAAAAAATAAATAGAAAAAACTAAATGAATTGCATGATATTTGAACAAATATGACAAAAAACAGGCCTGGGGTGTGCGATGACCCCACGTAGTCGTTAGTGTGACCAAATTTAGTTTGGTATAAATAAACTTTTTTTTTTTTTAACTTTAAAATTACTTTTTCTTGGTAGTAATCGACTCAATAATATTAACTTAATAATTTGAAAAACATGGAGCTAATGTGGTTTAATTTCTTTCACAGGAATTCTAAAGCCTATTTCTTACATAAATCGTAATTGAATTTCCTAGAAATTCCTGACCTTTAGATTTTACTTTTCTCTCTCCCTATTTTGAAGAATCAGTTTCGTGTTACATTTGTATGTGTCAACATGTTTTCTTCTCGGACAGTGAAAATCATAGAACTAGCTCGCGCTGCACAGCAGGACAGCCTCAATGATCTACCAGGCGAAACACACGATCACCCTTCTGGTTTTGATTCGGGAAATGAGATTTCTGAAGATGAGGACTTCTTAGAAATTGAAGAAGAGGCTAATGATGAATTGGAGGCAGATTATTTCACAGACGAAATTTCGTTTGAAGATTTAGGAGAAATATTTCTATCTAAAGATGAAACTTTTTGGTTGAAACAACCTTTAGTGCGAAGAAAATCAAGGTCTTCGAATATTATCAACATGCCACCAGGTATTTCTAAACAAATTCCATTAGATAGTGAAATTTTAGATATTTTCAAACTTTTTATTTCTCCGGACATTATAGACATTGTCGTCAGTTCTACAAATCAGAGGGGATTTCATAATACATTCATATATAATCAAGAACATGGTAAAAATTTGTTGTGGAAAAATGTTACCCCTACCGAAATGTATGCTTATATCGGATTACTGATAATTAGTGGAGCCATGAAAAGCAATAGAGAACCAATAAATATGCTATGGACGGACAGTTACCAACTTTCAAAATTCCTATTTTTTCATCTACGATGTCGAGAGATCGGTTCAAAGAAATTTCTTCTAATATATGTACACAATATGTACACAAGGTTGGAACGGAAATCCACAGACAAGTTAGCTCCTATAAGAGACGTAATAGATATATTTACAAAAAATTGCCAAAAACATTACCACCCTGGAAGCCATTTGACAATTGATGAACAACTTGTTCCTTTCAGAGGACGATGTCCTTTTCGGGTGTATATGAAATCAAAACCTGCAAAGTATGGCATCAAAATATGGGTAATGGCTGATTGTGAAACAGCATATTGCAAAAATATTCAGATTTATTTGGGAAAAACTGGTCCAACCCCTGAACGTGAACAAGGAAAACGAGTGGTTTTAGATTTAGTTTCCATCCTGGGTCCTGGGCCATGGCATAACCACTGATAACTTTTTCACGTCCTTAGAATTGGCGGAAGAACTTCTTGACAAAAAACTAACTTTAATTGGCACACTCAGAAAAAATAAAACATTTATTCCAAAAGAATTCCTGCCAGCAAGAAATCGTCCAAGATATCAATCTCTTTTTGGATTTCAAAGTGAAATTACTTTAGTATCATATGTACCCAAACCAAATAAATGTGTAATACTATTATCAAGCGAACATCACACAAACAATATTATAAATAATGAAACAAAAAAAACAGAAATTATCAGTACATATAATGCAACCAAAGGTGCTGTAGACACTCTCGACAAAATGGTAGCAGAATATTCCACAAAACGGCAAACTAAAAGATGGCCAATGACGATTTTTATGAATACATTAGATATAGCAGGGATAAATGCATATATTGTGTGGACGAAACTCCATCCTGACTGGAAAATTTCTTCACTTGACAGAAGGCGGATTTTTCTCTTGGAGTTGGGAAAGAAATTAGCAGAACCGCTTATTCGAGAAAGATTGAATAATCCACATTTATGGAGAAGGCTGAAGAGAGATACTATAAGAATGATGGAAAAGTGCATCGACATCGAAGAAAATCAAGAATCGAAGCCTTCGACGTCGATTGCTACAGCAACAAGGCCCAAAAGTAGGGGAAGATGCTATTTGTGTCCTCGAAAAGTCGATATCAAAGTTAAAAATTTCTGTAACAGCTGTGGACAATTTATATGTCCAAAACATACAAATCATAATCCTGCATGTATAAATTGTGTCAATGTTGAAAACTAGTATTTCTTTTTTATTTTTTGTTTTTTTTTAATGTTTTTTTGCTTTCATGATGTTTATAAATATAACAGTAAAATAACTTATTTAATTACTATAAAACTTTTTTTTGTAAATTAATAATTTTAATGATCAAAAGGTACAAATTTTTTAAACGTTTTATTAATAAATAAAACCATGCGAGTTAAAGCGTTGACCTTTATCTCACATGGTAAACCGAGAGTGGCGAGTTCGATTCTTGCCTAGGCAAAGGAAATTATTTAGTGACGAAATTCATTAAATAACGTCCTAAAATCCCACCCTGGCTAGAAAAGGGTGGTAACCTGTAGATAACCCGTCCCGATTAGCCTAAGTTGCAAAAAGTGGACGTTAATAAATAATAATAATAATAAATAAACAAAAAATATTTTTATATTTGTTTTTATTTTATTTTAACCTATAATATACCTAAATATTAAATACATTAAAGAAAACAGAATTAAATGTGGTTTAGTGTGTAAAATTGAAATTTAAAGTTGGGGTCCGTGCGGACCCCACTCAGTCCTTAACGTTTTACAATCCACCCAGTCCTAGGAAGGATACATATATATATATATATATATATATATATATATATATATATATATATATATATATAAACAAAATAAGCTGCCCTCCTTCTGAGGTAATAAGGTTTTTGTTTTATTTTAATTTTATTTAAATTGTATACGAAAAGTTGGAATAATTTGAATATTGCAAATTAGGGGGGTATCTCAGGTGAGAGTGCAGCTTATTCTTTTTTTTAATTCTCAGTCGCAATTTTTGTTTTCAGATATTAAACTCTATTTGTAAATTTGTATGTATAACTCAAAATATAGTTCGTTAATGGCTGTAATCTGACTAGTGGAAGGGGGATTTCTGAAATTTTAAAAAATTCCGCTTTAATTTCTTGGGTCAAAAATTCATTAATTTCAAATTAATGTTTAGATATTGTTATGTACATTTTTTCTCTATCTTGAATATTAACTAAGATTTTTACACCTTCTGTCATAATATACTGTTTGATCATGAACTTTTGTGAGATAAATGAAGTACGTTATTGATGATATAAATTTAATTTTATCTTTTTTACTGTAAAATGTTTATTTAATCTATACTATAATCCAAAATCAATGGGTTGTAATATGAAACTCTCAGGTTTCATAATGTTAATTAATGTCTTAAAAGGTTGAAATCGGACCAGGATATGGATGTGATTCTAAAATTCAAAATATACACCAATCATTGGGTGCAAAGTTTTTTGTGTGCATTATTTTGGGGCTCAGTTTAGCCTGGAGAGTTTTGCTTTGCTTATATCTCATGTGGTAAAGCTAGATAGGCGTGTTCGATTCCCGCTTGGAAAAGTAGGAAGTTAGCCCCTCCGAATTAGCCTTAGTAGCAAGAAGTGGGCGTTAATAAATAAATATACATTGTTTCGAGTTTTTTAATATTAAGTGAATTATTGGTACTTTCTTGTTTTTAGTCTTCGATAAATCCCCAAATCACATTATATTTTTATTTTGACAGAATATATATTTAGAAGAGACGAATACTGTGTCATACCAGCATGTGGTGGTATATCTGCTTAGTTATCACAGCCCATGCGGGACGGACTTAGAATTGAAGATCGCTCCATAATTCCTTCACGCAGGGGCGGCGTTAACTAAGCAGATTTCTCACGTGCGACACGCATCTTTTAGAACAAAAGTTCAATGAGAACAATATTTGATATTGTGGCTTAAAATAAAGTGTTTCATAACATAACAGCTAGTTGTTAATATAACATGAGTAGGAATGAAAACTGAGCACTACATAATGCAAATATCTTGGTTACTAATATAGCTATTTTCATCACTAGTACGCAAAGTGTATCTTTTCTGTGCAAGGTCGAGTTTCACGTACGAGGCGAAGCCGAGTTCGGGAATAAGACCGAGTACAGAAAAGATACTTTGCGTACGTATGTTGAAAATGACTTTTCATTATATTGTACCTATTCTTAAAAGGAAATAAGGTAAATATTTTAATATTTATATTCTTATAAAAATATCAGAAGATAAAGATATGAATTCAAAAAATGAAACATATGTTTATTAAACTGCAAAGGTTATTCAACAGATAAATAGAATAGGCAATAGACCTATAATTTAAAATTAATATTTTAAATTAAATTAAAGCTAACAGCTATGTTTGCTTCATTTAAAATATCTTCCGGAATATTTGAACACGCACTATTATTAAACATTGTTTTGATTTAATAAATACAGGTTAAGTAAGTATGCAATATACAATGCATGATAGTATAATGAGGAATATTCCAATACAGCTGTTACTTTTCTGTACTAGTAAAGAAAAATATCTCTTTGCGTACTCAAACGGTACACACTAAAAACACATCGTCGCTGTCAAATCAAACCGGCATATCTGCAAAAATTGAGTTTTTGAGTTGTTGGTGTCAAAAAATGTCTTTTTTTTCCTGTCTATTTTTATGTCGAACCGGCATATTGTATAGTTGAATAAAAATCCGTCAGATGGCGTTGGGCCGGTATGCATTTACGTGGAAATAGCCATTTTGTTTATCAGAAGACAGATCTATTGCGCAATTACGCCAATCGCTTCAAAACCTTCAAGGAGGAAAGACGTCCATCATGTAAGTAAAACTGAATTATCTCACTATAGTACATTTTTATTATTACCCAGATATGACTTATTGGCAGATAATCCGGTTTGCACTCAACATTAATGCGTTTCTAACAGGCTCAACTAAAACAAACCGGCATATTTGCCAAAACGTTGGTTGAAAAAACAGACAAAAGCACAGGTATGCTAAGCTTGGAAATGAGAGGCAAGCATGGAAAGGGTAACAAGTTGGATAAAGAACTCGTGAAGAGCGCAAAGGATCACATAGAAAAAGTTTCCCAGAATTCCTAGTCATTACTGCAGATCGCAAAGTTCTAGGGAGTATATCGATGGTGGAAAATCTATCGCCGAACTTCACAGAGATTATCTAAAAGAAAGAAAGGAGTCAAACCTTGCAGGAATCAGCTACTGCAAGTACAGAGCTATTTTCAAGTCATACAACCTTTCGTTTTTCACACCGAAGAAAGATCAGTGTGATGTTTGTCTCATTATACCAAAACACGAAACAAAATACAACAGAATATGAGAATCATATTCTAGAAAAGGACTTCTCCAGACTGGAAAAGGAGAATGACAAGAAAACCACAGATTCAACCATCGTAAGCAGTATACGACCTTCAGGCAGTGCTGTCCTGTCCGCAGGGGGAGGCGTCTTCTTACTATACATTTCAAAGCTAGCCGTTTACAATTTAAACAATTGCTGAACTGAAGGGTGAAAAAACGGTAAACTGTTACACTTGGGATGAGACACAAGGAAGAAGAGGCGTGATTGAGATTGGGAGCTGTGTGCTGAAATATCTGCAAACATTTAAATGACAAAGCTGACTATCCAATAGATGTTGTGTTTTACAGCAATAATTGTTGTGGACAACAAAAAAATAACTTTATGATGGCAATGTACAAATATGCTGTTTCAACATTAAAAAACATAAAATCTATCACACACAAATTTTTAGTAAAGGGCCACACCCAAAACGAGGGGGATTCGGCTCACTCAACCATTGAAAGAGAAGTTAAAAGAAGTGGACCAATATACTTACCTTCCCAATACGCCATGGCCATGAAAACGGCAAAGAAAAGTGGCAAGCCTTACCAGGTTCATGAGTTGAGTCATGAGGACTTTTTTGACATAAAAGCTCTTAAGGACTCCCAAGTAATTTTACCCATCTTGGACATTCGAATGTTTAAAGTAATTAAAGACGACGGCAACTTTTACTTCAAAACATCCTACGGATCACATGCCTGGGAGGAGGCGAAGACAAGGAATAAACGGGGCAGTGAGGGCGTGAATCCTGTTTCTGATGCAAGCTTATTCCAAGAGACTTACCATCGATGAGAAAAAGAAAAAGGGTATCCTAAAGTTAGTTACTGTCGGATAATACCGCCAATTTATTCAGATTTCTATAAAAATTTGTGAAACTTTGAAGTTACCAGAGGCAATATTGTGTTAATTGTTGTTTAAAAAAAAATGTGAAGCAATAAATTATTTTTTCATTGACAAAATTATCTTTTTTTTCTACCTGAAACAGGTTCCAAAAGAAGAAGCCACTGTGGCACAAAAGCAAATATTACACTGATTTTAAAGTCATACTGGCATATCTGCATACATCTCAAAATTTAAGCAATTTTCGATTTATTTCCAACTACTACGTCAATAAGCAGTATTCGTCTAAATTTTATTCGTGCATAAGGTGGCTATTGAGGTGAACCAAACGGACGTTAAGTGGAAAATATCACATGCGAAAACTTTAAAGTGCTCTGGTGAAAAATATGCATTTTGCAGATATGCCGGTTTGATTTCACAGCGACGACATGTTATTTTACGCAGTATAATGAAAAAGATATTTTAACAACTTATATAAGGCCATTTTTTGAACATTATATTTTCAATAAGATTGGTGTAATACATGTTTTCGATCCGACGCATAATAACGGATATATTAAAAGTTTTCGAAATTACTTCCCTCTAAACCCCTTCTCCCACTGGTCCATTAACGAATTTAATCTTTCTCTTTACATTAAACGATTAAGCCGAAAATATAATATATAGAACAGACTTCATTTTCGTCGTATACTAGTTAGGATTGACAAGAGACAACAGAAGAGAAGTATTAGGGAGACTCCGAATAGATTACAGATTTGTTCATGGTTATCTTATGACATAAGATCAATCCCCGATTTGTGAGAAGACACAGACTTAACTATCTATCCACTTATTGATGGGATACCATACTATACATCTATTCGAAACGAATGCAATATTTCCAATTGCATAGCACTCCCAAGGGCCCTTATAGATGATCCCAAATAGACAAATAATTGAATTTGGTGAAAATTACGAATTTATACAGAGAAATTTAAATTAAAAGTTTTTTTGTATCCTCGTTTATATTTTTAAAAGTCCGTCACGCCGGGGCTACGGAAAATAAGCCGATTTCCCTCGTGTTGTTGACTAATAGATAAATCTACGTACTGGTAACACAACACCACTGTGAATAAACACAAACGGAAATAAGAAAGGTTTCATCCAATTTTGATAATCTGCTGACAGGAAGCGTTAGGTTAGAAATGTAAACATACGGGTCTGCCCGCTTCACACCGGAAAGAAAAACAATTACTGAAATATATCAGAATATAACATATTAATTCCATTGAGAACTATTTACTATATCTAGTACTGTAATTAATTATGAGTCAGAATAACTGTTATCTCATTCAATCAAATTTTAGTAGTCCAAAACCTTAAGACGGGGGGGGGGGAGGGTCACCAGGACATATTTGCATGTATCTCGTATATTAAAGGTCTCTTGGATACAAATTTTGGTATTTACACTTCGAATAATGTGATTTATTGTGTAGCAGAGTATTGTTTATGTAACATGTGCAGAAGTGGCAGTTTGCTGATGGTCGAAAACTGAAAAATGCAAATATCTCGGTTAATATTCAAGTTAGAGAATACATGTATATAACAATATTTATAGTAAATTTAATTTGATTCTATACAAGGTTTCGATCCGACGTACAGTAACGGAGATATTTTCCTCCTGGGTAGGATCGATGGACATTTGAAGAAATATTTCGAAAATCGCGTCATGAGTACGACCTCAATAGTTGATTTCCCTCAAGGGAAATCTGCTAAAACGTGTATAGAACCAATCTAATATCAAATTAAATTTACTATAAATATTGTTATTTATTCTGTATTTTGAATAGTAATCGAGATATTTGGATGTGTGCCTAACAGTCGACATGTAATCGGGTATTGTCGTAAATTTCCGGATTAGTTCTGCCGTTTCCGTAACTGTTTGGCTCTCGTGGGAGCTGTTTCTAGCCTTTCTTGTCGTATCAGCTTTTTGTGAGATATATGCAATTACGTTCTTGTCATCCGCCCCCTCCCCTGTTTAGTTTTCGGACTATTAAAATTTGAGTTATTAAAATATACATTATTCTGATTCATTATATATTGCAGTACTAGATATAGCAAATAGTTTGCAAAAAAGTTAATGTTATATTCAGATATATTACAGTAAATTGTTTTTCTTTCCGGTGAAGAATATATCTATCTGTTCAGCTCTGAGTGGTTGGCAGACCTATTTGTTTACAGTTCAGAAGCTGTTTCCGTTAGGAGCTTAATTAAAATTAACTGAAAGATTTCTCATTACTGTTTATATTTACTCCTCACGGTGGTGTTCGTTACCCGTATGCTATTGTAAAACTTCACATGGAAAATCTGCTTTGTTTACCCATCCCCTACCTGACGGACGTTTTGAAAGGTTAGTAAACTTCCCTTTTCACCCAGTTCACTGTTATGCTATTATTTCTCGATCACCACCGCCTTGTTGTACAATTCTTTCTTGTTTATGCACAAGACAAGAGTTTTATGAGGTAATTAAGCGTGAGGTAAAGCTAGCATGTAGCAAGCCTATCGCTCAGCCAGACCGCAAGAGGGTAGCACCATCCCATTACAGCCACAACCCTTCTCCAGCCTCCAGATATTAATTCCCCTAGTCCCTACTAATTAATTGCAGCCATTCCACCCTTTTAACTGCCTTGATGTATTCCTCAAGGTCTTGTCTCCTCGGTCTGATGAATTACTCACTTGTTAACAATTAATCAGCAAGTCAAAGAAAATGCTTCCGTGAAAGCGAATATACTCTCTTATAATTAACTTAGGTGGTGTAGTAGCTACCTATGTAATCCATCTTCTCCCGTCTAATGTATATATTAACTTTCCTGAATCTTTAATGCTGGCCTTTATATATTTTTAGCCTTCCATTACCGCGATCTTTGTGCAGGCCCTCCACTTCCCTATAATAAACATGGCCATTCCTTAAGTTTTCATCCGTCAGTTTCTTATTTTGTGGTAGTTGGATGTAGATGTAGATTCGCTTTCTTAAATCGAATTTTTCAAAGCTCTAACCTTTTTTTGTAATCGATTTTTACACTTCATAATTTTTATGTACCGGTGGTATCAGCTGATTGGTGTAGGTCTCCGTTTTTGTCAGTTTTGTCGTGACCACCTCAGTAGTAAGGTCCAATATTTTAGCAGATTTCTCTTAAGGGGAATACAGAATAGTTGTACTAATGACACTAATTTCAAAAATCAAATCTTCTATCTAGGAGATGATTTTTTCTAAAATCAAGCCATTGTAAAATTTATATATATGAATATATATATATGAATATATATATATATATATATATATATATATATATATATATATATATATATCAACGTGCTCATGACGCGATTTTCGAAAAGTTTCATCAAATGCCCATCGATCCTGCTTAGAAGTCGACGAAAATTTCGTTGTTTTTATATACATACATACATACACACACACACACACACACACACACACACACACACACACGCATACATACAGGCTAGTCTTTTACCTGTCAGTCCTGTGGGAGGGTGTTTAGAGTGATTAGAAATAGAAAATTCAAAATATCTCTATTATAAACATGATAAACAAATTGAAACGCTTACAAATGTTATGGGCTCAGGTTAGCCATGCGAGTTGATCTTAATATCGCATCGTAACGTAGAGTGGTGAGTTCGATTCCCGCCCGGGCAATAGGAATTTATATAGTGACGGAATTCATTAAATAAAATCCTTAGTTTCACCCTGGCTGGAAAAGGTTGGTAACTTGTAGATAACCCGTCACAATTAGCCTTAGTTGCAATAAATGGTCGTTAATAAATAATTTATAAGTGTTATTTTGTTGACCTTTTCTCATTCTCTATTGCTAACCGAAACATTTCCCTTTATATTTTTTAATTTTCACCTTTCAGTAATCCCTCTCTGCGTTTCTAATCATCGCTCGTTATCAATAAACCAATATAATTATAAAATGTTTTATTCCAATTTAAATACCAAATATAGTTTTCTACGGACCATTCTTATTTCGGGATATTTCTTATTTTTTTCTAAACTGTTTCATTAGGATTCCGTAAACCCCCCAAATCGTCCTACCTTAACATTTTTACTAAGGAATAAAGAATATATGTTGAGATGAGATCAGTAGTGTGTCATACCTGCCAGCTCGTGGAAAATCTGCTCAAGGCTCTTCTGATGGCCTTCCATGATAACTATTTCTTCTGAATTCGACATTGTGTCTATTGCGTGTATCCATTCGTTAATTATGCAACGGCCTTTGACAGTAGAATTACCTGCACGGCATTCCCGTCCTCCTCGATAGTAATAAAAAACTTGTAATTCAATCCGATCCAAGAAAAAAAGGCCGATGCCATAAGGTGATCCTCTCTCACCCCCCAGGCCCCGATATTGGAGCAGGTGGTTCATATAGCCTTGTGGTTTATATTATATCTAACGTCTCTCTCTCTCTCTCTCTCTCTCTCTCTCTCTCTCTCTCTCTCTCTCTCTCTCTCTCTCTCTCTCTCTCTCTCTCTCTCTCTCTCTCTCTCTCTAGGTCTCTCTCTCTCTCTCTCTCTCTCTCTCTCGCTCTGTCTCTCTCTCGCGCTCTCTCTCTCTCTCTCTCTCTCTCTTCCCCCCCCCCAGTGTGAGGGGATGAGAGTGAAACCAGCTATTGAGGTCGTAGTCATGACGTGATTTTTATAAATTTGCTAAAAGACCATCGAGCCTACACAGGAGATAACGAAAATGAGACTCGTTCAAAGCTTGGAGTGTATATATACATATATATATATATATATATATATATATATATATATCCTTTTTTTGTAGATACAATATAATACTTTTTTTGTCTGATTACGCTCTAGCGTTCGCAATTTTGGTTTAATCGGTACTAAACTCGATGTTTAATCATTTTATGTAAAAGAAAAAGATCAAGTTCGTTAATGACTATAATAAATCTGATCTGTGATAGGGGGAATATATACAATATTAGGATTGTTGTTGGTTTTATTTGTATTAAAATGTAACGTAAGTGGGTATTTTGACTTGCAATTAGTCGAATAATTTTTAGTAAATATTACATAAAACATATAGCTACCATATTATATAAGATGAATAGACTTTAGATCAGTATATTTTTTATGAAAATTAGTAAATGGTTCTTTTAGCAGATTTACCTTAAGGGAAATCAGGCTATTGAGATCATACTCATGACGCGAGTTTCGACATTTTTTTGTAAATGTCCATCGATCCTACCCAGGAGATGACGAAAATGACGAAGTCCGTTCAATATTATATATATATATATATATATATATATATATATATATATATACACACACACACACACACACACACACACATTTGTCTGTTAATGCTCTAGCGGTCGTAATTTTTGTTTGATCGTTACCAAACTCGGAATTTAATCGTTTTATGTAAAAAGGAAGATCAAGTTCGTTAATGGCTGAAATCTGACCAGTGGGAAGGGTGGTTTAGATGGGGGATTTTTCAAAATTCGAAATATCTCCGTTATTATGCGTCGGATCGAAATATTGTATAGAATCAATCTTATTGCAAATTACATTTACTATAAATATTGTTCTATACATTTATTCTGTATCTTGAATATATATTAACCGAGATATTCGCATTTGTATTCTGTCTGGTCGGCTGTTTTCCGTAGTTTCCCTTACTGCTACAGTTGTTATTAGGCAGATATTTCTACTGTAAAACTTCACGTTGGAAATCTGCTTAGTTTTCGCAGCCCCTGCGTGACGGACTTTTCTATTTGAGGAATCATTTAGTAAATATTTCATGAAATCATATAGCTAGCATATTAAATGCTATTGATCCGCTTTGAATCAAGTATATTTTTATGAAAAATAGTAAATGGTTCTTTTTTATTTGAGGAGTTATTTTTAGTAAATATTACATGAAAACATATAGATACCTTATTAAAGGGTGTTGATCGGCTTTGGATCAGTATATTTTTATGAAAAATAGTAAATGGTTCTTTTCTATTTGAGGAATTATTTTTAGTAAAGATTACATGAAAACATGTAGCTTCCATATTACATTTTGTTCATGGTTTTTGCTTCAATATTTTTTTATGAAATTAGTAAATGGTTTTTTTCTATTTGAGGAATTATTTTTAGTAAAGACTACATGAAAACATATAGCTACCATATTATATTTGGTTCAGTTTATTTTTATGAAAAATGGTAAATGGTTCTTTTCTATTTGAGGAAATATTTTTAGTAAAGATATCATGAAAACATGTAGCTACCATATTAAATTTTTTTCATGGTTTTTGCTTCAATATTTTTTTATAAAATTAGTAAATGTTTTTTTTTTTATTTGAGTAATAATTTTTAGTAATACATTACGTGAAAACATATATCTACCATATTAAAGTTTGTTGATCGGCTTTGGATCAGTATATTTTTATGAAAAATAGTAAATAGGTCTTTTCTATTTGAGGAATTATTTTTAGTAATACATTATGTGAAAACATATGTCTACCATATTAAAGTGTGTTGATCTGCTTGGAATCAGTACATTTTTATGAAAATAGTAAATGGTTCTTTTCTATTTGAAGAATTATTTATAGTAAAGATTACCTGAAAACAAATAGTTACCATATTGAGTACTATTGATCGGCTTTTTTCTATTTGAAGAATTATTTATAGTTAAGATTACCTGAAAACAAATAGTTACCATATTGAGTACTATTGATCGGCTTTTTTCTATTTGAAGAATTATTTATAGTAAAGATTACCTGAAAACAAATAGTTACCATATTGAGTACTATTGATCGGCTTTTTCTATTTGAAGAATTATTTATAGTTAAGATTACCTGAAAACAAATAGTTACCATATTGAGTACTATTGATCGGCTTTTTTCTATTTGAAGAATTATTTATAGTTAAGATTACCTGAAAACAAATAGTTACCATATTGAGTACTATTGATCGGCTTTTTTCTGTTTGAAGAATTATTTATAGTTAAGATTACCTGAAAACAAATAGTTACCATATTGAGTACTATTGATCGGCTTTTTTCTATTTGAAGAATTATTTATAGTTAAGATTACCTGAAAACAAATAGTTAGTTGATTGGCTTTGGAATTTTTATGAAAAATAGTAAATGGTTCTTTTCTATTTAAGGAATTATTTTTAGTAAATATTACATGATAACATATAGCTACCATATTGAGTGCTATTGATTGGCACTAATGGTAAATAGTTATGTCTTTTTTATTTGAGGAATTATTTTTAGTAATATATTACATGTGTTCTGGTTTGGCCTGCATATTTATTATAGGGAAGTCTTCTTGAGTCATTATAAAATAATTCATAAAACTTTCAAAAGTTCTTCAAATATCCATCCATCCTTTCTACTAATAATGAAAATGAGTTCGTTCAAAAAGTGTGTGCATGTATATTGATGATGATTGAAATAATAATAACGCAAACGTGATAATCCAAAATATTTTTGAACATTTAATGTTCAACATTAGCTATAAATGATTTAAGAACTCAGATATTAGGGGCATTATTTAAATTTCCTTTTTTCACTACTTATTTCTACGCGCGCGCGCGCGCACACACACACACACACACACACACACACACACACGCGTATAGTATCTAGTTTTGAGCAATATCAATCATCAATATACACATCATACACGATTAATATCATCAATTTCTATTATACTTTCTTGTCGCACAAATATTTTTTTGATACATAACAGATTCGATTTTAACAGTTTCAGTCAACACTAAAGATCTCGTTATTAGCAGCTTTCCCTTCAGGGAAATTTTTGAAATATCGATCCCACCTCGTAGATGACAAAAAGTCCGTCACGCAGGAGCTGCGTAAACTAAGCAGATTTCCCACGTGAAGTTTTACAATAGAGAAATTTCACGAGAGCCGAACAGTTAGGGAAACGGCCAACCTAGCTTTTGACCAGAAACTCACTCTCATCTGTTACCGCCCAGATTTCATAAAAATGCAAATATCTCGGTTAATATTCAAGATAGAGAATAAATGTACATGTGAATATTTATAGGAAATTTAATTTTCAATAAGATTGATTCTGTACAATTTTCCGATCCGACGTATAGTAACAGAGTTATTTCGAATTTTCGAAAATCCTCCCCTCTAAACCCCCTCTGGGTCAGATTTCAGCCGTTAACGAACTTGATCTTTCTTTCTTATTAAATAAATCTACTAACGATCAATCAAAAATTAGGACCTCTAGAGCGGTGACACAAATATATATATATATATATATATTCCTTCCCCTCTAAACCCCCACCCCCTCCTCCATTAAGGCACTTGATCTTTCTTTTTACATAAAACGATTGAATATTGAATTTGGCCATCTACTAGGTAGGATCAATAGACATTTGAAGAAAAATTTCGAAAATTCCGTCATGAGTACAATCTTCTCAATAGCTGACTTCCCTTAAGGGAAATGAGGTCTGTTCAAAATTGTGTGTGTGTGTCTTTGTCTGTTATCGCTTGAAATTTTTGTTTAATTGTTACGAATCTTCATATATAAATGTATATGTAAAATGCACTTTTTATGTGTGTGACGGCGGGTAGAGGGTCAAAGTGATTTTTTCCTAGCCCAGTCCGTCTCACCATAGGCTGGTGTATAGAATATTTAAATATATATATATATATATATATATATATATATATATATATATATATATATATACATAAATTGCTGGGTTGTTGGTAAACATTAATTATGTTGTAGTTCTTTTAAAAAGTAAGATTAATGATAAATATGCTTTTAAATAGACGAACTAAATTAGACTCAACTGAGTTATAAAGGGTTATGAATTAACTATTAATTACAAATATTAAAAAAATGAATATTTTAGTTAATTAATTATTATTATATCAATGAAATTAATATTTTCTAATTAACTGAATAAAAATACATTGATTTGAATTTCTAGTACGGTCTTGGACCTTGAGCAATTCTCCTTATTAGCTATAATATCTGAATATTAAGTCGCTAATAACTAATTTGACTATACAATAGAACGGTAAAAAAAAAAATGATCGCCTTGAGCGAGTTCGCTGATGCAATAAGATACTCAGTCAGGGTGAAAGCAGATAGGATGATTCAGGTACCCCTGATAGTTGATTTCAATGGAATTCCACGATTTTTCCTCCCCGCCGGCCGTACTGGAACTGCTGGGCTCCAAAAAGGGTATTTGATCCAATTGTTGAAAAGCCTTGGGCTTGAAGAAGGAACTGGGAGAAGCTGGTGAGTGCAGTCACTTGGCCGGTAGAACAAATACACTCCTTAACGTACGTCGATTGTCGTCAGCTGGGTGCCGAAAGGTGCCGAGCAATCCCGACTCACGCTATTCACTACTTAATGTTCTAAATATTAAAACTCAGAAGTAATATTTGTTTCTTTCTTTATTTTTTTATTTGGTTTCTGCCCCACTTCGATGGTGATCGGCAAGATCTCTGTTTAGGGGGTTGTTAGAATAATATAATTGTTCATTCATGCCGATTTCACCTAAGGGAAATGAACTATTGAATTCGTGCTCTTAACGCGATTTTCAAAATTTTTCTTTAAATGTCCATCGATCCTACACACACACACACACACACACACACACACACACACACACACACACACACACACACACACACACACACACACACACACACACACACACACATATTATATATATATATATATATATATATATATATATATTTTTGTCTGTTAACGCTCTAGCTGTCGCAATTTTTGTTTGATCGTTACCAAACTTGATATTTAAACGTTTTATGCATAAAGACAGATCAAGCTCGTTAATGGCTGAAATCGGACCAGTTGGAGGGGGATTTTCGAAATTCGAAATATCTCCGTTACCATACTTCTGATCAGAAATTTGTATGGAACCAATCTTATTGCAAATTAAATTTACTATAAATATTGTTCTACAGATTTATTCTCTATCTTATAAATATTAACCGAGGTATTTTCATTTTTATTAGTTGTAGCGGGTGAAATGAGATCGAGAAATTTCTCTATTGTAAAACTTCACGTGGTAAATCTGCTTATTTTTCGCAGCCCCTTCGGGATGGACTTTTTTAATCTATATAATCACTCTTGACAGTTGTTGACTCTTTCTTCGCAATTAACTAGTCTATCATACGTTGGCATAGATACAAAGAAAGAGCATTGCTTTCTGCCGTTTTTAAATAGCAAATTTTTGGATTTTCTATATGATGGATTTGAAACGTAAGAGCTATAGGCTGGCGGAAAACGAATCCCAGAGGAGACAGTGTATAAATTGGGAGAGAGAGTTGGTAGGTATATTGATGCAGGGCGGAAGGTCATTTAGCCTTTCGCACGTTTTCTGACAATGCTTCAACATGCGCCTCTTCCCTAGCTCTTTCCTCGCCACCTTCTGCTCCCATTACCATAGGCCCTTCCCTCTCTCGTGCTACTTCGTACTTCTCGCAATATTAATGCAGTCAGAACAGAGCCAGTCATTCAGAAGTATTGAAAAGTACGTCACGCAGGGGCTGTGTAAACTAAGCAGATTTCCCAAGCGAAGGTTTACAATATATAAATATACTACAGGAAACACTACCCTGAATGCTCAGTAAACTTACAATACAGGTTAATAATCTCTACAACGGAAAGCAGCTGAATTGTAAACTAACTGGCCAGCCAGCCTCGTACAGCTTCATAGATAGACCGGAAAGACAAACAATTGATGACATTTTTCTGAATATAACATATTAATTTAATAGAAACAATTTACTAAAGCTAGTACTGTAATTTGTAATGAAATCAGAACCAGTTTTATTTCAATCACTCAAATTTTATTAATCCAAAAACAAATGAAGAGGGGGGGGGGTCAACAGAACGTGCTTGCATATATCTCACAAAGTAAAACAATATTGGGTATTTAGGCTAAGAATAACGTGGTTTATTATATAAGAGAGTATTGTTTATGTAGCACTAGTAGAAGTGGGGGTTTACTGACGACTGAAAAATGCAAATATGTCGGTTAATATTCAAGATAGTGAATAAATGTATATAACAATATATATATGTAGTACATTTAAGTTGTAATAATATTTATTCTATACACTTTTTCGATCCGACTTATAGTATCGGAGATATTTTTAATTTTCGAAATACTCCTCCCCCTTGTCCGATTTCAACCGTTAACGAATTTGGTCTTTCTTTTTACATAAAATGAGTTTGGTAACGATCAAATAAAAATTGCGACCGCTAGAGCGGTGACAGACAAATATATATATATATATATATATATATATATATATATATATTTGATCTGATGTTTTCGACCAGGTTGTATTTATATGTGGTGTGTTGTTCTTTTCGGAGCTTTGGTCAATGTTGGTGAAATGAATCTTAGTTTATGCCAATATTTCGAGAATTTTTATTTTCTCTTTCTCAGGGCTGTAAAAATTACATGTACTACATTATAATATTGCACATTGGTGTTATAGATTGTTATAAAAGGGTGTGTTTTTCTTATTATTACTTACCAAGACTAAATATGTTTATAGACTAGTATACATTCTTATTGCACTATGACTAGGGTTATAGTAACCTTCCTTGTTTTGTTTACATAGCAGGGTCACAGCCTTTTGTATGTTTTATATATTTATAGTATGGTGTATTTGTTTGTTAAACTATATTATAATTGTTGTACTGTGGTTCTTATATTATTTATATTAGCAATAATTAAAATAGTGCATAGCAATAACCATTGTAAAATAATATAAGAACCTTTTATAACAATGTATAACACCAATGTGCAATATTATAATGTAGTACATGTAATTTTTACAGCCCTGAAGAAGAGAAAATAAAAATTCTCGAAATATTGGCATAAACTAAGATTCATTTCACCAACATTGGCCAAAGCTCCGAAAAGAACAACACACCATATATATATATACATATATATATATATATATATATATATATATATACATATATATACATAAATATATATATATATATATATATATATATATATATATATACATATATGTATATATACACAGTTTTGAACAGACCTCATTTTCGTCATCTGGGTAGGATCGATGTACGTTTGAAGAAAAATTTTAATAATTCCGCCACCAGTACGACCTCAATAGCTGATTTCCCTTAAGGGGAATCTGCTTAAAGATATATACCTTTGGAACCCCTACGTATGAATTGGGAGGTGACTTGTGTTAAATTAAATTTAATATAAATATTGTTATATGCATTTATTTCTATTTTGAATATTAACCGAGATATTTGCATTTTTATTAAGTGTAACGGACGACCTATGGTCGCTTCTAAACGTTCCCTCCGAAAGTTAGTTCGGCCGTTTCCGTAACTATTCGGCACTCGTATGGGGATTTCTCTATTGTATAATTTTCTGTGGGAAATTTGCTTATTTTACGCATCCCCTGCATTTTATTAAGTAAGTGCGGACGAGATGAGATCGGCTGATGTCGGTTCTATTAGTGACTTCCGCCGAAACCTACTTCGGCCGTTTCAGTAACTGTTCGGCTGCCGTTGAATTGGTTTTGAGACTCTTATGGTTACTACTACTGTTACTTGTATTCAGATTTCTCTATTGTAATAGTTCACTTGGGAAATCTGTTTGGTTTAGGCAGCTCCTGCATGGCGGACTTATTCTATTTTCCGACTTTTTTATGTTTTCGACTGTGTACCTGCTAGACACTAAGTAACATAAAAATAATTCAACTAGAATTAAAAGAGTTTCTTACTTATAAAGCATGATGTAGTATATCAACAGTATTGGTCAGCAACCTCGTATGTAAAAAAGAAACTACTTTCACATGAGGCTTAAAAAACTGATTAAATCATTCAGTAAATGAAAATATTCATATATTTCATCCAATTATTTCAATGTACAGGTATATAATATAAAATAAATTTGAATATAGCCTTGAAACACCAATAACAGTACAATTAATGTAAATATGAAAATAATCAGAATTTATTTTATTTTTTTGACATGAGGTTGCTGATCAACACAGTCGATATATAAAAAAACAGCTTGTTTAATTTAATAAAAATTAAATTCAACTGATTCATAAAGGAAATAATCCTCCAAATATCCTCACCTCAAGTCCGGGTTTCTGATGTCGAGAGCTAGACACTAACTACAATAAAAATAATAAAACTGGAATTAACAGAGATGTTGCTTCGTCAGTTGCTATTTCTCAAGCGATTTTTTCTTTTTCTTGAAAAGCATGTAGTACATAAAAAAAAACCTGGTTTAATTTAATAAATATTAAAATCAACTGATTTTTAAAAGGAAATAATCCAACAAATATTCTCCACATAGTTGTCTGATCTTCTGACTACGAGAGCTAGACACTAACTATAATAATTTAACTAGAATTAACGGTGATGTTGCTTCGTCAATAGCTATTTCTCTAGAGTTATAATCTTTTTTATAAGAAGTTGTGGTACATTAAAAGCAGCTGGTTTCATTTAATAAAAATTAAAATCAACTGATTTCCGAAAAGGAAAAATTTACCAAATATCTATAATAAATTTAACTAGAAATCACAGAGATTTTGCATGGTCAGTTGCTATTTCTCAAGCGTTTTATTTAGTTTTCCCAAAAAGCAAGTAGTATACAAAAAAATATCTGGTTTAATTTAATAAAAATTAAAATCAACTGATTCCTAAAAGGGAAAAATTCGCCAATTATCCTCCACCTCTAAATCAGTGCTTCTGATGTAGTGAGCTAGACACTAACTTTAATAAAAATAATTTAACAGGAATTCACAGAGATGTTGCTTAGTCAGTTGTTATTTCTCAAGCATTTTATTATTTTTCTTAAAAGGGAGTGGCGATTTCGATTCCCGATTGGGCAAAGGAATTTATTTAGTGACGGAATTCATTAAATAAAATCTTTAGTCCCACCCTGGCTAGAAAAGGGTACCTGTGGATAATCCGTCCCAATTAGCTTTATTTGCAAAACGTGGACGTTAATAAATATTTTTATGTTAAAAAGCATGTGGTATATTAATAACAGCTAGTTTAATTTAATAAAAATTAAAATCAACTGATTTCTAAAAGGCAACAATTCACCAAGTGTCCTCCACCTGTAAGTAGATGCTTTTAATGTCGAGAGCTAGCCCACTAACTATAATAAATTTAATTAGAATTCACAGAGATGTTGCTATTTCTCATACGTTTTATTCTTTTTCTCTTAAAACATGTAGTATATATCAAAAACACCTAGGTTAATTTAATAAAAATTAAAATCAACTGATTAGTAAAAGGAAATAATCCACCAAATATTATCCACTTCTTTGCCTGAGCTTTTGATGTCGAGAGCTAGACATTAATTACAATTAAAATAACTAGAATTCACAGAGATGTTGCTTGGGCAGTTGTTATTTCTCAAGCGTTTTATGATTTTTGTTAAAAAGTGTGGTATATTAAAAAACAGCTGGTTTAATTTCATTTATTTATCAATTTATTTATTTGTTTATTTTGTGTCACGCAATTTGTAGCTATTTACATCCTCAATCACAGAAACCAAATGGTAAAAATGACTCCAAATTATTGGATATATTTAATTGAAATTCATAGCTGCTGCTAGGTGATAACATTAGTGTAATATAAAATAGGAAATAAATACTATTAAAACAGAGAAAATAATTTTATATTATTAGAGCACAGAAAGTTATGAAATGGAAACAGAAACAAAACATGAATAATTGATAAAGAACAAAAAACGTAATGTTAAGTTCGAAAAACAAAAGTAGAAAAATTATATGTTAATAAAAGTATAATTAGTAATAATTTATTACTCACCTCACACATACGAATGTACACACAAGGTAGCACAAAATGTAATTTTGCATTATATTTGGTATTACATTGTGTCAGAATTAAACCTTCATGACTATATTTCTCTGGAAATTAGAAGAGATTGGGTACTAAATAAGTTTGTAAATGTGTGCTTATTTTAAATATGATAATAAAGTGTCGAAATATGTACTTTCACACATAAGGTATTAATGTGTTATACAGGAATGGCCATGTATGTCACAATCGAGCAAGAACCACCTCTTCTCTTCTTGAACTTCGATTACTTGATGACCATTCCACCGTTGTATTTTTGATTCCCCTTAATTTGCAATCTGTAGATAACATTGTTGTTCTCAGTTTTGGTCAATCTTCTTTTTGTAGTAACGTAGTGCGTCAGTTAGTATTATTTCAGTTATGTCGATGTCCCTTTTGGTTGTTGCAATTTTGGCTTGTGTATCAATCTTTGTGCTCTCCCCCATACCCGTATGCCCAGGTAACCAAAATAAGACTTTCTTATTTTTTAACTATAAGTTATAAAGAGTGTCCTTTATATTCGTTATGATGGGATTATAGGTGTAACCCGCTAAGAGTTTTTGCAAACAACTCAATGAGCCCGTAAATAATGTGACGTTATTGTTTGGTGCATTGTTAATTTCTTTGAGTCCCAAATGTATCGCTTCTAGTTCAGCAGTGTAGTTACTTGAGCTATTTGGAAGACAAAACATGTGAATAGTGTTTTCAAGAATGACGGCTGAAACGCGTTTGTTATCATATTTAGAACTATCGGTGTAAATGAATGTACGTGTGTGATTGTCAGTAATGAACTGTTGATAGGCCTGTTAAGTTATTATGTTTAGAGACGAACTTAACTAATAATACAAGAACGAAATATTTATATTTACAAAAATAAAAACCCAAACACATGGAACGTAAATCGTAACTTTTTGTCCGGTAATAACCTCGCCCAGATTGTAGCGTTCGAATGTAAAATATACTCACGGCTTGGGCCCCTGAGTGTGGTTAAGATTCTTATGGTGACTACTTGTTGCACTCACGTTCACTACCCGTTCAATGATTAAAGCGGGCACATTAACTATCTTTTTAAAATGTTTTAAGAACGAGTCACTTGCGACATACACATTGTTTGAATGGTAACCAAGCAGTGAGATTTATATCAATTAAACATATGTTTTTAAAATAACCGCTACAGGCCTTATTATAAAACGTTGACGCTAGATGGTCCTTTTTTTTTGTTGTTAAATTAAAAACTATTATTGTATTATCGAAACATCCTTTACATCTTAGTCGCGGCATGTGATGTCAAGAGTAGAATGGAAAATATAGGTCTCTTTATGATCCCATTACTAATAGCATCGTCCTCCGAACTTTCCTTCGTTGCCTGGGTGAAGTGTGGTGGAGATCTTTCCTTTCTTCCGTGTTCCTCTAGTCCCTATACACCAACAGGAAGGTACTTCTTTATCTATATTTTCCAGAATATATACACTTGAGATTTTGAGAGGTTCTCCTATTCTTCGTAAAGCTAATATTTTCTGACCCATACTAGATCCTATCAGAAGTAGTAATCCGGCTTGAAGGACCAATTTGTTTTCTGCTGTTTACCCGCTGGAGATACGACGCTCACTACTATTAATTTAACTAGAATTAACAGAGATGTTGCTTGGTAAGATGGTAATTCTCGACTGTTTTATTATTCGTTCTTCTTTTTTTTAAAAATAAAAATGTGGTATACTAAAAACACAAAGTTAAAGGATCTGATTCCCCAAAACCAAATTTAAAAGGAACTAATTCTCCAAATATTTCCTTTCTACGTATGCACTCTATTACTTTTAAGATATTGCGAGAAAAATGGAAATTTGATTTCGTTTATTGAAAGGTTTCCTGCTTAATTGTCTAGAGGATTGCCATAGAAGTATTATACTTTTCTCGAAACATCAGTCACGTCCATCGGTTTTACCAACAGAAAAAAATAAGTTAATGATTTGGCAAATGTATGCATATGGGTAAGACTCATGAATCATGTCGCATCATTCTTCCTTTTCTAAAAAAGTTGCGGAAGTCGATTAATTATCATAATTTTCTCGTGATTAATTACTCCCACCAATGTGGGCATTTTTCAATTCCTATATTCTAAGCTGGGCAGTCTAAAGGGAGATAGGCCCTAAATAAATAGTGATATTCGTCTCATGGCGAAGACTAATAGACGATTGTGTCTGGAGAGCTATATAAAATTCCATCAGGAGAGCCCTATGGGGGGGGGGGACCAGATGTTCTCTCTCTTCATTATTGATGGGCAACCCTCGCCTAGCTACCTCTCCTCCCATAGTCCAAAACTCACAATCTCGCATAAACAATTCCCTTCTTCCTTAGGGGACATCTCGCCTAGCAGAAAAAATTTGGTTCACAAAGTAATGACAGTAACTCTGATTTCATAGTCGAAGCTGTCTGGGTGACATATTGCCTAGAAACTACTCCGATTCCGTAGTCGAAACTGTCTAGATGACATCCCGTCTAGCAACTACTCTGATTACTAAGCCAAAACTGTCTGGGTTACAATCTCGCCGCGCGACCACTCTGATTCCATAGTCGTAACTCTCTAGGTGACATCTCGTCTAGCAACTACTCTCATTCCAAAGCCCCGAAACTGTCTGGTTGACAATCTCGCCTTGCAACTACTCAGATTCCATAGTCGAACTATCTAGGTGACATCTTGTCTAGCAACGATTCCAAAGCCAAAACTGTCTGGGTGACAATCTCGCCTTGCAACCACTCTGATTCAATAGTCGAAACTCTCTAGGTGATAATCTCATCTAGCAACTACTCTGATTCCAAAGCCAAAACTGTCTGGTTGACAATCTCGCCTTGCAACTACTCAGATTCCATAGTCGAACTATCTAGGTGACATCTTGTCTAGCAACGATTCCAAAGCCAAAACGGTCTGGTTGATCTCGCCTACCAATTACTCTGATTCCAAAGCCAAAATCTGGGTGACAATCTCGCCTTGCAACTACTCTGATTCCATAGTCGAAACTCTCTAGGTGATAATCTCATATAGCAACTACTCTCATTCCATAGTCAAAACAGTCCTCTCTTCGTTCAGGAGAAATAAAATTTTCCATGTCGAATGTGATAGTCATGCAGCCGGTTGCTTAACAGAAGGGTTTTCAATTTCTTCTGATTGTCTGTTTGGTACGTTTTTGTTTTTTTGTGTTGTCGACAATTTCCATATTTTATTCTTCTTCTAGTTTCATTAAAATTGATTTTTAATTGTTTAATTTATTTTTTTATCAGGGCCAATAGCCAATTACCATTGTAGTAACGACAATTGATTAATTTCGGATCAGTCTGTCCTCTACTAGATATGCATGCTGCAGAAATACTTAGTTAACCTGAGCTTTTCTACAGCTCCTGTTGCCTTCTGGATCATGCAACTTATAACTCTTTATCAACAATACATTCATTCCTGATAGCCCCTAATAATGTGAATGGATTAAAAAGTTTGGTTTTTGGTTGATTTTATCAGAATGGGAAATTAATTACTATTGAGGCAACTCATGGCGCAATTTGACCAGGGAGAGGAGGGCAATTTCGAAAATTCAAAATATCTCCGCTATTATAAGTCGGATTGCAAACGTGTATAGAACCAATATTATTGAAAATGTGATTCCTGTAATCTTTTAATTTTCAGCCTTTAGTAAACGCCCCCTCCACTCCTAATGTCATATTAACAATAAGCTGTTATGTCATGAATCGCTTTATTTGATGCTTAAATACCAAAGTTTTCATTGAACTTTAATTGCTTCAGGTACATGCAAATGTTCATGTTATTAACAGCTTTTAATTGACTCGAGAATATTTATTTGATCTATACCCTTCTCTATATTGAACCGATTCATTCAACTCTAATTAGTTAACAGTTGTGATCGGACCAGGTATAGGGGGATTAGGAAATTTCAAATATCACCATTATTCTGAATTATATCAAAAAATATTATAGAACCAATCATTTCCTCGTAACTCAAATATTTAGTGAACTATTATTGGTTTTCATTGTCTAGCTATATAATAAAACTACTATACAATAAAACTCCATTACGCAGGGGCTCCGTAAGCTACGGAGATTTGCCTCCTGAATTTTAACGATAGATAAATCTGCATACTGGTGACACAAGACCGTGAATATTAAATAACTAAATACAAATGTAAATAAGAAATCTTTCACTAAACGTTAATAATTTCCGGACAGGAGTGTTTGGCATGTAAACTGCCAGATGGCTGCCACATCTTACCGGAAAGAAAAAACAATTACTGAGATATTTCATAATTTGGCATATTAATTTTATTTAATATGTCAAATTATGAACTATTTACTATATTTAGTAATGTAATTTATAATTAATCAGAATAATTTTTATCTCAATCAATCAAATTTTAGTAGTCCAAGAAGACTGTGAGGGGTGGGAGTCACCAGAACAATTTTGCATGTATCTCGTATCATAAAGGTCTCTTAAAAACAATATTGGGTATTTAAGCTTCGAATAAATTGGTTTTATTATATAGCAGAGTATTGTTTATGTAAGGTTTATATATATATACACGTTACATGTATAATAAATGTTTATATAATAAACGTTACATATATAAAGTGTATATGTATATATATATATATATATATATATATATATACACACACACACACACACACACACACACACACAAAAGTTTGAACGGATCTCATTTTCCTCATCTCCTGATTAGAATCAATGGGACAATTGAAGAAAAATTTCAAAAATCGCTTCATGAGTGCGACCTCAATAGCTGATTTTCCCCTAAGGGAATCTGCTAAAACCTAACTGCTGTTCCTCATCAAATTTCGAGAATATATTGTAAGGTGACAAGCCAATTACTAGTGTGTCCATTTCAGCATGTTTGGTTGTTACAGAGACCCTGACTGTCAGACGTTTTACGTTTTTAACTATTTCCTTCCGTTATTAGTTAGTTCCTGTTCACTAATCACTAATAGTAAAATAAATCAGTATAATTTTATTTTTGTTGTATACTCCAAAATGGACTTTTACCTTATTACACGTTTTCTAGTTTATCACTTTTCTTAGCTATTTATAGCGTTTTTTGTTGTACTTATTCTTCTTCAGATAACGACTTGTAGACGCTTATTTGATTATCTAATAAGCGTATTTTTTTTCTGCGAATTTCCAATAAATATTCTTATATCTGTCTTAAACTAATGAAGTTTTATTTTCAATTTATATACTAAACTCGAGTTTTTCCTAATATTTTTTTTACACGTTTTCAAGTTTATCGCCCCTGTTAATTGTTCATGACTTCATGTGTTATACTCAATCTCCTTCAGGTATATTTTCCATATAACGACTACGGAAGCTCATTTGATTATCGAATAATCGTATTCTTATACGGTCTATCAGACCTCTGGGAGCCCTCTCGAAAAGTGGCAAAGTTTGGATGAGGTGCTTAATTTAGTGGCGGCGAATATTGGGCCCCAAGCAGGCCAAATTACTCCGACAGTCATTTACAAGTTTTAATCAGCTCCGAATAGACAATAGGGCTGGGGCGAGTTATTGCTTTTTCCACATCTACAACGAGCCCTTTCCTCCCAAAATCCTCTTCATAACCGCTCTAAGCATCAGCCTTAGATGCCCACCATGGCTAAGGATTATACAACCTCTCTGATGCGGTTCTGTATATGCTTAAAGTTTCTGTAGGCATGTATATTTATTCTGTAGGGATTCAGAGATAAGCCGAATATTTCCAAGGCCTTCCATTTTTTATTAACGTTCTTCTCTTTAGGTACATCATCTAGTGAGGTTTCCTCATTTTTCTTTAGTCCACCGATTATACTTAGTAGAGGACACACCAGTTGTGTTTGTGTGTGTGTGTGTATGGTGTTGTTATTGCTTCTTGGAGTTTTGGTCTATGTTGGTAGAAAATTTTTTATATGACAACAATAATAGATGTAACATAATATAATAGCTCTAGTATTATAATTATAATATAATTCAACAAGCTCAAGACGATAAACTATAGACATACATAATAGATATACAAAGGCATAAGAGTATGACCCTGCTCAGTGTAAATAGGTCAAGGAAGGTCAGTGTTTCTAATGTAACCAGGAGTGCAATAGATAATGTACAATAGTTTTTAAGGATTTCTAGTATTGGTAGGTAGAAATAACAAACACCATCTGTTACACTCTAGTTTAATAAAAATGTGCAATATAAAGTAGTACCTGAATTTTTACAGCCCTGAAGAAGAGAAAATAAATATTCTCAAAATATTAGCACCAACTAAACATTTTTTTTCACGAACATTTACCAAAACTTCAAGAAAGAATAACATCATACATAAATATAACCTAGTCGAAAACATTCCACACACACACACACACACACACACATATATATATATATATATATATATATATATATATATATATATATATATAAACATACTCCAATTGTTTTAATGGAAGGCTTAGGCTCGGCTTTTTATAATTGTGAACCCTTTCACGCCTTGTTCAACCTCATAACTTTCTCCAGTACTTCTCCAGCGACCATAACTTTGGAATTTGTCATGGAATGCCGCACTTTTTATGACGGATTCTTGTAGAAAATAAAATTTTAAAACGTCTTTATATTTTGTATTTTTTGACGCATTATTGGAGGGGCCACTTTTATTGAGAAATGCTGCGGCATAAAACTAGCCACCAAACTTATCTTTGAAGCAAGTTTACGGAGAAAGGAATAGATTTTCAAATAATAATAAAAAACGTATTCTTGAATGAATTCAAAAAATGTTCACTCTAAAAACATTCTTAGAGTTAATTTATTTTGAACTAACACAATTACGGCACACCAAGTCCTTGTATTAATACGATTGCAGATATCAAGGGAGGTTGCACGGGAATTTGTGACACTGTATTTTATTAATTGCATAATATAGAAAACTATGGATAATCTAATTTTCGAATAAATTTACAATATTAAGTTAATAAAAATTAAGTTGTGCTCTGGTAAGCCCAGATAAAGGGAAATGAACAAGCGTACAAAATTGAGATGATTAAAAATACACAAATACAGCTTACCTCAGAAGCATCTAGAAATGGTGATAAATGGGTGAGTTACACGGATTACAAGTAAATAGAAAAAAAAACAATAGAAAATTGGTTAATCTCATCCCTTGCACATCTAACGGATAGCAAAAGTATGATCTTGATGATTCTACATTGTAACGTTAAGATAGGGGAATTCCACTGACTCGGAAGACGACCACCTATAAGGAAACAGGGGCCTCAACCTGACCTTTGGGGGGGACTTTAAAGAGATTAATAATTTCACTCTGATTTTGTCAGAGTACGGAATTGCCAAAAGCGGTAAAGAACTTAGTGCGATACAACCAAGTATCGAGAATCATACTTGTAAAAAACTCCATCACACCAGGGGCTGCGTTAACTAAGCACCGATGATTTCCCTCGTGTATCTCTTTCGCGTTTATCTCAAAAAATTAAAGTTGAATAGTAAAAAAATTGGTATTTTGTCTTCAAATAAAGTGTTTCAAAAAATAAACGGATTATTAATATGACATGAGTAGTTTGTGGGGGTTTACTGAAGACCGAAAACTAAATAATGCTAATAATCAAGATAGTGAAAAAAACGTTCATGACTTTTAGATAACTTTATATTTGCAATAAGGTTGGTTCTATAACATTTTTCGATCCGACGCATAATAAGACATATTCACTATTTTCGGAATTCCCTCCTCTAAACTTCCCCTCTTACTTCTCGGATTTCAGACATTAACCAAGTTTATCTTTTGTTTTAATAAGACGTTAAAAATATCTAGTTAGCTTACGATAAAACAAAAATTGGGACTGCTAGACAGTTAACAGATACATATATATATATATATATATATATATATATATATATATATATATATATATATATATGTGTGTGTGTGTGTGTGTGTGTGAAAAAAGATATTTGAACGGTCCTCATTTACGTCATCTCCTGGTTAGGCTTGGTGGAAATTTGAGGACATTCTTCAAAAATAGTGTTCTTAGTACGACCTTAATAGATGCTATGTTAATAACGGAATTAACACCGTATCAAACTACCCCTTCTACAGCTTACAGAGCAATGGATTAGTTGTGGGATCGGCAGATAAAGAGATTTTATCTATCAAGTGTTGCTAAATCAACAAATGAAAGTTTTAATTAGTAAAAGTTGGTCACGCAGGGGCTGCGTAAACTAAGCAGATTTCCCTCGTGAAGTTATACAATAGAGAAATCTCCATACGAGAGCCGCACAGTTATGGCCAAGGGCCGAACTAGTTTTTGGCGGGAAATTCAAAAATCCGTTATCGGCCCAAATTTAATAAAAATGCAAATATCTCCGTTAATATTCTAGATAGAGAATAAATGTATATAACAGTATTTATAGTAAATTTAATTTTCAAAACGATTGTTTCTATACAATTTTCCGATCCGACGTATAGTAACAGAGATATTTCAAATTTTTGAAAATCCTCCCCTCTAAACCCCCCCCCTCCCACTGGTCCGATTTCAGCCGTTAACGAACATGATCTTTCTTTTTACATAAAATGATTAAATTCCGAGTTTGGTAAAGATCAAACAAAAATTACGACCTCTAGAGCGCTAACAGGCAAATAGACAAATATATATATATATATATATATATATATATATATATATATATATATACACAGTTTTGAACGGACCTCATTTTCGTCATCTACTAGGTAGGATTGATGGACATTTGAAGAACAATTTCGAAAATTCCGTCAGTACAACCTCAATAGCTGATTTCCCTTAAGGGAAATCAGCTAAAAAAATGACGATCAATAATCAATAAATTTAATTTTTTAACATTATTATTCATTTTACTTTATTAATACATTTTTGTACTTCTTCTAGGACGCAACTACACTTTTTCGATCCTACGCATAATTAGTTATTAACCGTTATCGAAATTCCCTCCTTTAAACTTCTCCGCCCAGTTGTTAAATTTCAGACATTAGCCAAGTTTACCTTTAGTTTTACATTTGACGTTGAAATGCCTAGTTTGGTTACAATCAAACAAAACTTGCGACTGCTAGAGCTTTATCAGATATATATATATATATATATATATATATATATATATATATATATATATATATATATATTTAAAGAGGACTTTTTTTCTTCATCTCCTTGTTAGGCTTGATGGACATTTGAGGAAATTTTTCAAAAAATGGCGTATTGAGTACGACCTCAATAGATTATTTCCCCTAAGTGAAATCTGCTATGCTAACAACGGAATAAACGCCGGATCAAACTACCCATTCAATAGCTTACAGTACAATGGATTAATCGATAGATCGGAGGATATGGAGAGTGTATGAAGGGTCACATAATCAATAAACGAAAATAGTTATATTAATTGTTATAAATAATGAAAAAAAATCAATAAATTTAATTTTTTAACATTATTATTCATTTTGTTTTATATTTATGTATGATGTTATTGTTTCTTGGAGTTCTGGTCAATGTTCGTGAAAAAAAAATTATTTTATGCCAATATTACGAGAATACTAATTTATGCTTCTTCAGGGTTGTAAAAATACAGGTACTACTTAATATATGTATATTCAAAATTGTTTTTAGCAGATTTCCCTTAAGGGGAATCAGTTATTGAGGTCGTACTCATGACGCGAGTTTCGAAAAAATTCTTCAAATGTCCATCTATTCTACCCAGAAGATGACGAAAATGAGGTCTGTTCAAAATTTATATATATATATATATATATATATATATATATAAATATATATATATATATAGATTTTTGTCTTTTAACGCTCTAGCGGTCGCAATTTCTGTTTGATAGTTACCAAACTCAGAATTTAATCGTTTTATGTAAAAAGGAAGATCAAGTTCGTTAATGGCTGAAATGGGACCAGGGGTAAGGGGGTTTAGAGGGGAGGAGTTTTGAAAATTTTATGAATCAATCTTATTGCAAATTAAATTTACTATAAATATTGTTCTATACATTTTATCTGTATCTTGAATATTACCCGAGATATTTGCATCTGTATTCTGTGTGTGGTCGGCAGGAGTCGGCTTTTCGGTACTTTCCGAAGAGAACTCTGGCGGCCGAACTGTTCTTCCCTCGTGATTAAGTTTAGAGATCCCGTAAAACTTCACGTGGGAAATCTCCTTAGTTTACGCAGTCCCTGCGTGACGGACTTTTTTTTCTTCTGCTAGTATCCAACCCTTAAGAGGTCTGCAGGATATTGTGCCTGTACAAATTTATTTAATGGCGAATTGCCGAATGAGATCCTACCCTGGCTATTCAAGGATGGTAACTTATTGATAACCCCTCCCAATTAACCTTATCTTCAATAGAGGACGTTAATAAATAAAATTTTGTCTTACTGTAGTATTAATCGAGAGATTGTATTTAATTTCTTGTCTTAAATATACCTCTACTCCTACTCATTTTACATTACCTAAGCCGTTTGCGAATCGTCAGGTATGAATCTTGTATACGTCATGTGGTTTTCCTACTGCAACGAGGGGAGATTTCAAAGAAGGGGTGAATTGAAAATATTAAATAAGGATCTCCATCTTTTGACTCTACCGAAGTATGACATATCGGGAGTGTGTCGTAGATATAATATTCCACTATTGTTCTATACATGTTTTCTCTTAGCGGAATATTAACCGAGACATTTGCTGTGCTGTCAGCTTCCTGCTTACCTTTTTACTAATATAATTCTATGAGCATCTGAATCACTTAAATCTCATATTCAACGTGAATCGCAAGTCCGTTTTACATATTTTTATTACAAGTAGAATGGAAAATATGCGAGGCTAGCTTGCGTGTCCAGCAAGTAGTAAATCTTAGTTTACGCATCACCTGGTTGAAGGAATTTGTATCGATTTACATCGAGACTTGCGTTCTATTCAGTGGTTTTATCTGAGTACATAATGAAACGGCAATGTTTTATTATGCTGACGTATGAATCAGTCTTTAAATATTTTTTTCATATAACTTTACTATTAGTGCAATTAAAAAAGTAACTAATGCAATTAAAACTAATTTATTACTCATTAGCTAGCCAAGGAGGATTAAAGTATGGTGGTATCAAATAATCTATTCCTTTTAGCAGATTGAGAGAGATCAGCTATTGAGGTGATCCTCAAGATGCTATTTTCGAAAAAAGTTTTCAAATGTTAATTGATCCTACCTAGTAGACGACGAAAATGTAACATGTAGGTTGTTACCTTCCTTTTATTACATATTTTTTTTGTTGCTTTTGTGTTGACAGGACCACAACGATTGAGCTCTTCCTGTAAAATGCTTTTCGCTGATAAATAGTGGAAGACCTGTTTGTATTTTTCTTAATAAAACTGCCTTCCAACGTCCAGCACTTTTCATTTTAAAAGGCTCACTTTTTTAAGTTAACGGATCAATCAGTCCTAAATAAATTTTATTATATAACTGCAGCTTTAGTGCAATTAAGGAGGTGTTAATTTATTACTTATAGCTAGCCTTGTCTTGTAGTGGTATTATGGTATTTGGGATGCATATTTTTTATATGACAGGGTCCCCAACGATTGAGCTCTTGCTCTGAAAGACTTGTGTCACTGATACATATTGGAAGACCTGTTTGTGTTTTTCTTAATAAAACTGCCTTCCAATGTCCAGCACGTTTCTTTTTTAAAAAGTGCACTTTATATTAAGTTAAGGTATTGATCAGTCTTTAAATAATTTCTTTAATTAACTGCAGAGTTAGTGCAATTAACGATTTGCTTTATGTATTTCTTATTAGCTAGCCAAGTCAGGTTAAAGAATGGAAGTACCAAATAATCTACATTATTTTGTAAGTTTACACATCGAGAATGAAGTTTTTTTTTTTTAACAAAGTTGAGATTTGTGTACTTTAACCGAATCATAAAAAACCTTCGCCTAATAAGTTACCTAAAATAAATCCGAATGATTCTAATAATGGTTCCTTGTTATTTCAGAAATATCTATCTATTTTATTAGTGGTATTTATAAATTATCCGTTTTATTCTTTTGAATAAGGGGTTTTCTTTTTACAGCGGTCGTAGACATTTCCATAAATACTTGCACTTTAGTGTTATCAAATATATGATATTCCAACGCCATCACATTGTAATATTTTCATATTTTTTTCAGTTTCCCGTATTTATTAATATTTTATGAGAAACTATAAAACATATTTGTTCGTCATTGATGATTGGTTACAAATCTAACGTCGCAGTACTCCCTAATAAATTGAATAATCAAAGTATTTAAAAATTCAGGATCAATAAGAAGGCCAAGTCCTCTACTGTTTTTTAATATAATGCAGAGTGCACTTTCGGAGTCAACGCTCCATCCTCAGTGCGGTTCATGCTGTGCCACCGTTGGATTCCAGCCATAGCTTGGCGAAGCTGCAGTGATATCTCTGGAATATGCTGGATGGTAGAGGAACCAATTGATTAGGATCAATAAGAAGGCCAAGTCCTCTACTGTTTTTTAATATAATGCAGAGTGCACTTTCGGAGTCAACGCTCCATCCTCTACCATGGCTGGAATCCAACGGTGGCACAGCATGAACCGCACTGAGGATGGAGCGTTGACTCCGAAAGTGCACTCTGCATTATATTAAAAAACAGTAGAGGACTTGGCCTTCTTATTGATCCTGATCAATTGGTTCCTCTACCATCCAGCATATTCCAGAGATATTTGAAAATTAGTATATTTGAAAATGATAAACGTGATATCCGCTCGAACGCACTGAATAATAAAATGTTTCAGAACGAACTTTATTTGTTTCTATGATATCCAAAAAAAAAAAAGTCCGTCACGCAGGGGCTGCATGAACTGAGCAGATTTCCCACGTGAACTGATACTGCTAACACTTAACACGATCGTGAGTAAATACAAACAGTAATGAGGAATCGTTCATTTGTTTTTAATAAGCTCCCAAAGGAAACAGCTTATGAATTGTAAACAAATAAGTGTGCCATCCACTGAGAGCTGAACAGATAGACATATTCTTCACCGGAAAGAAAAATAATTACTGATGTACATCTGAATATCACACATTATGGGTGGATGTACAGAACGTATTTGCTCACACAGTAAAAGTCCGTCACGCAGGGGCTGCTTAAACTAAGCAGATTTCCGTCGTGAAGTTTAATAATAGAGAAATCTGGATACTGCTAACAAAACACCACCGTTAATACTAAATGAATAAATGCAAGCGGTAATAAGAAACCTTCCGATGGGAAGTATCTATAAAATATAAATAAACAGTTTTGTCAACTTCTTACCTTGGAAGAATTCCTTTGTACCACTTTTAAAACTTAGTTTCTTTATATTGTTGCGAAAATTAAATACATGAAGGATTATCAGAGAGTCGCGTATTTGGGAAGTGCGCGGTAGTTTAAAGAAGCCGACAGAGGGCCGAGCCTAGTACTAGTGCCTTTCAGTCCAGACGTCGAAGGGTCCAGGCAATTCCTCTTTGATGTATGCCGACGACCTACATAAAGCGCAAGCTAGTTAGTTTCTTCTCAAGTGCTCATATAGTGCTACAGTGCGACTCAGTGCAGTGCGGTAAAGTGGTTTTATAAGAAGAGCAGTGTTGTGCCGTGACTGTTAACAGTTTAGTGCCAAAGGCCAGTGCAGTGCTGTCTTTTGGTGTACTCCAGTGACCGTGAGTGAATTATTGGAATGTGTAATCTGAAGAACAGTGACGTTATCAGTGTATACTGTGAGTAGTAATTAAGAATAATTACCAAGTGTAATGTGCCTTGTAAAATAAATTGTGCAGTGATAAAAACTGTGAAACTTGTGAGTGTTTAATTTTGCAATCCATAAACTCTTATTAACAACGTTTATTACTGGTTTAGTAATAAAACGTAACAATATATTTGGAACAATCTGCTGAAAGTTTGGATGCCTGTTACCACGTACAAATTTCTCATAGATTTGACCTTAAAGTTTACTCCGTCAACAATATCATGAAAACCTTCACATGAAGATACATTTTTGTATATATTGTATTATATTTATATATTTTTTTCCAATTGGCATATTGCGTGAGGTTTTTATGTTAGGCTTTTGTGCTTGGAGACTCTGTCAAGGTGATTATTTAATGCGATAAAAGTGAATGTAGGAAGCCTTTCTGAAATAGGGAGTCCATGAGACGGAGGAAAAGGATGGAAGATAATGTGGGTAGAGCTTTTAAGTGTAGGTGTTGAAAGGGGAAGAGGCTCCTGAATTGGAGAGTGGTTCGAGGCAGTCCTTATTGTCGGGCTCGGCACAAATCCATTTCAATTTTCCCCTAGCTGCCAGTCTCTCTGCCCTCACCTCTAGCCCTCAATATGCTGCTAGCATTCATCACCACTGCATCTTTCACAAATGCCCTTTTAATACATTTACCAAAATGCTAAACTAGAGATTCTACACTCATTTCCTAACACTCCAATGGCTACACTGATTTAAGCAAACATTTCTTCAGGATAGTTATGAATAATATTCAAGACGTTTTACCATTAAAATCGCAACGTCATAATGAGTTATAAGTCAGTTTAAATTTGATTAGATACACTTTAATTAAGCCATGTCCTGTTAATAATTTTCCTAATATAAGTCTTTAAATGTTGCCCTTTATTTGTTATTGTCCAATGTTGTTGCCATGATGTACTTTTAAGGATTGGTCTGGAGTTAGTCTAGACAACATCCGGCTCTGCTGACATCTCAATCTCAGCATTTATTTCCTTTATAATCCATTCCTTTTTTCCTCTCCTTGTCATTTCCCCAGCAGCTGTAGCCTGTTACTCTGCTCAATTTTAAGTTTGTAAGTGTTGTTATCGATAACAATGCTTTTTAAAAAGGCTTCCACGCCTACTTCGTACTTAACTGGCGCCCGAATATGAGGGCTTAGCAGAAGTTTTCATTTTCAAGTGTGATTTATTTCCCTCAATTTTGAAAACTTAGGATTTTAATTTAAACTGCTACCCAAATTATAATGAAGTCTAGTACTTTAACTCGTGATCTATTTCCCGAGTCCCCCAATTACATTGAAGCTGAGTAACAGGCTACAGCTGCTGGGGAAACGACAAGGAGAGGAAAAGAGTAAGGGATTATTAAGGAAATAAACGCTGATGTTTATGGTGTCAGCAGAGCGGATGATCTCTAGACCTAACTTGGGACAACACCCTTGGGTGGGTTTGGTATTATTATAGAATGCACTAAGGAACTAAAATCGCTTTGTTTCTTGTTGAAATGCGTTAAGAAAATCTCTTTGGAAACTCAATTATTAGGCCATTTCCAAAATTGGTTAATTTGCAGGTTACGTATGCACTGGGGCAACTCAAAAATTCATATTTTATATTTAAATTGCACAAGAGAGCAATAAGGTTTATATACATATATATATATAATTTATAAAAAAACAACATTATCAAATGAGAACAACATTGGACAAAATCAAATAAAGGACAACATTTAAAGACTTTCAGTCCCGACCCCGAAGAAACACCTACTGACACAAAACAATTATTAACAGGACATGGCTTAATTAACGTATATTTAAACTGACTAATAAATCCATAAGACCGTGCGATTTTACTACTAAACAGACTTCCACCTATCTCATACATGACTGTGCACTGATTTCAAACGAAAATTAACTTTTCCAAAAGTCAGTTATGAAAACAACAAACCGATGGCCTGTTGTGGATAGAATTTGATTCTATGATTGCAGTGAAGCACTCAGGAAATTTACAGAAGTGTTTTATCAGAAAATCACTGTTATATCAGTTATTGACATAACTATGAGTAAATTGATAGTATGTTTATTAACAATACTAAATAATCTTGGCTGGTAGAGGAAAAATGAGTGCCGTATTGACTCACCAAAACCATAAGTAACCTATCTCTAACAGTTAAAAAGTATTACTAATAACACAATCCATTAAACACTATCTTTCATAGTACTAAATAATAACAAATTAAACCGTGATGTCAGAACAATAAAAAATAATAAAAGTCATTGTTCTGATTTTATTATTATTATTTATTCGACTATTTAATCCTTTCTTTAAAAAAATGTTAGAGATAAATTACTTACTCAACATTGCACTGTCGATGATGCACTTCATCGAAAGCGCTCTGTCGCTTCAATTAAAATTTGTTAATGTGGAAGTGAGGCCATTTTTCCTCTGTCTGCATTATAATTAACTTCCGCCGTCCCAGAATATCGACGTTAGATTGAATAAACTATTTTCACTCATTCGTTATTAATTTTTCTTACAAGAATGTTCTTATTTAATAAACAAATAAAATTGCATAGGAGATAATTGCTATAAATGTATTTATTATAGTTCTGTACGAGGCAAGTAGAAAATCAACTCCCCCCTCGCAAGGGCTACTTCACTCAGGAAATATATAAATAAGTATAATATAACTAAGAGACAGGGGCTGCGTAAACTAAGCAGATTTCCCCACTTGAAGTTTTACAAGAGAGAAATTTCACGAAAACCGAAAAGTTACGTATAGTAATGGAGATATTTGGATTTTTCGAAAGTCCTCTCCTCTAAACCCCCCTCTCTCACTGGTTCGATTTCAGCCATTAACGAACTTGATTTTTCCTTTTACTTAAAACGAGTAAATATCGTCTTCTATAGAACCAATCTTGTAAATACAAGAACCCTACTTCCTGTAGAGGAATTGTGATCAGTAATATGCTGTTTTAGTTGTTTCCTTAATCACCTAACTATTTGAAATAGGTTAAATACCTTACGAAATTCCTGTCGGATGCACTCTCCATCCATGCTTTCTTAATTTTATGTTCTTTCGTTTTAAATGTTTACGATTTACTTCTTAATCTTCCAATTACATATGATTTGAATTGATAATAGAAATTGTAAGTTAACCATTTTATTTCATGTGAGACTATCGTATTTCTGTTCTATGTAAAAGTTTTATTAGTATTATGCCTAGTAACTTAACCTATTTCTCACCTTTTATGTATACCTAATATTGTTTTATTTGAACTTCTACTTTGTTAGATATGCATAGATACATATACGAATACGTTCTGTTGATCCTCCCCTCCTTCCTCCTTTTGTTCTTGGACTACTTAAATTTAAGTAATTAAGATAAATATTCTGATTCATTATAAATGACAGTACCAGATATAGTAATTAGTTATATTCAGTAATTATTTTTCTTTCCGGTGAAGGATATTTCTATTTATCTGTTCAGTTCTTAGCGGTTGGCAGACTTGTCTGATTACAATTACGCTTTCCTTTCGAGGTTATTACAATTTTAGATTTCTCATTACAGTATGTGCTTATTCATTTAATATTCGCGGTGGTGTTGTCTTATAAGTATGTTTGATTCATCTATTGTGCAACCCCAGTTTATTTATCAGTTTCTGCAGCCCTTTCGTAAAGGACTTTATTTTTCTTCTCTAAATCCTACCTTTCTCACCCTCTGAGCCTGGTGCATATCTATGCTGTTCATGAGAACGGAATTTGAAAACGCTCTACCGGTAGGTAGGACACCTTTCCCATTGGCGTCACCTTCAGCCATCACTCCCGGTGCTTGAAAGGTAGTGAGGCTTTGGTAATTGGGTTCCTGCCGTGAAAGGGCTGGTGTTTTGATTGTGGCGAACAAAGGGAGTGCTTTAGGTATTAGCTAGGGCTCCTCCCAAACTTTTCGCAGGCCTAATAACCGCAGAATGAGCTGTGAGTGTGGGGCCCCCAGAGCTGTTATGCTAATCGCTCCAACCACTCTCAAACCCTTCTTAACCATCTTTCTCCTCTCCCTCATAGTTCACCCCTTGACTTTATGACTCAGCTATGCTTCACTATACGTGTTATTAGAGGATTTTCCGTAACGGAACGATTTTCAAAATTTCTTTTAATGTCCATTGATAGCTGATAACAGAAAAAGTGTCACGCATTTTCTGCGTCAACTAAGCACCCCCCCCCCTGAAGTTTAACAATAAATAAATCTATATAACGGGAAAAATTGAACCTCCCGAAAAAAACCGTATGTAATATAAAACAGGTCTGCCAACCTCACACCGGAAAGAAAAACATTTACTGAAATATATCAGAATATAACAGATTAATTTTATTGAAAACTAGATACTATATCTAGTTCTGTAATGTATAATGAATCAGAATAATTATCTCAATCAATCAAATTGTAGTAGTCCAAGAACTTTGAACGGGGACGGGTGGGTCACCAAAAAATAATTTGCATGTACCTCGTATAATAAAGGTCTCTTGTTAATAATATGTGGTATTTAAGCTTCGAGTAATGTGGTTTATTATATAACAGAGTATTGTTTATGTAACATGAGTAGAAGTGGGGTATACTGAAGGCTGAAAACTCCAAATGTATGTATAAATGTATATATATATATATATATATATATATATATATATATATATATATATGTAAAGAGAGTAAATGTATATTACATTTTTGTAGTACATTTAATTTGGATTAAGATTAGTTCTATACAATTTTTGGATCCGACGTATAGTAATGGTGATATTTCGAATTTTCAAAATTCTCCCCCTGGTCCGATTTCAGCCATTAACGAATTTGATTTCTCCTTTTATATGAAAGTACTAAATATCAGTAATTGCGACCGCCAGAGCGGTAACAAACATTTTATATATATATATATATATATATATATATTTGTCTGTTAACGCTTTAGCGGTCACAATTTTTGTTTGATTGTTACTAAACTCGGTATTTAATCCTTTTATGTAAAAATGAGATTCAAGTACATTAACCGCTAAAATTAGACCGGTTGGAATGGAGGAGGGGATTTCGAAAATTCGAACATACGTCGGATGAAAAAATTGTACTGAACCAATCGTATTGCAAATTAAATGTACATAAATATTGTTATATACGTTTATTCTCTATCTTGAATATTAACCTAGATATTTGCATTTTTCAGCCTTCAGCGAACCCCTACTTCTACTCATGTTACATATAAAATACTCTGTTATGTAATAAACCAAAAAATATATTATTTATTTATTTATTAACGTCCACTTTTTGCAACTTAGGCTAATCGGGACGGGTTACCACCCTTTTCTAGCCAGGGTGGGATTTTAGGACGTTATTTAATGAATTTCGTCACTAAATAATTTCCTTTGCCCAGGCAAGAATCGAACTCGCCACTCTAGGTTTACCATGTGAGATAAAGGTCAACGCTTTAACTCGCATGGCTAACCTGAGCCCCCCCAAAAAAATATATAATAATATTATATGAGATAAATAAATATGTTTATGGTAAATATGTTTTTGTGGCCCTGCCCCCGTCTTAAGTTCTTGGACTACTAAAATTTGATTGATTGAGGTAAAAAGTATTCTGATCTATTTTAAATACAGTACTAGATATAGCAAATTGTGTTCAATACAATTAAAGTTCTGATATATCTCTGTAATTGTTCTTCTTTCCTGTGAGAAGGTGGCAAACCTATTTATTTACGTTTCAGGTGCTTCCTCCCTGGATGTTTCTTATTATCGTTTGTATTTCTTCACATGATGTTGGCGGTGCTATTGTGTTACCAGTATGTAGATTTATCTATCGTTAAACATCACGAAGGAAATTGCTTGCTTTTTGTAATAAAATTGGTCATATGTTTTTTCTGTGTCATAATGTATTATCCTGTCCATTAGGACAAAATTTGGGAGTGTACTATCACGCTACCCTTTTTTAGAGGATTCACATGATTTGAAATGAGTAACTATGAAGATATTATTTATTTTAACGTAAAATAGTAATATTAAATGCCTTGTGATTATTAATAATGATAGATGTGTTATCAAAAGTCGATAAAAGTAAGAATTCTAAGTGATAAAGCGATTACTTGATGAACGATCATGACCCTTGTTACAAGTGTAACAGACCCCTTGAGTTAGATAGACGGAGGCTGTTCATTCGCTATAAATAGTATATAGCATTCTAGTAAACCCTCCCTCTACACAGCGAAATGCATCCCACCCACCTCTTTAGTTTTACAACCACTTCCACTTGTCTTTAAAAGGATGTTCAGTCTGTTGGCAGTTTAAAATATCCTGACATAACGCTTCTTAACCGGCTTAATCGGGGAAGAGAGAAATAAATAGTGCTGAGCCCTTGAATAGAATATTTATTTTTGTTTCGGGGAAATCTTATTTTATATATTCTGAAAAAGAATGAAATCACACACGAATTATTCAGTTACCTATCTATTAAGACGCAAAGTTAATTTACTCCTGAAAAAGGATCAAGTTGGAGTGGATTTAAAGTAGAGTGACTACCACAACTGATAATAAATTTCGAGAAATGAAACATAAACTTGGGGAATGGCCTTCCTCAAAAAGGCCAATTAGAAGAGAAGAAATATAGGGTTGGCAAATAAGTCCTTTCGGTTTTTTTCCATTTGCGATTCCCTGCGAAAACGTCAAGAAAACGATCCATTTCATAAAAGACTTGTGACAGGGGATGAAAAGTGGATTGTCTACGATAATATGGTGCGAAAAATATCTTGGAGACCTAGCAACGAACCACCTGGAACCACATCTAAAGCGGGATTGCACCCAAAGAAGATAATGCTTTCTGTATGGTGGGATTTCAAGGGTGTGATTTTTTATGACCTGCTGCCACAAGGTAAATCAATCGATTCCACTCTATACTGCTCACAATTAACAAAATTGAATGAATCAATTCGACGAAAACGCCCAGAACTGGCAAATCGAAAGGGTGTCGTCTTCCATCATTATAATGCCAAGTCCCACACTTCGTTAGTCACCCGCAACAAATTGTAAGCCCTTGGATGGGATCTTTTGCCCCACCATCCCTATTCACCGGACCTTGCTCCTAGTGACTACCACTTAATCTGGTCTCTACAAAATTACTTAGGTGGAAAACGGTTTGAAAACGAACAGGGTGTCAGAGAGCACCTTGATCATTTTTTCGCTAATAAACCACAGGCATTCTATGAGCATTGGATTATTCAGCTGATGGAGAGATGGGGTAAAGCAATAGAAAATAATGGACATTACATTGTAGATTAAAATAAAAATTTTGTTCAAAATATACAATAGTTTTCTTTCAACTTAAAAAACCGAAAGGACTTATTTGCCAACCCTATAGTTTTAACGAGATTGAGAATTTGCTATTCACGCCTAACTCACACTTACCTACTTACTGGAGAAGACGAACCCTACTGCCAACACTGTAACTGTAGACTTACTATAAAACATATACTTACTGACTGCTATCTAAGGACTCACATAGACCTACCATACACTTTGAATTACTACATGACTGTAGCCCGTATATAGGCCGCGTATTACAATACTTGAAACAAAACAACATTTTACAAATATTATAATGTAGGGCAATACTAAACTTTTTGCAGAAATGAGCATACTTACATAAATATGATAATTACTTGTTATATGTTAAATATGTTATATGGTATTATGCTGTAAATAACTGATTCGTCGCTAAATCGGCACGAAATGGGATAATTGGATGAATAAAGAAAAATTTGGAGTAAGGGGGAAAAGAACTCGGCTATAGTATGCCGCATGCAAACTTATTATTTAGACTAATTTATTAAACAGTCCGTCACGCGGGAAGTGGGGGTTTACTGAGAGCTGAAATCTACAAAATGCCAATATATTGTTTAGTATTAAAGATAGATAAAACATTAATATAACATTTTTATAGAAAATTAAATGAGCAATTATATTGGTTCTATGCTATTTTTCTAACTTATAATAACGGAGATATTATGAATTTTCTAAATTCTCACCTCTGAAACCCCCTCCCGTTCTTCTGGTCCCCGTTAACGAACTAGATCTGTTGTTTTACGTAAAACGATATAAATTAAATATCGAGTTTGTTACGATCGGACTTAAATTGCCACCACTAGAGCGTTAACTAACACGCACACACGACAGTAATGGAGATATTTCGAATTTTCAAAATTCTCTTCCTCTGATCCGATGTGAGCCATTATCTAAGTTGATTTTTGCAGATTTCCCTTCAGCCGCTTTGTAGATTTCCCGGCTATTGAGGTCGTACTCAAGACGCGATTTTTGAAGAATTTCTTCAAATGTCCATCGATCCTATCGAGATGACGAAAATGAGGTCCGTTCAAAACTATATATATATATATATATATACTTTTTGGCTTTTGACACTCTAGAGGTCGCAATTTTTGTTTAATCGTCACCAAACTTGGTATTTAATCGTTTCATGTAAAAAAAAAAAAAATCAAGTTCGTTAACGGCTGAAATCGGACCAGTGGGAGGGGGGGGGGGGGTTCGGGGGGAATTTCGAAAATTTGAAATATCAACGTTACTGTACGTCGAATCGAACAATTTTATCTTACCAATCTTATTGGGAATTACATTTACTATAAATATTAGTATATACATTTATTCTCTATCTTGAATGTTAGCCGAGATATTTAAATTTTTATTAAGTGTAACGGACTAGCTATGGTCGTTTCTGTTCGGCACTCGTAAGGAAATTTCTCTATTGTATAACTTTACATTGGAAATCTGCTTAGTTTACGCAGACTTCTTCTTATTACATAAAACGATTAAATATCGAGTTTAAAGGCAAAAATTGCGACCGCTAGAGCGGTAACAGACAAATATATATGTTCGTGTGTAATTTTGATGGGACCTCATTCTATCTCCTAGGTAGGATTGATGGACATGAGTGGGCATTTTTCAAATATCGTCCCTTGAGTAAGAAATGTGATTTCTTTCAATGTTGTTCTATTCTCTTAGTACTAACGAAAAGTTAGTTTTTAGCACTTAATAACCCCCCTTCTACTTCTTCATTTGTTTCGATGAGCAAGCTTCTTATTACAAGCGAAATGTATTCAAGACGACCTATTGCTTCTATCAATACAATCAATCTGTTTATAGTAGTCCCCGTGGATAAAATCCTATCAGTAGGATTGTTGATAAATATGGCGTTCCAAATCATGACACAAATTTACTGTGTTTAGACTAAATTTAAGCCTTCTTTCTCTAACTGGAATATTAATTTGCATATATTGTATTCAGCTTTTCTTATACCCCCAAGCATGGTTTCTAGTATCTGAGCCACTGTACATCTCATTGTCAAATTTAATTCAATATCCTGAATACACATTTCCAATTAGAGGAATTATTGTCAGGTTTCTTCTCATATTCTCAAGCACGTGATATATATATATATGTTTGTGAAACCAGTCTCTGCGTGTCGGAGTTTTAGCAGTATTCCATTTAGGAAAATGAGTTATTCATGTTGGATACTCAGGGATTTTCGAAACATTTGTTCAAATTTCCATCGATCCTACCTAGTAGATTAGATGCATAGAAGCAATCTTATTTTATATGTTATGTTCATGTTTTCTCTAATATGCATATTTACAGAGATGTATGAAATTTTTAGTTTTCATTCTCCAGTAAACTCCTGCTCAAGTCACAATAGCAATCAGCTTAAATATTGATTCCAAGAGACATTTATTATGCGAGATTAATGGGAATTCCTGTCTTGGTGATGTGTCAATTTTGATTGTATGTTTATGTTTCGAAAATGTTTACTTGGTCTGTATCATATTCGGTATTTAGCCGTTTCAGGTGACACTACACTAAAGGCCATATTTGTTGTTGGCTGAGGTGTCGGAAATGGAATAGTGTGGGGGGGGGTAATTCGAAAATTCAAAATATCTCAGTAAAACATTAGTGGAATCGTAAAATGGATACATCGTAATTTTGTTAAACTATTATGTTCTACAATTACTGTTCTATACATTTTCTAGTAAGCGAGTTATTCCCGCTTTCTTTTTTTCAGCCTTTATTTAACCCTCTTTCTTTTCATCGGATTTGTTTTACATATAATCGAAGAATCACGAAATTATTATTCCAGAACGAGGGAAATCTGCTTAGTTTGCTTGACGGACGTTTTTTATTCATTACTCGAAAATATATTTTATATTATATATATTCATATTTGATATATAAATATATCAATATGAATATTGAATAATCGTTATTAATGTCAAAGTAATGTCTCTATAACGACTGGAGAGGGATGCCTTTAAATTCAGTTATTTAAAATAATATAACTATTTTACATTTATCCTTAGAGCTTTTCCACCCTAATCAATGGATTTAATTATGCCCATCTCTTTGAATCTATCTAAATTGCTTTTTCTATTGAAAGTGTCTGTGCTTGCTTGTGTAAATATATGTTAATTGGGTATTGTAATCTACCTACATCAAAGAGTGCCTTCTTTATTAATTTTGTTTTTGCATTACTTTCCTGTTCAAAATAATCTACCTATTACAGTATGTCGTACGTATGATCACAGATTTGAAAGGCGATTGTTAATTGCTGAATAGCTGTTATATTTAGTAATGTAGCATCTACTTGTGCTGCCTGCTTTTAATCAAAATCCACTAGGGTGGGGGTGTGGTATTGGAGGAGGGTGAAAATAAAACTACTTATTTCTTTATTCCTTTTAAAGATATCTATGACATTATACGTCGAATCGAAAAAAGTCCGTCATGCAGGGGCTGCGTAAACTAAGCAGATTTCCCACGTGAAGTTTTACAATAGAGAAATCTGCCTAATAACAACTGTAGTAGTAAGAAATGTCTAAACCTAAAAACATTATTTAGGGCGTAATAACCCAGTAGTTTCTAGCCCCAAAAAACAGTTAACCTAACCTCTAAACCTATTCACGAGGGACGAATAGTTAAGGAAACGCCCGTCAGAGCTCTCGGCAGAAAGTCCGAACATAGCCTACTGGTGACCACACGCAGAATACAAATGCAATTATCTCGGTTAATATTCAAGATCACAATAAATGTATAGAACAATATTTATAGTAAATTTAATTTGCAATAAGATTGGTTCTATACAATTTTTCGATCCGACGCATAATAACGGAGATATTTCGAATTTTCAAAAATCCCCCCTCTAAACCCCTCCCTCCCTTTGCTCCGATTTCAGCCATTAACGAACTTGATCTTCCTTTTTACATAATACGATTAAATTCCGAGTTTGGTAACGATCAATATTTAGTCTAGACTAATCGATATTTAGGCATTTTATGTAAAAAGAAAGATCAAGTTCGTTAACGGCTGAAATCGGTCCAGTGGGGGGGGGGATTAGAGGAGGAGAATATTGAAAATTCCAAATATCTCCGTTACTTACTATACGTCGGATCCAAAAATTGTACAGAATCAATCTTAATGCAAATTAAATTTACTATAAATATTATTATATAAATTTATTCCCTATCTTGAATATTAACCGAGATATTTGCATTTTTATTAAATCTGGGCGGCTAACGGACGGGTAACTTTCCCGCCAAAAGCTAGTTCGGTCGTTTCCTTAACTGCTTGACTCTTCGTGAAATTTTTCTATTGTAAAACTTCACGTGGGAAATCTGCTTAGTTTACGCAGCCCATGCGTGACGGACTTTTATATCTATCTTTTTACCACAGTATATATTTCATTATATTTGCCCTATATTAATCTACGTATGAGAGAGAATACTTTCTACTAAGTAGAATATATGGTTTGAATAGTCCGAACCTTTCATTTGCCTTCTTCTTAAGCAGTAGTTTTACTAATAATTTTTATCAGATTTTCCTTAAGGGAAATCAGCTATTGAGGTCGTGCTCATGACGCGATTTTTGAAATTTTTCTGCAAATGTCCATTGATCCTACCTAGTAGATGACGAAAATGAGGTCCGTTCAAAACTGTATATATATATTATATATATATATATATATATATATATTCAGTCGTTTCATGAAAAATAAAAGATCAAGTTCGTTAACGGCTAAAATCGGACCAGTGGGGGATTAGAGGAGGAGAATATTGAAAATTCCAAATATCTCCGTAACTATACGTCATATCGAAAAAGTGTATTGGACCAATCTTAATGCATATTAAATGTACTGTAAATATTATTTTATACATTTCTTCTTTACCTTGAATATTAACGGAGATATTTGTGGTTTTCAGTTTTGAGCCTTCAGCAAACTTAGCGATTCTACTTATGCTAAACAATAGTTTTGAATTAAAATGTTATATTATTATTTATTTCAGAATTTTCTTTGAGGCGAGTGGTTGGCAGACCTGTTTGTTTACATTTCAGACGCTTCCCGTTGGGAGGGTATTAAAATTGTCTGAAAAATTTCTTTTTACAGTTTGTATTTATTCAATTTATTTTGCATTACCAGTTTGTAGATTTATTTTTTGTTAAAACTTCAGGAGGGAAATTTGCCTAATGACCTATGCTGGCTGGATTGCTGATTTTGTTTTTCTGCGGGGGATAGATATTGTAAAATAATCGACATTGTAAAAAAAAATGTATGTATCAACATTTATAGAATGTTATATTTGCAATAAGATTGGTTCTATACAATATTTTTGTCCGATTTATAATAACGGAGATATTAAGATTTTTCAAATTTTCCCCCTCCAACATGTCTGTCGGCTTTCAGCCGTTAACAACCGTGAGCTTTTGTTTTACGTAAAACGTTTAAATATACAGTTTAGGTAATATATGTATATATCTGCCTGTTACCGCTCTAGTGGTCGCAAGTTTTGTTGGATCGTTCCTAAACTCGATATTCAGTCGTTTCATGCAGAAAGAAAGATCAAGTTCGTTAACGGTTGAAATCGGGCCAGAGAGTGTGGGGGGTTTAGAGGAGAAATTTGAAAATCCGAAATATCTCCGTTACTGTAAGTCGGATCGAAAAAGTTTCTGGAATGAATCTTATTACAAATTAAGTTTACTATAAATAAAAGTATACATTGACTACCTTGAATATTAACGGAGATATTTGCATTTATCAGTTTTCAACCTTCAGTAAACCCTCACTTCTACTCGTGTTATATAAGCAATACTCTTGTATAATAAACCACTTTATTCAAAGCATAAATACCAAATATTGTTTTGCAGAGACCTTATACATACGTACACATACAGTTTTGAACGGTCCTCATTTTCTTCATATCCTGGGTTGAATCGATGGCATTTGACAAGAGTATTTTAAAAATCGCGTCACGACCCAATAGCTGATTTCTCCTTCACGGAAATCGTTGAAATTCAACACTAAATATTCTACTCGTGTGAATATTTTTTTAGATCCCTTTCCTCTTTTTCTTACAATTTGAAGTTGTTGGAAGTATTGTATATGACCCGTAAAGTTTTGCTTCAATTCGAAGTATTGATCCTTTAACATTTCAAATAATGTTTGTAATGCTGTGTTTCTTTTGAAAAAGATCAGTTATTGGCTGGTTAGCTCATTAATTTTTATGTGTTGTTTGAGGTTAAACAGTGTGACTAAATAATTCTTTTTTGAGGCTAAACTACGTCTGAATAAGTTGTTGTATTTAACAGCGTTGATCACAACGTTGTCTATATATGCTATAGATTGTTTTCTTGAAATAAATTCTCATGTGCAATTACCTAATGAGCCCGTTTTCCGATATATTTAATGCTTTCTTGATTTCACATACATAGCCGAGTATACTATTGACAGAATTAATAAATATAATTATACCATAATTGTAACCACAGTACGTGATAAGTATGTTTTAGCAGATTTCCCTCAAGGGAAATCAGCTGTTGAGGTCGTATTCTTGACAAGAAATTTCTTCAAATGGCCATTTATCCTACCCAGGAGATGATGAAAATAAGGTCCGTTCAAAATAATGTAATATATATGTAAATTAATCTGATTCATTATAAACTGCAGTACTAGATTTATTAGATAGTTTGCAATAACGTTAATATGTTATATTCAGATATACATCAGTAATTAATTATTTTTCTTTCTAGTGAAGAATATGTCTACCCATCTGTTCAGCTCTGAGTGGTTGGCACATTTGATTGTATAATATTCAGAAGCTGTTTCCGTTAGGAGAATTAACTGAAAGATTTCTTATTACCGTTTGTATTTACTCACGGTGGTGTTAAGTGTTAGCAGTAGACATATTTCTCTATTGTAAGACTTCTCGTGAGAAATATGCTTAGTTTGTGCATCCCCTGCGGGACGGACTTTTTAATAAATATCCGTAATAAGAGATAGTTTCTTTTCTTATATATGACTTCTGACAATTATGCATTTCCGATTATTCAGTTGGTTCTCCATTTAGTTGACTACTTCACTAGAGGTTTTTGCTTTTTAATACATCGTTTATTCTATCAAAATTGGACCAGTCATCTGTGCGTGGAAAGAGTACGTACAAACAGAATCCAAAGCCAAATTTTTCTGTAACGGAAACGTATACTGAGTCTTTAGGAAAATAAAATTAATATACAAATCACGGGGGTGTGGGTGTTAATAATTAAAATCAAGTACCGTGCTGATATTTTTTTTTTTATTGAAAATGTACAAAAACTCACAAAGAGGTTTTCTGAAGTAGAAGAATTTTCACCTTTAACTGAATGCCTAAATCAGTCATTTAAGGCTAAATATTTCTCTTATGTGTAATTGTTAATTAGGGTTGAAATTATAGGAAATAAAATACAAAGTTAGTTCGTACTTTTTGAAGGTACTTTTGTGGCAGTTGATATAAAAGAAATTATCAATTTATACCGGTCCTTATTCTGTTGCTTTTACTTTTATGACTACGGCCCATATTAATAAATTGTTGCGTGTATGCTTATAATTCGGTCATTTGATGTGTTAATTGATTGCTAATTGTGTATATCAATTTTCCAAAGCTTAGTTTTACTAATAAAAATTAATTAAGTATATTCTAATGAGAAAGTTTTATAATCCTACTTATTTCATTCATAAAGAAGTTTAAAAGGCAAAATCTTCTGGTGTTAAATTATTTATATATATATTTCCCTTAGGGGAAATCAGCTATTGCGGCTCGTACCCATGGCGCGATTTTCAAAATTTTTACTCAAATGTCTCTCTCTCTCTCTCTCTCTCTCTCTCTCTCTCTCTCTATATATATATATATATATATATATATATATATACAAATACACACCATAATAACGGAGAAATTTCAATTTTTCGGAATTATACACCTCTCACCTGTCATTTTACATAATACGTTTAAATATCGAATTTGTTAAAGATCAAAGAAATATAATTGTGTTAACAGAAATATATATATATATATATATATATATATATATATTTTTATATAATGTAAAATAAGAGGTTAGAAGTCCGAATAATTGAAATTTCTCCATTATTCTGAGTAATAAAGTCCGTCATGCAGGGGCTGCGTAAACTAAGCAGATTTCCCACGGGACGTTTTACAATAGAGAAATTTTTACGAGAACCGAGCAATCAAGGAAACGGCCTAACTAGCTTGTGGCGGGAAAGTCACTCTCGTCCGTAAGCCGCCCAGATTTAATAAAAATGCAAATATCTTTGTTAATATTCAAGATAGAGAATACATGTATATAACAATATTTATAGTTAATTTAATTTGCAATAATATTGATTCTGTACAATTTTTTGATCCGACGTATAGTAACGAGGATACCGTATAGTAACGGCGATACCGTATTTCCATTTTTCAAAAATTCCCTCTAAACCTCCCCCCTCCCACTGGTCCGATTTCAGCCGATAACGAATTTGGTCTTTCATTTTACAGAAAACTACTAAATATCGAGTTTGGTAACGATCAAACAAAAATTGCAACCGCTAGAGACAAATAGACGGTAACAGACAAATAAATATATATATATATATATATATATATATATATATATATATATATATATATATATGTATATGGTGTAGACATGTGAAATAAATCATCTGAGTCTAATTTTGGATTTTGTTAATTTTTGGCTTAGTTATGAAAATAAAAATTCCGTTGTTATGTTAGTATTCAGATTATTATTATTTTAACTCTGCGAAATTTACATTTCGAAATAAAATATCCTTTTTTATTTTAATGAGAATTTGGAGGGATGCTACATTGAATGAGACTATATAAATCATATTAATATAATTAAATACAAGACTTGGTTATTTTACTATCCGTTTCCGATTTCAGAGAAAACGATTTAAATGTATGTGTTTATATATAGGTCTCAATTCAGGGATTATGTCATAGGGTAAATAATCCCAGATCTCAATAGGGAGCCTAGCCTGGCAGGCCTCTACACTTACTCAACAGACCCAAATAGCGTCTTGAATACAAGCTCTACCTATCCATGTACTTGACTATACTTATAGTAGATTTCCCTTATATATCAGCTATTGAGTTCGTGTTGAATATCAGCTATTGAGGTCGTGCTCATTGTTATTTACCAAATATTTCTGCAAATGTCCACCTATCCTACCCAGACGAGGTACATTCAAAATTTTATTTATAAAAATGAATGTTTGTATGTCTTTAATAGAATCGTAAACGGCTTAACAGAATTTTATGAATCTTGGTATGTATATTACTACTAAAACAGGTTAGGTCTGGCTATATTCTCTGAGACGAACAGGAGTGGGGGGGGGTTATAAGGGAAGCCTGAAATTAAAAATAGTGATATTTCCTTTCCTATTGGGTTTTCGGCAAATATGGACATAAAAAAAGTTGTTTACTTTGTTATGTAGAGTAACTTTTGTAATATACACTTTTGTCGTATACCGAAGTATAAGTGAGTTCTACGCTAAAAACTATTGTGGGAGTCAGAATTTTTATGGCGAAACTCTGTATGTGATTTGGTATTAACATCTCCCTGATTATAAGGTATATTAAAATTTCGAGGTACGAACAGGAGTGGGGGGTTATTAGGGAGGTCTGATATATAAGATCACAATATTTCGTATCCTATTTATTTTTTTGCCAAACATGCATATAACAAAAGTTGTTTCCTCTGTTATTTAAAGTAAATTTCGTTATAGGCACTTTTGCGGTATACATGACATACTGAAAAAATTATAGAAGGAATCAACAATGTTATAGGACAGGAACGACTAAATTGAAATCAACGAAACGAACAGGACGATGAAATGAAAAATCGTTACTATTTCGTTTCCTATTGTTTTATTGTTTTTTTGCGAAGTCGCACATGACAAACGATGTGCACTCGATTCTATTATGAATAATACAATAATTTATGATTGTTATATATAAAAAAAGATGCATGCACTGGAAACGGGTAATATAAAAGTATTGTGTATTTTGTAAAACTAAGTACAGAACAAATACTTTTATTATTAACATATCCCCAGCCAGGACTCGGGTGTAGTGAATCCTAAGCATTCAGACGGGAAAATGTAAAAATGTTGTACATAATAATGCCCCCAAAAAATACCATCATAATTCAGCCTCAAATGATTTCCAAGGCGAAGCCGGGGTACCTTGGCTAGTTACATGTCTGTTAACGCTCTAGCGGTCGCACTATTTTAGCTTATAGACATAGTACGTAGTGAGTTAAGATCACTAGTGCCATGTCCGTGGGAAATCCTGCTTAGTTTACACACCCCCTGAGTGACTTTTAGTTTAGCTTGTTTAAAGGGATTTCAGCCTATGATTAAGATTTATTAGAGCGTATACACGTCCTCTAAGAAATATTTTATAACTCAGTTTAACAAACGGTGGATAGTGTGTTGCTCTGATTTCACCTAATTATTTTACATTCTTCATGTGACTTTATCATAAACATTATTTTGGTGTGATCATTAAAATCCACGGGATTGATGATAAGTAGTGTGAGGAAGTTTTGGAAATAAATAACGCCATTTATTCCAACGCCCATGGACCTGGCCTGAAAAGAGACCCTTTAAAAAGGTGGGTCACTGTGTAAACTAAGCTGGTTTCCCTCGTGCTGGTCCCCACATATTGGTTATATCTCCGCATATGTTCTAACTGAAAACCAGAAAATACTAATTACTTTCTTAATATTTCAGTTAAGAAAAAATATATACAACAGGGTTTGTAGAGCATCAATATATTAACAAGATTAATTCTGTAACATTTTTCCATTCGACTCATAATAACGCAGATATTTTAAATGTTAAAATCCCCCCCTCTCTAAACGCCCCATATTCCTGATGCGATTTCTGCTGATAAAAGATGAGCATTAGTTTAGTTTAATATCAAGTACTATACAGTTCAAATAAACATTTTCGAGGCAAGATGATGGTGAAATCTAAACAGCGAATTCGTTTGTATTTCCCATAATAATGGTCTAATGAAAATTAGATTTTGCATTTAAGCTTAGAATAAAGCGTTACACAGAATATCAGCTTATTGTTAATATGAGATGAGGTTTACTGCTAATGCTGAAAACTAAAAATTACAAATATCTTGGTTGGTACTCAAGTGAGATAAGACTACATTTACAAGAAATTAAATTTACAGTACGATTAGGTCAATACAATTTTTCGATCCGACGTATAATAAAGAAGATATTTCAAATTTTCGAAAATCCCCCCCTCCCACTGGTCCGATTTCAGCCGTTAACGAACTTAATCTTTAGTTTTACATAAAATGTTTAAATATCGAGTTTGGTAACGATAAATTCTGAACTGATTTAATTTTCATCATATCCTGGGTTGGATCGATGGACTTTTGAAGACATTTTTCGAAAATGGCTTCATGAGTACGACTTCAGTAGCTGATTTTCCTTTAGCGAAATCTGCTAAAATGACCGCACATCCACAGTAACAATTTTTTATTGAAGCGACAGAGCGGATGAAGTGCATCATTGTCAGTGCCATGTTGAGTAAGTAACCAATCTCCAAAAGTGGAATAAATAATAATAATAGTAAAGTCAGAACAATGATTTTTATTCTTTTCAATGATCAGACCTCAGGTTTAATTTGTTTATTAAAAATTTGCTGGTTCATTATGTGAAAAGTTTAATGTGTCATTATGTAGTTCTAGGAAAGATAGTGTTTAATGAAAGGGTTATTTATTAGTCCCTGTAATACTTTTTAACTGTTAGAGATAGGTGACTTATGGTTTTTAACTGTTAGAGATAGGTGACTTATGGTTTTGGTATGTCAATAGGTACATGAGTAGCAGAATAGCTTCTTTTCCTCTAGGCAAATCTGCTGAACATCCTACTTTCCAACTCCCCTTCATTTGTGAGGGAAGTGAGTGACAGACTTAGCTAGGCGACGTCAATCGCACTGAAACTTTCCCCGAGCTATTCTATTGGCCATTGTCCAACGCTCTGGGAGAACTATTAGTTCATTGTTCAGTTTTATTAATAACACCTTTGTCATCTTCATTTTCTCCTTAAAAAAAACCCTTCACGGTGGTGCTGCGTAAATTAAACAGATTGCCCTCACTTCTCAACATTTATTTGCAGTTTCTTATTAGAAATCCTAGACTTTCAATTGGGGATATAATATACTGAAGGCTAAAAACATGCAAATCCGTTTAACTAGCTACCTAACACCTTCAAAGGCGTATAGGACAATAATTAATGTGTTGTTTAGGTGTTGGTTACTGAATGATAGAAAAGAATGGTTTATTCAAGATGTGACTTTCACTCATTGTGTTATTTTTTGCTCTCTGCTCCTCTACTACAATTTCTCTGAAGAAGTAACCAACTAAGAATGACGCTCTTAGGGTAAAAAAAAAAATGTGTCACGGCTGCGTAAACTAATCATATTTCCCACTTTAAGTTTTACATTTGAGACATTTCACAAGCGCCGAACAGTTACGGCAAAGGGCCGAACTAGCTTTTGGCGGGAAACTAGTCATCCGTTATCGGCCCACAATAAATAAAAATGCAAATAACTCGGTTAATATTCAAGATAGAGAATAAATGTATATAACAATATGTATAGTAAATTTAATTTGCAATAAGATTGATTCTGTACAATTTTTCGATCCGGAGTATACTAACAGAGATATTTCGTATTTTCGAAAATCTTCCCCTCTAAACCCCCCCCCCCTCCCACTTGTCCGATTTCAGCCATCAACGAACTTGATCTGTCTTACAAAAAACGTTTAAATATCGAGTTTGGTAACGATCAAACAAAAATTGCAACCGCTAGAGCAGTAACAGGCAAATATAAATATATATATATATATATATATATATATATATATATATATATATATATATATATATATATACTTTTGAACACTGGGGTATCTATGCTGATTTCCTAGGTACGTCAGGTATTTGAATTTATCTCAAAATGTAAAAGTTCACTGAGAACATTATTTGGTATGTGGGCTTCAAATAAAGAATACTTCATAATATTACAGCTTATTGTTGTTGCTAATTGCTTATTGAATGGGAGTGGGGTTTACTAAATTCCAATAACTAAAAAAATGTAAATATCCCCGTTAATACTGAAGATAGAGAATAAATGTTTATACCAATATTTCTCCCCCCCCCCTCTTACTGCCCCACCCACTATCTCGATTTCAGCCGTTAACGAATTCTACCTTTATTTTTTTATGAAACGCATATATATACAGTTTAGTAATGATCAAATTAGAATTGTGATAACACCAGTCAAGTGTATAATTTTAATGGACCTCAGTTTTGTCATGCTCTCGGTAGAATCGATGGACATCCTCAAGTTTTCGTGTTGAGTTCTACCGCAATAGCTGATTTCCCTTAAGCTCAATTCATTCGAAATTAGTTATTTTGATTTATTTTGTTTTTTATTTGTTGATTATGTCATTCAAGCGATTTACACCCCTATAAATATCGCCCAATTAGATAAATGGTAGATCAATGTTAGCTTTAAATGCAATTTAGTCTTTAAAAACAACTTTCCAATTACTGTCTTTTGTACTATAATTCTCTGGGATAGGAAGACTGAGAATTATACGATTTGGTAAAAATGTTCTTATTTTTGTAACGAAGTGTCGGTGTGTGAATTGTTTCATTTAGTAGTTCGTCCAGGTCGTAGGGGAAGTCGTTTTTTATAGTGAGTAGCTTATTACAGAAGACCAGAGCTAGTTTGCTGTTACGATTTTGCTTTAAGGTATTTAAATGTTAGACCTGATGGCATGTAGCAGTCGAACAAGTTCCATTATCTTCTCTTCTTGAACTTGGATTACTTGATGACCATTCCGCCGTTGTGTTTTTGTTTTCCCTCAATTTTTTCATCCCTGAGGCTTAAGCTGTATTCCTTCCGGTACTAATTATTAACAAAGGGATGAGTTTATATATAGGCATAAATTCCGAAGGTGAATTCAATACAATGGACATTTGCCCACATATTTATATCTTTCTCTTTCAAAATTTCATCAGTATAGTATTTTATAGATTGGTGAGTACGAACGCCTTTTCATTTTCACTGTAGATTTGTGAATCTGTTTGATGTATGGGACAAAGTGATGATGCTATGGTTGACCGATCTAGCTTCAAAGGGGAAGGACAGCCATTTTTTTGTCTGTTCGCTTCACTAAACATAAACATTTATATTCGGGGGAACTGCTATCCCTTTAATGTGTGAGATATTTCAATATAAAAATATATTTTATTTATGTTTTGACTGTCAATACATGTATATAGTGTTTTCGATACTCTCCGATAAGAAAGAATAAATCATGTAAGAAATATTTTCTTTCTGTGCGATTATAACACGTCCTTCGTAATAGAAGAGTTAACAGAAACTAAAAGGGACACTGTATATGTGATGGTAAATTTTTTTTTAATACGTTGTTCGATTTTTGACATTCTTTGAAAATTTGCATATTAAGATTGTCTAATGTGCTTTACTTATACTTGAACAGTATATTTGTTTTTTTTTATTTCGTACATAAAAATAATTTCCATAAGCCAGCCATGCTGCGCGCGAATTTCCCGCAAGGGAAATGGGTATTAATATTGCTGTCAAAATGCGATTAAAAAAACAAAAACAAATCTAGACATGTACCTATCTTACCTAGTGGGCGACAGGAGTTAAGTTTAAAAGTCTGAAGATCTATTTATGTTGACGTCCTGGCTGTTGAATTTATTATTTGTTCTTCACTGATCTCTTGTATCTGTATTGAAAATTGATCTTTATCAAGTTCGCTAGCTGCTCAAATCGGACCTCTGGTTAGCGTTTAGAAAACGGAAAAACGCCGAGTCACACATATATGTTTTATTTCACTTATGTTCGAATAAGATTTCATATCCAATCTAGCTTTTTTTAGCAGATTTTCCTTAAGGAAAATTGGCTATTAAGGTCTTACTCAAGGAGCGATTTTTGAGAAATTTCCTCAAATGTCCATCGATCCATTTATTCTCTATCTTTACTATTAACCGAGATATTTGCATTTTTATGATGTGTGTGCGGAAAGCGGACGAGATGAGATCGTCTATGGTTGATTCTATTCGGGAGTTTCCCCGGAAAACTAGTTCGGCCGTTTCCGTCACTTTTCGGCTCGTGAAATTGTTTGAGACTTGTGTAAGATTCTATTTTGTAAGATATATGCAAATACGTTCTGTTGATAACATCGCCCCCCCCTCCCCTCCTTTAGTTCTTGGACTACTAAAACTTGAATGAATGCGATAAACAATATTCTGATGCATTATAAATTACAGAACTAGATATAATAAATAGTTTGCAATAAATTTAATATGTTATATTCAGAAATATTTCAGTAATTGTTATTTTTTTCTGGTGAAGAATATTTCTGAGTAATTGGCAGACCTATTTGTTTACAATTCAGAAGTAGTTTCCGTTTGGAGCTTATTAAAATTAACCGAATGATTTCCCATTACTGTTTATGTTTTGTTTTGTCTTTTGTTTTTATATTTGTTTTATATTTATGGTTTTTAAACAACTATGTATAAGGCTTTTTTTTAATGTTGTTCTCTTCTGTTTTATTTATTTTCTTTATATTTTTTTGTTGTTAAAAGATACGTGTTAGTTAAGGTAAAGAACTCTTTTTTTTTTTTTGGGTGCTAGCACCCCTTTTTTATAATGTCCTTTAGGGACATCCAAGGGGTTAGGGAACCCTTATTAATCGTGTATTTTATAAAGTATTATAGGTTAGGTGAATTATGTTGCTGTTATTAGTATTTTATTATTCTATTTTGTGAAATGTATTTAAAACCCAAATAAACAAATAAAATTTAACAAGATTTCTCTATTGTATAACTTCACGTGGGTAATCTGCTTAGTTAACGCAGCCCTTGCGTGACGGACTTTTAGCAGATTTCCCTTAAGGGAAATCAGCTATTGAGGTCGTACTCATGACGCGATTTTCGAAAAATTTCTTCAAATGTCCATCGATCCTACCCAGGAGATGACGAAAATGAGGTCCGTTCAAAACTATATATATATATATCTATATATATATATATCTATATATATATATATATATATATATATATATATATATATATATATATATATATATATATATATATATATATATATATTTGTCTGTTAACACTCTAGCGGTCGCAATTTTTGTTTAATCGTCACCAAACTCGGTATTTAATAGTTTTATGTAAAAAGGAAGATCAAGTTCGTTAACGGCTGAAGTCGGATAAGTGGGAGGGGAGGCTTAGAGGGGGGGTTTCATAAATTCGAAATATCTCCGTTATTATGCACCGGATCGAAAAATTGTATAGAACAAATCTTATTGCAAATTAAATTTACTATAAATATTGTTATATGCATTTATTCTCTATCTTGAATATTAACCGAGATATTTGCATTTGTAATCTGCGTGTGATCACGTAGGCTATGTTCGGACTTTCCGCCGAGAGCTCTGGTGGCCATTTCCATAACTATTCGTCCCTCGTGTATAGGTTTAGAGGTTAGGTTAACTGTTTTTTGGGGCTAGAAATTTCTGGGTTATTACGCCCTAAATAATGTTTTAGGTTTAGAGGTTTCTTACTACTACAGTTGTTATTAGGCAGATTTCTCTATTGTATAACTTCACGTGGGTAATCTGCTTAGTTAACGCAGCCCTTGCGTGACGGACTTTTTTTTAGTATAGAATAGGCCCAATTCTTTCTTTAATGTATCGCCTAGTCATTAGTTATGATAATATGAAAAACAAACTTTGAATATTTGCTAGTTTATTAATTTGTTAATAATTTTTCGTGGCCTTGTGTACTGTACATAATTTCTACAAATAATAGTAGCATCTTAATCTTCTCTTTTACCTGCGATGTAAAGATTGAACTAGGATGGATTTTCTTTATACATTAAGAAATTGAGTCGCCTTTTTTTTATTTTTAGCTCATTTCTTTTATATGATGTAATTCGTGGAGTGTAAACCAGTGTCAAAGTTGAATCAATGTTTTATTTCGTTACTATTATGAATTATACACTTGTGGGAAGACTGACTAAAAGGCTTTTGGTAATAAGCGCGTCCGCGTGAGTAGCATTAAATCCTTATCCCAGTAGTGGTGTATTATTCATTCGCTAATTAGCCGGTCGGAATTCCCAGGTAAGGAGTGATTAAAGCATGAAGAGGAAACATTCATTTCGGCTTGGTCCTTGATTAACAGCTGGCATCCTGTGAATGTAAGCGGTGTTGTGTGGGATTAGGGATTAGTGGGGGGATTAAGAGGCGTCCGGATTAAAAACGGAAAGGAGGAAGCTAATCGGTGTCCAATCAATCTGCGGCTTCCAAGGAGGTCGATATCAATTAGACTCGAGGATTGGGATGGCCCTCCCAATTACCAGCACGCCCTATCTTGAGCAGTCCAACCTTTATCCTATCCTATCTTATGGATCATTTATTTATTTGTTATTATTATGCTTCGACACGGAGGCTCTTTAACAGACAAAAAAGTTAATATTACGTTAAAGAAGTTTACAGTCTTGAAAAACTTAAATAGGATATCAACCTTTTTTTTTTTTAAAAAAAAAAATCAAAGAATCTTCTGGCCTCCAAGAATAGGCAAAGCAATAACGCATGTTCTACTGCTATTTTAGCAGCTTTCCCTTAAAGGAAATCAGCTATTGAGGTCATACTCATGACGGAATTTTCGAAATTTATCTTCAAATGTCCATCTATCCTACCTAGTAGATGACGAAAATGAGGTCCGTTCAAAACTATATATATATTTTATATATATATGTCTGTTACTGCTCTAGCGGTCGCAATTTTTGTTTGATCGTTACTAAACTCGATATTTAGTCGTTTTATGTAAAAATAAAGATCAAGTTCGTTAACGGCTGAAATCGGACTAGTGGGAGGGGGGGTTTAGAGGATTTTCGAAATATCTCCGTTACTATACGTCGGATCGAAACATTGTACAGAATCAATCTTATTGCAAATTAAATTTACTATAGATATTATTATATGCATTTATTCTCTATCTTGAATATTCACCAAAATATTTGCAATTTTTTAAAATCTGGGCGGCTAACGGACGAGTGACTTTTCCCGCCAAAAGCTAGTTCGACCGTTTCCTTAACTGCTCGGCACTCGTGAGATTTCTCTATTGTAAAACTTCACGTAGGAAATTTGCTAAGTTTACGCAGCCCCTGCGTGACGGACTTTTTGATATACTTTTTCTGAAGGTCGGATGAGAATGTTGAAGGTTCAAGTATTTGTGAACGTCGTGTATCCAATTCTTACACTAGGAAAACAAAATCAGGCTTTCCTTCCGCAAACTATATATTTAACAGCAACAGAGAGTGTTCAGTGCTCGTCCATCATCAGTGCCCTGTCAACACACAAACAGTATATAAATGACTCAACAATTAAATGGTATTTGTTACAATTTTTCTTAATCTATAGAATTATTAAAAAAAGGCAACAGGATAAGAGAAAAGTCAATATAACAAAAAGTTATAAAAACTAATATGAATTACATTTCTAATTGCGAGATTAAAGGGTCTAAATTAAATTTACACACAAAAAAAAACAATGTTTATGATTTACTAAATAGAGAGGGAAGGCTTTCATCAAAGTTGGCTGGTCTCGATAGATGTCGACTGTGCCTACCCTGCAGGGCAACTAGGGTCTCCCGCGAGACATCGGAGGAGACTATACCCTCTCCATAGCGGTTGAGGTTCCTGTTCCTATTTCGGAACTTTCCCCGTTTAATATTACCCTGGCCACGTTCAATTTCCTGCTCTTCTTAGCCTCATACAACTATCCTCGTGATTCCGTGGTTTGCGCATGGAATTTTGTCTCCCGCGTAATGTAGTCCTTTACCTTGGTTCTAATTTTCCTACTTTGCCCTACGTACGTCGAAAAACCCGAGCAGTACACTCGGTGTATCCTAGACTTGTCTACAGTATCCAATCTTGTCTTTGCCCTTTGTCAACATGGCCTTTTGGGAAATCTTATTTGTGAAAGCCGTTTTCAGTCCTATTTTTCTTAGTTTTTGGCCTAAGGTCTCGGTGAGCCTCCGCATGTACGGGATACAGATGTAAAGACACCTTTTCGCTCTTTTTGGTCCCTTCAGGTTCCCGGTGGGTATTTGTGGCCGCTCCTCTCTTCAAACAATTTCTTCTCGCCCTATCCATGAGGCGTGGCCATTGACCCATTGCTGGAAGCGATATTCTTGATAAGGTTTACTTTATCTTCATTTTTCTCCAGGTCCAAATATATATCGAGTAGTATGTCGATCACAAATATAAGTCCGACCATTTTCTGCAGTGGTTGATAGTAGGAGTCTACGGGAACGACGGCAAAATACTACCGATGAAGGAGCTCTTGCTATGAAAGGTCCTTGTCGCTGTTAAATATAATTATTTGTGGAAGGAAGGCCTTATTTGTATTTTCCTTTTAATATGCACCTTCCACCATTCAGCACATCCCTGAGAAAAATTAATTCTTTCTCATATATTCTTTCTTAATTAATTCTTTCTCATATATTCTCTTGTCAGTACGATTTTTTGGCGATTACTTCAGGACGATGTTTTCCATTTCCTGACGTCTTGTTTAATTTTTATTAAATTGTAATTTGATAATAACGGTCTTGTATATTCTTCAAACATATTTTTGAACGTCTTTTGAAGATGCTGTGTCGATGATTGCTCTGTTTGTGACTTCGAAGAGGATAAATGTCTCGTGTGTTTCGTGACTAAAGCATTACCTACTATCAGGTTTTATTGTCGAGAATTTTGAAGTTGTCAGAGTTTCTTATCATCAAACATTATACCACTTAGCTCATTAGAGAAATGTGTCTCCAATATTGTATGTTCATTTATATTTGCATCAATCGTCACATTTGTATTTGTATTATTGTACCTCGTTTTTAAGTATATTCCAGAGTAGCCAGATTTGTCTCAATTATTCATAGCATGCACAATACCCCTTACCTTCCTGCGTCTTTTGCTTTCCCATTGACGGGTTCTAGCACACAGCTGGATGAGTGATTGGGCGAAGGGACAGACACCTTGTCGCAATGAATCAAGCAATATTAATCTTTCGGAGGATGAGTTATAGCCTTTTTAAGGTTTTCTTTAGCGAGGCTAAATTGCCCGCATAGATCCTCTAAGAAGAGCCATTATTCGACAAAAGCGCCCCGTCTTCCTCCTCGCTATTAATTAATCATTTCGTCTTCATGCAAATACGAGAGGTTCAACGGCTGCTGAGGTAGGAGTTATCAATAAGGGAGTGGCTCTTTAGGAGTAGACAATCAGGGATACCGAAACTGTGTATGACCAATTTTTTGTAACAAAAGTAACCTATATCTTTAGATGGAACCTGTTGATTTATCTAAGGTCACCTTAACAGGAGTCATTATTTGTAACTCCTAGGCTATTTAGATGTTTTGGAGTACTGTCCTTGTCTATAGTTCATTTCACTGCGAGGTGGTAATAATTTCTTTTTGTCAAGGCGGTTCTCATACCGCAAACATCTGTCCTTTAAGCAGATTTCTCTTAACCCTAGTATTACCGACCTCTCCCAGGTCGCATGGATTACCAAGGGGGGGCTCCTCGAGCCCACAACCTTAAAAACCTTTTATTTTGGTTCTATAATTTTTTTAAAATTTTTATTTCTATTGGATTATGTTTAATGAACGTTTCTTATGACACCTGTGAAAAAAAAATTAAAAAAAAAAAATAAACACAAAAATAAAAATAAATTAAAAAAAAAAGTTCGGATGGGGAAAAAAGGATGACTTTAAATTAAATGTAATTTTATTCTACTGGAGGAACATATCTAAACATTGTTAGAATAAAAAGTTATCTATATCTAAGTTATTATAACATTATAATAGAATGTTAATTTAAGAAAATATAATTATCAGATTCGTAATGCAATTATCGGTGCTTTTGCACAATAGTTTTTTTTCCGAGTGTTTATCCAGGATGCAGCATGGACTAACTGTTCCCCTAGTTGGGAACAACCTAGAAAATCTTCTCTTTTCTAAAAAAAGTACCTATCAGGAGCAATAATTATAACCATCTCAGTAATATATTTTTATATGAAAAAAAATTATATGGGGAGAATATATATATATTTTTTTTTTTGAGAAAAAAAAAACTTGAGAAGGTTTGTGTATGTTAAAATTACATCAAAGTAATTATTATTTGAGCAATATAATTAATAACACTTGAATTACTAGTTAAAAGTAGTATTAAATATCAGTGGGCTCGAGGAGCCCCCCCCCTTGGTACTTAAGTGTATCACTACCCCTTGCATTACCAAGGGGGGGGGGGCTCCTCGAGCCCATACGTCAAAAAAAAATTGTTTTCTCAACATAGAAATTTTTTTTATTTAATTTTATTGTTATGCCCTCACTCTAGGATGTTTTTCTGAGGAATACATAAAATATCAAAAATATCCCATTAAAATTGGGTGATAGGGAACAAAAACAAAAAGTTGTGGGCTCAAGGAGCCCCCCCCCCTTGGTAGTTCTAGGGTTAATGGAAATCGGCTATTGAGGTTATGACTCATGACACTATTTTAGAAAAAATTCTTCAAAGTCCTAGCGATCCTCCCAGTGAGATGTGTAAACCACCACATTGGGAGGATACTTACGTGCTGGTATGACACACAAGGGAATAAGAAAATATATAGAACATCAATAGCGTAACAAGACATTTTTCTATCCCAATCATAGTGACGGAGTTATTTTGAATTTTCAAATTCCGCCTCTCTAAACCTCCTTCCCCTACTCCGGCTCCGATTTCAGCCATTAGCTAATACGATCTCGAGTGCTAAATGAAACAGTCAAATACCGAGTATGGTCTAGAACACAATATACATTTTCGAGGTAAGAACGTAAAATATTAAGAGATGATCATCACACAACGTATGTGCGGGTGCCTCACATAGTAAAAGCAATATATGATAATTAAACTAAGACGTGGTTCATTACATAACAACTTTTTGCTAGAATGATGAGAATAGGAGTGGGGCCTACTAGGCTGAAGACTGAGAAACCCAAATATCTCCGTTTAAAGAGAATAAATGCTTAAAACTTCAATTATGGTACATTTTATTTGTTATAAGGTTGATTCTTCTCGGTCTGGCATATTACGAGATTTTCCGAAAATCCTTCTCCCACTGGTTCCATTTCAGTCATTAATAAACTTGAATTTTCAGTGGTTTCGCATAAAACGGTTATATATTTAGTTTGTTTACGATAAAACAAGAATTGTCACCGCTAGAGCGATGTATATATTATATAATCATACTCATTCACGCACTCTATGTATACTATATAAATTACCTTAAGGGAAATCTATATATATAATATAATCATACTCATTCACGCACTCTGTGTATACTATATAAATTACCTTAAGTGAAATCTATATATATATTATATAATCATACTCATTCACGCACTCTATGTATACTATATAAATTACCTTAAGGGAAATCTATATATATATTTATTGTTACGTTTTTATTACCAAAACCAGTAATAAACGTTTCTAATAAGAGTTCTTTTGGATTGCAAAATTAAATACTCGCAAGTTTCACAGTTTTTATCACTGCAAAATTTATTTCACAATGCACAATAAACTTGGTGATTATTCTTAATTACTACTCACAGTATACACTGATAGCGTTACTGTTCTTCAATGAGTCACAGTCCAATAATTCACTGAAATTCACAGAAAGACGGCACTGCACTGTCCTTTGCTTCGCGGCACTTCACTGTCCTTTACTTCGCGGCACTGCACTGTCTTAAACACGGCACTAAACTGTTACTTACAGTCATGGCACAACACTGTTCTTCTTATAAAAACTCTTTACCGCACTGCACTAAGTCGCACTGTAGCACTGAAGTGACCATCAAGATCGCTGAGCATAAACTGCCTCGCTCCCGGCAGGCCCCCCCTTATATAGCTGGTCAGCATACATCAAAGGGGAATTGTCTCGTTCATTCGAGGCTGGGCTAGGCGACGAGTCCATAGAGGCTAGAACTTTCTATCGGCAGCTTTGATCTACGTCACACTCTCCAAATACGCGACTCTCTTTCTGAAGGATTATTCCTCTATTTAATTTTCGCAACAATATAATCATACTCATCCCCGCACTCTATGTATACTATATAAATTACCTTAAGGGAAATCTGTTAAAATGAAGTCCCATCAAAGTTCAATTTATCAAGTTTTTTATGGATTGAAATGAGAACTGGTCTGGGAGGTTTTAAGATTGGACATTTCGAAATATATGTTCGATCGAAAAATGGTATTGAACCAATCTTTTTAGACATTTTACTTATTATTAGTGTTATATGGATTATTTCCATTATCTGGGCTATTACGAATGTATTTGTATTTTAGCAGGTTTCCCTCAAGGGTTCAGGTATTGAGGTCGTATTCATGACGCTTTTTTTCCACATTTTTCTTCAAATGTCCATCGATTTTAGCCAGGAGATGACGAAAATGAGGTCCGTTCGAAACTGTTTATAAATTTTATATATATAATATATATATATATATATATATATATATATATATATATAATACTTGTCTGTTACCGCTCTAGGGGTCGCAATTATTGTTTGATCTTTACTGAGCTCGACATTTAGTCGTTTTATGTAAAAATGAAGATCAAGTTCGTTAACGGGCTCAAATCGGACCAGGGGGGGGGGAGAATAATGAAAATGCCAAATACCTCCGTTACTACACGTCGTATCGAAAAAGTGTATCGAACCAATCTTATTGCAAATTAAATGTACTATAAATATTATTTTATACATTTCTTCTTTACCTGGAATATTAACCGAGATATTAGCAGTTTTCAGTTTTGAGCTTATACTCATGTTACATAAACAATAGTTTTGAATTAAAATGTTATATTATTATTTATTTCAGTAATTGTTTTTCTTTCAGGTGAGAGGTTGGGAGACCTGTTTGTTTACATTTCAGACGCTTCCCGTTGGGAGGGTATTAAAATTGTCTGAAAGTTTTATTTTTTCTTAACAGTTTGTATTTATTCAATTTCACAGTGGTGTTGCGTTACCAGTTTGTAGATTTATTTTTTGTTATAACTTCACGAGGAGAATCTGCCTAATGCGTTATGGTGACTGCCTGATGTTTTTTTTTTCTACGGGAGAAATGCAGATAGATGTTGAGATATATTCGACGGTGTGGCAAATCTCCTTTGAGCTGGTGCGTGTCCGTAGCTCGGCCGGTGAGGGAATATAGCGGGGACAATAGCGCCCCGGGGCATCGCTGACACTGATGTAGAGATGTTTTACAGCCCCCGCTCCCCACTCTTCCCTTTGAACTGCTCTGATGGAATTAAGCCCTTGAGTGCCCTCCAGATCGTGTTAATTACATTAGCCCTAATTGCAGCCAGTCTCACCGCTTAATGTCGAGTCGTCACTAAATGCACAAAACTAATCGCTTTTCACATTCTTTACCAGTTTTACTACTGGCATAAATAAACTTGGGGCAAATCTTCAGACATAAATTATTAACTTATTTGTATGTTTTGACTACGGTCGCAGCAAAGATTAATTTCTGCATTATTATTATTATTATTTATTAACGTTCACTTTTTGCAACTTAGGCTAATTGGGACGGGTTATCAGGTTACCACCTTTTTCTAGCCAGGGTGGGAGAATCGTGCACTCTTTTGATATTCCTGCATTAGAACGTCAAAAGAATGCACGACAAAGTAATAGTCATATAAATTTCAAATATAATAATGGAAGATACATGGAATGTAAGAATTAGTAAGAATCTAGAAAAGTCCGCCACGCAGGGGCTGCGTAAACTAAGCAGATTTCCCACGTGAAGTTTTACAATAGAGAAATCCGCCCAATAACAAGTGTAGTAAGTAGTAAGGGATCACTAAACTTATACACGAGGGACGAATAGTTACGAAAACCGCCGCCAGAGCTCTCTTCGGAATGCACCAAAAACCAAAAAGTTCGCCATGCGGGGGAAAATGTGAAGTTCTACGAGCAAGATAACCCGTCCCGATTAGACATAGTAGCATAAAGTGGACGTAAATAATAATAAACAATAAACAACATTAAGCGTATATATATATATAAAATTTTGAACTTGCCTCATTTTCGTCAACTCTTAGGAAAAATCGATGGACATTTAAGATATTTTTCAAATACTGCGTCATGAGTAATCCTCAATTCCTGAATGACTGATTTCGCGTTGGGGATACCTGCTAAAACCCAATATATATATATATATATATATATATATATATATATATATACACGTATTTACGAATACTCTATAATTCTTTTTTTTTCCTTTTTTCAAGACTAATAATCTAATCTTTATATGTTTTTATTTTTATTTTCCTTTTTTCAAGACTGATAATCTAATCTTTATATGTTTTTATTTTTAATAACGTTATTATTGTTAATTGTTTATATATAACTTGTACTCCTGAAATAATTTTTTTATGAATTTATTTGTAATACACTACAAATGCATTTGCAACTTTTCATAACTTGCTTGCAAAAAAAAATATAAACATCCTAATAGGGTTACTATAGGGAACAAATAAAAAATATATATTAATAAAATAATATATATATATATATATATATATATATATATATATATATACACACACACACACACACACACACACACACACACACACACACACACACACATACATAGAGCTGAAAAGAGAGAGCAATTTTTTAGGTCAAACGTTTGGGGCCCTTTTTTCTTCCTATGAATCAAACACGGCATGGAAATCTAATTTTACCTATGGAGGATCAAGTGGATACTGACGAAAGCTGGAAGAAAAATAAAATACTGTATTTATTATAGCATAAGTAACACAAGTGGATAATTGATTACGATCTTTAATATTCATAAACAAAAAGCTAAATGTGTTTGTTCGATGGGTCTTTGTTTGCAGATTATGTATGGATCTCTGTAAGCACTGTGATTGTGTAATTAAGAAAGGGAAAGTTAGGGGTACTCCTAATGAGTTTCGATGAGCTGACATATGTGACGTCTGTCTGTTGATTGATTTTTTCGCTATTGAGGTCGTACTCGTGACGAAATTTTCGAAATTTTTCTTCAACCCTAGCGGTCACAATTTTTGTTTGATAGTTACCGAACTCGGTATTTAGTCGTTTTCTGTAAAATTAAAGATCAAGTCCGTTAACGGCGGATATAAGACCAGGGGGAGAATTTGAAAAGTCCTTCACGCAGGGGCTGCGTAAACTAAGCAGATTTCCCATGTGAAGGTTAGCAATAGAGAAATCTGCATACTGGTAACACAATACCACCGTGATTAAATACAAACGGTAAGGTGAAATCTTTCAGTTAATTAAATAAATTCCCAACTGAAACGGCTTTTGATTTGTAAGAATAATATATATTTTTATAACTCAAATTTTAGTAGTCCAAGAACTTAAGAAGGTGGGGGGGGGCGGATGGAACAGAACGTATTTGCATAAATCTCACAAAGTAACTAAGTTAAGGTAAGGTTAGAAACGACAGGTGAGGTTATAAGAAGCTTCCACCTGTGCCGAGCAATGACGGAAATGGCCGACTTAATCCGAACTATACCCGACCACAGACTTCATAAAAATGCAAATATCTCGGTTAATATTCAAGATAGAGAATAAATGCATATAACAATATTTATAGTAAATTTAATTTGCAATAAGATTGAATTTATACAATTTTTCAATCCGATGCATAATTACGGAGATATTTTGATCTGTCTTTTTACATAAAGCGGTTAAATATCGAGTTTCGTAACGATCAAACAAAAATTTCGACCGCTAGAGTGATAACAGACAAATATGTATAGAAAGTCCGTCACGCAGGGGCTGTGTAAACTAAGCAGATTTCCCACGTGGTTTTGCAATAGAGAAATCTGCCTAATAACAACTGTAGTAGTAAGAAACCTCTAAACCTAAAACATTATTTAGGGCGTAGTAACCCAGTAGTTTCTAGCCCCAAAAAACAGTTAACCTAACCTCTAAACCTATTCACGAGGGACGAATAGTTATGGAATCGGCCACCAGAGCTCTCGCCGGAAAGTCCGAACATAGCCTACTGGCAATCACACGCAGAATACAAATGCAAATATCTCGGTTAATATTCAAGATACAGAAAAAATGTATAGAACAATATTTATAGTAAATTTAATTTGCAATAAGATTGATTCTATACAATTTTTCGATCCGACGCATAATAACAGAGATATTTTGAATTTTCAAAAATCCCCCTCTAAACCCCCTCCTTCCACTTGTCCGATTTCAGCCATTAACGAACTTGATCTTCCTTTTTACATAAAACGATTAAATTCCGAGTTTGGTAACGATCAAACAAAAATTGCGACCGCTAGAGCGTTAACAGACAAATATATATATATATATATATATATATATATATATATATATATATATATATATATATATATAATTTTGAACGGACCTCATTTTTGTCATCTCCTGGGTAGGATCGATGGACATTTGAAGAAATTTTTCGAAACTCGCGTCATGAGTACGACCTCAATAGCTGATTTCCCTTAAGGGAAATCTGCTAAAAAGCAACAAAGTTATATATATATATATATATATATATATATATATATATATATACTTTTGAACGGACATCATTTTCGTCAACCCCTGAGTAGGATCGATGGATATTTTAAGAAATTTTTCGAAAATCGCGTCATGAGTACGACCTCAATAGCTGATCTCCCTTAAGGGAAATCTGCTAAAAATTCGGGGGTGGTGATAATATATTTTGATTAGGCGGTTCTCCTACCACAGACATCTATCCTTTTAGCTGTTTTCTCTTGCTTAATAGGAATCGGCTATTGGAGGGTATGACTCGTGACACGATTTTAGAAAAATCATCAAATGCCCATCTATCCTACCAATGAGATGCGTAAGAAGACAGACTTGTGATCAAGGAAGTTCTAGTAATTCGCTTAAGTCATAATAATTTAGTAAATAAAAATTAATAAATAATCTAAAATGTCCTTAATATTAAAGACATAGATTAAATATATCAAACAAAATTTATAGTACATTTCATATGCATTAAAGCTATACAATTTTTCGAGTTGAAGTTAATTAACGGATATTTTTTAAATCACCCTCCTTTACATCGAGGCCTTTGCTATAAAATTACTCTTTTTATTCAGTCGACAATGATTTCTCAGGCTCCTTAGCCTTCTACGTATTTCATATGTATTCCTCAGCATACAGGGTTCTGGAATACAGTCCTGTATGACTGAATATATATATTCTCTGTTACCGCTCTAGCGGTCGCAATTATTGTTTAATCGTTTCCATTTATTTAGTCGTTTATTTAAAAGAGAGATCAAGTTCGTTAACGACTGAAATCGGACCGGGGAGGGGGTTCGAAGATTCGAAATATCTCTGTTACTATACGTCGGATTGAAAAATCGTATAGAACCAATCGAGTGATTGAGATAAAACTGGTTCTGATTCATAGCAAATTACAGCACTAGCTTTAGTAAATTTCTTTTAATAAAATTAAATTGTTATTCTCAGATATATTTCATTGTTTGTTTTCCCGTTCTATCTATTAAGTCCGTGCTACTAGGTTGGCTGGCCTGTTTGTTTTGATTGCAGCCGATTTCTGTTATTTTGTAAACTGACTGAAAGATTTCTCAGTACCGTCTGTATTTATCCACTTAACATTTACGGTAGTGTTACCTGTATGTAGATTTATCTACTGTAAACGGTCGCTTGGAAAATCTGCTTAGTTTGCCCAGCCCCTGCGCAATGGACTTTTTTTTCTCATTTATTTGTTGTTATTTATCCTGAACCTAATATGCGCTTTCTCTTTAAAATAGCTTATGTTATTAATTGTATGTACTTGTATTCCTCTTATTATATTCTTTTATTTTTCTATATTTTAGCAGATTTCCCCTAAGGGAAACTAGCTATTGAGGTCGTACCCATGACGCGATTTTAGAAAAATTTGTTCAAATGTCCATCGATCCTACCCAGGAGATGACGAAAATGAAGAACGTTCAAAATTATATATATATATATATATATATATATATATATATATTTGTCTCTTAACGCTCTAGCGGTCGCAATTTTTGTTTGATCGTTACGAAACTCGATATTTAACCGTTTTATGTAAAAAGACAGACCAAGTTCGTTACTGGCTGAAATCGAACCAGAGGGAGGGGGGGATTTTCGAAAATTCAAGATATCCGTTATTATGCATGGGATCGAAAAACTGTATATAACCAATCTTATTGCAAATTAAATTTACTATAAATATTGTTATTTACGATTATTCTCTATCTTGAATATTAACCGAGATATTTGCATATTTCAGTTTTCAGCAAACCGCCACTTCTACTCATGTTACACAAACAATACTCTGCTACATAATAGATCACATTATTCGAAGTTTAAATACCAAAAATTGTATTCAAGAGACCTTTATTGTACAAGATACAAGTAAATATGTTCTGGTGACCCCCCCCCTCCGTCTTAAGGTTTTAGACTACTAAAATTTGATAGATTGAGATAACAATTATTCTGTCTCATTATTAATTGCAGTACTAGATATAGTAAATAGTTCTCAATAAAATTAATATGTTATATTCTGATATATTTCAGTAATTGTTTTTTTTTTCCGGTGTGAGGCGGGCAGACCTGTTTGATTACATTTCTAACCCAACGCTTCCTGTCGGCAGGTTATTGAAATTGGATGAAACATTTCTTATTTACATTTGTATTTATTCACGGTGCTGTTGTGTTGGCAGTAGGTATATTTATCTATTACTAAACTTCACGACGGATATCTGCTTAGTTTACGCAGCCCCTGCGTGACGGACTTTTATAATTGTAGCAAAGAAACACCAAAGTCCGTCTCGCAGGGGCTGCGATAACTAAGGAGATTTCCCACGTGCGTTACGTATTACATTTACCTCGTAACGTAAAATTTCATCAATAAGAACCATATTTAGTATTAAGTCTTCAAATAAAGTGGTTCATGATGTAACAGTTATATATGTGATTAATATATTTGACTAGAGTAGGAGAGGAGGTTTACTGATGGGCGAAATCTAAAAAATGCAAATATCTTGTTTAATATTGAAGGTAGTCAAAAGACGTACATATCATTTACTTAACAGTACATTTTCTATAAGATTGATTCAATAATATGTAACAACTATTAAGAATGAAATAACAACGAGAGAATTATCCATAAAACGAGAATTATTGATTATTCGTAAATACTTAATTTATTTTATCAACTGTAATAAGTATTCAACCTATTACTTGCATACAAAAGTATGCTCTGCACATATTTTAAGCTCATTATTGTGTTTTAAAAATAGCTTATCTTTTTGGTAATTGTCGTTTTCTTCCTGTTTTAATTTTCGTCGTTCGTCAGTCAATAGTCAAAATATCGCATATTAGTCTTAAATATACTGTTGGGGTATAATTATAAGGGCAAGTATTGTATTCCTTCATGTTGAATCGGTGCTGGTAAGAACATATTTAACCATCTACTGTTAATAATTGTGTAATTTAAAAGTGCCAGTATATATTTGCCGTTGAAAAGTATATGTTAAAGTTTCGAAAAGTTTTATGTGTTGTCAGTTACAGCCCAATTTTTAATTAGATGAGTTTTTGACTTATATTTTACATGGGATTTGATATATATATATATACACACACACACACACACACACACACACACATACCTTAAGGTTTAGAGGGGAGAATTTTGAAAATTCGAAATATCTCCGTTACTATACGTTTGATCGAAAAATTGTATAGAACCAATCTTATTGCAAATTAAGTGATTTATAAATATTGTTTTATACATATTTTCTGTATCATGAATATTAACCGAGATATTTGGATTTCATAGTTTTCCGATTGCAGTAAACCCCCAATCCTACTAATGTTTTATCATGAACTACTTCATTACAAGGAAAATTTTTTTCATTGAACTATTAATCTTTGAGCTATATGATAAAACGTTTTTTTGATCCCCTCTCCCCTTTCTTTTTTTTCTTGTGTTACTAAAATTGAAGTAATTGAGATTAAAATTATTCTGATTCATTACGAATTGCAACATTAGCTATAGATAATAGTTTTCAATGGAATTAATGTGTTCTGTTCAGATATATTTCATTAATGGTTATTCTTTCAGGTCTAGAATTCAGGTTGGCTGCCCTGTTTTTTTTACAAGTCAAACGCTTTCCGTTGTAGAGTTATTAACTTGTAACTGATAGATTTGTCATTACCGTTTGTATTTATTCACTTTATAATTGCGGTGGTGTTTCATCAATACTTCACATACTGATGTATCTATTGTAAGCCTTTGCTTGGGAAATCTGCTTTGTTTACGCTGCTCCTGCGAGACGGACTTTTTTTTTTAAGAGAAAAACTTCGTGTTACTGAAAGAAATATCATTTAAAGTGAATCATCCAATGATGTCTTTAAAAATGAGGATTCCCAATGCTTTCATGTTTTTATAATATTTGTAATAATATGATTTCCAATATGTGAATAATATTGGAGTTTTTGTGATTCCTCATCAACCGTTGACTGGTATCAGGAGTGTAGGAAATTAATTGAAGTCAGTTTGCTGTCTAAGAAGGTTGTAGCTGTGAGGGAACCTGAGAACTAGAGGGAATTGTGAATCAAACATATTTGCCTTGGTGCGGTGCCAAGCTCTATTTATATATACAGCCATCGTTTTGATATTCCATATATTTGCAGGACGTTGACAGGCTCCTCATGTTCTACCATTTACGTCATCCCTCCCTTTCAACATGTGCTACCCACTAGTTACATCTTCACATATAAACTTTTAAGCTTTTCATTGAAAGATACTAACTTCCACGCTAGAAAACTTAGTAAGCTCATAAGTACTAGATGTATATTAGTAGATTTCTCTTTACGGAAATCAGCTATTGAGGTCGTACTCATGACGGAATTTTCGAAATTTTTCATCAAAAGTCCATCGATCCTCCCTAGTAGATGACGAAAATGAGGTCCGTTCAAAACTATGTATATATTTGTCTGTTACCTCACTAGCGGTCGCCATTTTTGTTAGATCGTTATCAAACTTGATATTTAGTCGTTTTATGTAAAAGGAAAGATCAGGTTCGTTAACGACTGAGAGGGAGGGAATTTTAAAAATTCAAAATATCTCCGTTACTATAAGTCGGATCGTAAAAGTGAATAAAATAAATCTTATTGCAAATTAAATGTACTATAAATATTTTTAGTATATTTACTCCCTATCTTGAATATTAACCGAGATATTTTCAGCCTAAACCCCCATTTCTACTAGTGTTACATAAACAATACTTTGTTTTATTGTAAACCACATTATATTGTTTTATTGTAAACCACATTATATTGTTTTATTGTAAACCACATTATATGAATCCTAATACCAAATATTGTTTTTATAGAAATTTTACTTTGTTCAGATATATGCAAATACGTTTTTTTGACCCCCTCCCCCTCTTCTTTTGTTTTTGGATTGCTAAAATTTGAGTGATTGAGATAAAACTGAATCTGATTCATTGCAAATTTTTCAGCACTAGCTTTATAAAATTGTTTTTAATAAAATTATTAGTTTATATTCAAATATATTTTATTGATTGTTTGTCTTTCCGATCTATCTATGCAACGCTACGAGGCTGGCTCCCCTGTTTATTTAAAATTCACCTGCACTCCGGTGTATAGATTATTAACTTGTATTGCAAATTTACTGACTATTCACGGTAGTGTATAGTCCTTTATGTATATTTATCTTTTGTAAACCTGCGCGAGAGAAATCTGCTTAGTTTACGCAGCCCCTGCGTGACGGACTTTTTATTAAAACAGCAGAGCGCTTTCGACGCAGTGTATCATTGTAAGATTTCAACACTAGACAAATTATATAAACACATTATTACATGTATTCTTTTATGCCTCTAACCCTAGTGATTAAATGATATGTAAACTAGACTGATTTTATATACTCACGCTTATCAGACTCTAATCGTTAAAATTATATTTTTCTGTAATCGCTGAATAATGGTAACTAAACTAAAGACTGAAGTGCTAAACTGAGATGAGTGAAGAAAGTGAAACATTTTGCAATAGAGTGTAGAAAGTAATCACTTTCTATACTCACTCATAGATACTTTTATAATCCCTGAAAACACATTTGCAAGGTTCTCATAGATACGATATTATGCTTCTATGCCTCTCATTGTTAAGATAACTTGCACACTAGACATTGTATCATGCTTTTATACTCCGTGAAAATACATTTGCAAGGTTCGTATAGATACGATATTATGCTGTTTCTAATTGCTAAGATATCTCGCACACTAGACATATTGTATACTCACTCGTAGATACTTTTATACTCCCTGAATATACATTTGCAAAGTTCTCATAGATACGATATTATGCTTTTATGCTTCTCATTGTTAAGATAACTTGCACACTAGACAGATTGTATACTCACTCGTGCACATTTTATACTCCCTAAATATTCAAGGTTCTCATAGATACGATATGTGCCTCTCATTGTTCCACACTAGACATATTGTATACTTACTTGTATGCCTCTCAGAGATATATACTTCCACACTAGATATATTATAATCTACATTTCTATACTCCTTGTTGTGTGTATATATATATATATATATATATACATATATATACACATACACATATACTTCCTAGGCTGTCTTAGTAGCAATATATTCCTGACCTCTCGTTGTAAAGATACGATATAAGCACAGTTGGCATATTATGCAGTCACACTTAGGCATTAGATATTAACTTGTGACGCTTCAATAACTCGTAAGATATCTACTTAGTACCTCTCATTGTAATACATATACTTTCACAACCGACAGATTATATACTCACTCATACTTTTGTACTCTTGTTTTTTTATACTTTTTATAATCCCTGAGTATTCACTTGCATGGCTGTCTGTAAAGATTGCATGCTAGACAGATTATATACTACTTTTATATACTTTTTATACGCCTGGGTATATATACACTTGCAAGTCTATCTTAGTTGCAATATACCCGTATTCTTGTCCTCTCATTGTAGATATATACTTGCACCCTAGACAGATTATATACTACTTTTTATACTCCTGGGTTTTTTATATACACTTGCAAGTCTATCTTAGTTGCAATATACCCATATTCTTGTCCTCTCATAAAATACTTGCTCCCTAGACAGATTATATACTACTTTTTATACTCCTGGGTTTTATATACACTTGCAAGTCTATCTTAGTTGCAATATACCCATATTCTTGTCCTCTCATTGTAGATATATACTTGCACCCTAGACAGATTATATACTACTTTTTATACTCCTGGGTTTTATATACACTTGCAAGTCTATCTTAGTTGCAATATACCCATATTCTTGTCCTCTCATAAAATACTTGCTCCCTAGACAGATTATATACTACTTTTTATACTCCTGGGTTTTATATACACTTGCAAGTCTATCTTAGTTGCAATATACCCATATTCTTGTCCTCTCATAAAATACTTGCTCCCTAGACAGATTATATACTACTTTTTATACTCCTGGGTTTTATATACACTTGCAAGTCTATCTTAGTTGCAATATACCCATATTCTTGTCCTCTCATAAAATACTTGCTCCCTAGACAGATTATATACTACTTTTTATACTCCTGGGTTTTATATACACTTGCAAGTCTATCTTAGTTGCAATATACCCATATTCTTGTCCTCTCATAAAATACTTGCTCCCTAGACAGATTATATACTACTTTTTATACTCCTGGGTTTTATATACACTTGCAAGTCTATCTTAGTTGCAATATACCCATATTCTTGTCCTCTCATTGTAGATATATACTTGCACCCTAAGACAGATTATATACTACTTTTTATACTCCTGGGTTTTATATACACTTGCAAGTCTATCTTAGTTGCAATATATTCTTGTCCTCTCATTGTAAAGATACATAGCTGCATACTAGACAGGATATATACTTGCACACTAGGCAAGATTATGCACTCACACTTGGGCATTAGATATAAACTTTTAAGGCTCTAATAAATTGTTAAGATATCTAATTTTATGCTCTACTTTTTATACTCCCTGGGTATACACTTGCAAGGCTGTCTTAGTTGCAATATTTACTTGTATGCCTCTCATTGTAAAGATATATACTTGTACACCAGAAAACTTATTAAACTCCTAAGTACGAGATGTATATTAGCAGATTTCCCTTAACGGAAATTAGCTATTGAGGTCGTACGACGTTCATGACGGAATTCTCGAAATTTTTCATCTAAAGTCCATCGATCCTACCTAGTAGATGACGAAAATGAGGTCCGTTCAAAACTGTATATATATATATATCTATATATATATAAAATTGTAACCTCTGTCTGTACATTGATTTTTTTCGCGAAATTTCACGATAACTTTTCGTTTCACATGTCATAGACACCATAACTGCATTTTGTTTCTTTGGTGTCTGTTTGTTTGTTTGTTTATTTGTTTGTTTGTTTGTTACCTTTTCACGCATAAACGGCTAAACCGAATTTTATGAAACTTGGTATGTATATTACTACTAGCCCAACTTAGACTTTAGGCTATATTATTATTCTCTAAGACAAACAGGAGTGGGGGTTATAAGGGAGGCCTGAAATTAAAAATAGCGATATTTCGTTTCCTATTGGTTTTTCGGCAAATTTGCACATAACAAAAGTTATTTATTTTGTTATTTAGAGTAACTTTTGTTATATACACTTTCGCCGTATACCGAAGTATAAATGAGTTATACACTAAAAATTATAACGGGAGTCAACAATTTTATTTGGCACAAAACACTCAACCGAACTAAGTAAAACTCGGTATATCTATTAGCACTAACGCTTTCATTATAACGAGCCATACCAACATTTCTAGGGACGGGCAGGAGTGGGGGTTATAAGGGAAGCCTGAAATTAAAAATAGCGATATTTCGTTTCCTATTGGTTTTTCGGTAAATATGAACATAACAAAAGTTGTTTACTTTGTTATTTAGAGTAACATTTGTTATATACACTTTTTTCGTATACCGAATAATAAACGAGATATACGCTAAAATCTATAGCGGAAGTGAACAATTTTATTTGGGACAATAGACCCAACCGAAATAAATAAAACTCGGTATGTGTATTAGCACTAACGCTTTCATTATAACAAACCATATCAACATTTCTAGGGACGGGCAGGAGTGGGGGTTATAAGGAATGCCTGAAATTAATAATAGCGGTATTTCGTTTCCTATTGGTTTCTCGGCAATTATGAACATGACGATAAACAAGAACATTTCAATTGTATGAAGCATTTTAAAAACAAGTAGCTGTTTCATGAGGAGCAACATATATTACTCCCCCCCCCCCTTCCTCTGTCTTTCACTGGAACATTAATTAATCGGAAGTAAGTATTTTCATCCTTTAATGTGTTTAAAACATCAATTAATTCACAAAAAACGAAAGTATTTAAACATACATAATTAGAATTGAAAATAGAATCTGAATATAAGGTAATGCTAGCGGAATTGAGAGTTAGCCGTTAGTCATGTTCTGTTGGATAACCTGGAACGTTAGGGACAGTTTGGAAGACCTTCCTGTAATCTAGAACCTTTCTCACTCCCTCTTTCTTTCCTCAGTTGTTTTACTCACTTTTTTCGTATACCGTATTATAAACGAGTTATATGCTAAAACCTATAGCGGAAGTGAACAATTTTATTTGGGACAAAAGACCCAGCCGAAATAAATAAAACTCGGTTTGTGTATTAGCACTAACTCCATTTCTAGGGACGGGCAGGAGTGGGGGTTATAAGGGAGGCCTAAAATTAATAATGGTGATATTTCGTTTCACCACAATATTTTGTGCTTAATAACTGAGATCTATGCATAATGCACAGGAGACGGGAAATATGACAATTTGGAGGACAGTGAAGAAATACATAAAAATTAATTTTATTATTAACAAATGCCAACAACGGCCCTAAATACTGGACGGGTAAATGTCAAAATATTGTGCAAAGTAAAGCCTTGCCAAAAAAATAACATCACCATTCAGCCTCAAATCAATTCCCGGGCGAAGCCGGGTATCTGAGCTAGTATATATATATATATATATATATATATATATATATATATATATATATATATATATATATATATATATATATATATATATATATTTGTCTGTTACCTCACTAGCGGTCGCAATTTTTGTTTGAACGTTATCAAACTCGATATTTAGTCGTTTTATGTAAAAAGAAAGATCAGGTTCGTTAACGACTGAAATAGGACCAGGGGGAGGGGGTTTTAAAGGAAGGGAATTTTGAAGATATCTCTGTTACTTTAAGTCGGATCGTAAAAGTGTATAAAATAAATCTTATTGCAAATTAAATGTACTATAAATATTGTTATATTTACTCTCTATCTTGAATATTAACCGAGGTATTTGCAGTTTTCTGCCTTCAGTAAACCCCAATTTCTACTAGTGTTACATAAACAATACTTTGTTCTATTGTAAACCACATTATATGAATCCTAATACCAAATATTGTTTTTATAGAAATTTTACTTTGTTCAGATATATGCAAGTACGTTTTATTGACCCCTCCCCCTTCTTTTGTTATTAGATAACTAAAAGTTGGAATCCACGCAGACAAAGTTGTACACTAGACAGTTAATAAACTCAATCTAATTCTTTTTCATTAGATATAAACTTGTAAGGCTCTAGTTTTCTTAGTAGAGATATGATATTGTAATTTCTGATACCTCTCAGAGAATACTTTGAGATGCCTGTTAGATATGAACTCGTAAATTAAGATACGTATATGCCTCTAATATTTATACTTTATATACTAATAAACTATACTTTTATGCTTCTTATTGTAAATATACAAACTTTCACACTAGACAGATTATATACTCAATCATACGTACGTTTATACTTGACATTTTTATACTACTTTTATATACTTCAGATTCCAGCATTTTGCAAACCCCCATTTTTATTCATGTTACATAAAAAATGCTCTGTTATATAATAAACCACATCATTCGAAGCTTAAATACCAAATATTGTTTTCAATAGTCCTTTATTATAAGAGATGCCTGCAAATGTGTTCTGGTGACCCCCCTCCCTTTTAAGTTCTTGAACTACCTAAGTTTGATTGATTGAGATGACTCCTCTTGAATTTATTTTTAGATATACAATATGCTTTGTTACATTTCATCAATATGAATCCATTTAGAAATTGATGTTCGATGAGGGTAAATCGGACCTAAAAATGATATAGCAGATATTGTTTAGGTTTTTTATAATAAAAGTTTTCACTGTAAAATTGTTCTACATCTCTTATAGGTTCCTTGTAAGTTTCATTTTTCACCTATTTGTACCCACTCGTCTCCTAGTCTATTATAGTATTTATTATAGGCAGGTCCACGCTTGGATGTTATAGCTGTGCAGAATAAAAAGTTAAACCTTTTAAAGCTATTGGTTTTAGCAGATTTCCCTTAACCCTCCGTCGGGCGCGTGTATCTCTCAGATACACATTTCTAGAAAAATATTTGCCACACCTCCTAGCATAGAGTGGTGTTGTAGTGCTTCGAGTTATGTGTTTTAGAGAACTCCCCTTCAAGGTATGTTGTGTCACTGTGTTTAACGGAGTCGTGAGTTTCACCTGTCATTAAATTGTATCTCCTAGATACCACGCGCCCGATCTCGTAAGTTTTTTTGAAATCGTTATTTCATAAATATGTACATCAATTAAGTTTCTCTTTATTAAATGGAATCATATAAACCTATTATTCTATTATTTTGCTCAAACATGAGCTTTCAAAAGAACTTGTACAAGGATATATTGCACGACGCAGTGACAATAGTAGACGTTTGCCAACCGAACTAAGGACGAAACTTTAAGACTACAGAGACTCATATGAGTACACTAGCTCATTGGACCATACATTGAACTCAAGTACAGAACAGCATAAAAAAAGTCCCTCCACTACAACGAACAAAGAAAATGATGTGAACCAAGCAAAACTGAAAATAAATGTAGGTGTACTAATTACTTTTGTGAGATTTGCAAAAACAAAATTTTTTAACAACATACTTCCATGCTTTGTCCTAATTGTAATGCAGCTCTGCAAAAGAAATAACAATTAAACTGGTATTTTTAAAATTTGTTGATGTTTTTCATTAAATCTTATCTAAAAGTGATTTCGTGCTACTTTTTGATTGAAGTTATATTAAGATATATTTTTATATTGTTCACAAACTGAAATGAAATATGTATAATAAAGACATGTGTGTTTAAACAATTCCTTTTGATATTTGTGTTTTTTAATTATATTTTAAAAATTATCGTCCACCGTTTCTTTATATTATAATACTTATCAATTTTAAAAATTATTTACTTCTTTCAAACAAATACTTCCTCTGTTATGGTTTCTAATCACACGCTGAACATTTTAGTGCAAAATATATATTAAAAAACTATATTTCCGTAAAAACGGTTGAGGTTGTATCTCTGAGATACATGGCGGAATATTCTTGACGCGCCCGACCGAGGGTTAAGGATTTTTTACTCAACCCGGAATTTTCAAATTTTTCTCTAAATGTCCATCGATACTACCTAGTAGATGACGAAAATGAGGTCCGTTCAAAACTGTATATATATATATATATATATATATATATATATATATTCTAGCGGTCGCAATTTTTTTTTATCGTTACCAAACTCGATATTTAGTCGTTTTATGTAAAAAGAAAGATCAAGTTCGTTAACGGCTGAAATCGGACCAGTGGGAGGGGGGTTTAGAGGGGAGGATTTTCGAAAATTCGAAATATCTCCGTTACTATATGTCGGATCGTACAGAATCAATCGTATTGCATATTAAATGTACTATAAATATTGTTATATACATTAATTCTCTATCTTGTATATTAACCGAGATATTTGAATTTTTATTAATTTTGGGACGATAACGGATTACTTGAGTTTCCCGCCAAAAGTTAGTTCGGCCCTTTACCGTAACTGATCGGCTCTCTTATGAAAATTTCTCTATTGTAAAACTTCACTTGGGAAATCTGCTTAGTTTACGCAGCCCCTGCGTGACGGACTTTTTGAGGTACGCAAGATACGTGCTAACATCGCACCTAAACTAAGGAAAATAGATTTAGAGACCCCCTCCCCCCGCATAATTCTGTTGAACTCTTGGAAATGAGGTTTCTACTCAATATTTAACTTTTCTTCCTAGTTGGAAATAGATGTACTGTTCGCATATTTAATTTTCTCTTTATAAATAGCACATTAGTTATTATTTCTAATTTTATAATTTTAAGAAACAAAAATTATTTTTCTGCAATGAATTACCATCCAGTATCAGTATTAATAATGAATGCTCAACACCCTGACGGGTCCACAACTATTGAATATACCTGACATGATTATCTGTCAGCAAGGCTATGCTAGCTAGCCTATTTCTATCTCTGAATCTGAATGAAATATATGCTATAAATATTTCAGTATCAGTGCTTAATGATATGAGTGAACGTACTGCACTTGTATGTTTGTATTATGTGTGTGTGTGTGTGTGTGTGTGTCTATATATATATATATATATATTTAAAAATCCCAAAGGTGAATATACTCCATATATATTACCTAAAAATGAAATATATGGAACTCCTTCATCTTAATTTCTTAAGCTAATCTCTACCCCCAAACTTAAATCCAACCCTCGATTGATGGGGAGGATATATATACCATATATTTCATCTATTTATTTATTATTTTTATTGTTTTACTGTTTTTGTTGTTGCTTTTAATCATTGGGCATTTTTTAAATTAGCCCTACATTTCAAATTAGGTTGTAATCACATGATTTTAGAAATACCAGTGATAAAACTCTTACTAAAAGTTTTAAGAGAAACTGAAACACATTTATTGCAAGTATAAAATTAACAAAAATGATATTTTTTTGGTGGCCAATAAACCCTCATTCATATTTCATTAAATAATTATCGTTTTGATGCCTTCTTCGCCAGACGAACTCACATATGTAGGAGTCTACCATTGTTCTCCTTGTTCCGTATTCACGGTTATTTCTACGTTTTAGTGAGGACCACAAAGATTCCACACTTTGTGTATCTGCACCAGTTTTTATATCGAGGAAATTTTTAGAGTGGCTGACACTAAAATGTTTATATTTCATTCCTGGTGTTTTTTTAGCCCACGATATGACCTCCAGCAGTCCAGAGTATATTGTTGTTTGTTGCAAGCCTAAAAGAATGGATAATGCACTCTGTCAATGTAACAGTTATTAAACTAATATCTGAGAAGTGTTTCTAAAATCATCTGATAACCTAATTTGAAATGCGGGGCAAATGTAAAAAAGAGCCCAATCTTTTTTAGCAGATTCCCCTGAAGGGAATTCAGCTATCAGGTCGAACTCACGACGCGATTTTCAAAAAAAAATTACTTCAAATGTCCATAGATCCTATCTTGAAGATGACAAAAATGAGGTCCGTTCAAAACTGTGTGTGTGTGTGTGTGTGTGTGTGTATATATATATATATATATATATATATATATATATATATATATATATATATATATATATTTGTTTGATTGTTACCAAACCCCATATTTAAACGTTTTATATCAAAAGACAGATGAAGTTCGTTGATGGGTGAAGTCGGACCAGCGGGAGGGGATTTTCAAAAATTCGAAATATCTCAGTTACCATACGTCGGATTAAATAATTATATAGACCCAATCTTATTGCAAATTAAATGTACTACAAATATTGTTATATACATTTATTCTCTATCTTGAATATTTACCGAGATATTTAAATTTTTATTAATTTTGGGCCGATAACGGATGACTTGAATTTCCCGCCAAAAGTTTGTTCGGCCCTTGGCTGTAGCTGTTCGGCTCTCTTATGGAAATGTCTCTATTGTAAAACATCACGTGGGATATCTGCTCACTTTACGCAGCTCCTTCGTGACGGATTTTTTGAAGGTACGCAAGATGCGTGCATCACACCTAAACTAAGGAAAATAGATTTAGAGCCCCCGCCCCGCAAAAATATTTGCATTTTACAGTTTTCCGCCTTCAGTAAACCACCACTTCTACTCATGTTACATACAACAATACTGTCTTTGTAATAAACCACATTATTCGAAGCTTAAGTAGCATAAATATTTTTGAAGATAACTTTATTATACAAGATTAATGCAAATATGTTATCGTGACACCCCCCCCCCTCTCACCTATTTGGACTACTAAAATTGATTGTGATATAAATTATTCTGATCCATTATAAATTACAGTACTAGATATAGTAAATAGCTTTCATTAAAATTACTATGTTGCTTTCTGATATATTTACGTAATTGTTTTTTTTCCTGTGAGAAGTTGGCACACCTGTATGTTGGCGGTGCTATTGTGTTACCAGTATGTAGATTTATCTATTTTTAAACATCACTAGGGAAATCTGCTTAGCTTACTTAGCCCCTGCGTGACGGTCGTTTTTTATTATCGTTTAGCCAAATTCAAAAACTCCTAAAACACACATTCTACACTTGTATCATAAAACTATTATGAAAATTATATATATATGCTGAACCCCAATTGCATATAAATAATCCTTTAATTGTAAATAAAATCTTAATCTTATTTCTTTAGCTAAGTCAAAACAATATAAGTCCGTCACGCAGGGGCTGCGTAAACTTAGCAGATTTCCCACGTGAAGTTATACAATAGAGGAATCTCCTTACGGGAGCCGAACTAGCTTTTGGCGGAAAACAGTCATCCGTTATCGGCCCAAATATAGTAATGAAAAATTTCTCGCTTAATATTCAAGATAGAGAATAAATGTATAGACCAATATTTATAGTAAATTTAATTTGCAATAAGATTAGTTCTATACAATTTTTTGATCCGACCTATAGTAACGCAGTTATTTCGAATTTTCAAAAATCTCCCCCCCTCCTCCTACTGGTCCGATTTTAGCCTTTAACGTACTTAATCTGTCTTTTTGCATAAAACATTTAAATATCGAGTTTGGTAACGATCAAACAAAAATTGCGACAGCTAGAGCGTTAACAGACTATATATATATAAACAAACAAACAAAACAAGCTGCCCTCCTTCTGGAGGGTTCCCCTCAGGGACAGCCCTCCTAATCAGCCCAACTGGGTAAAAAAATCACTTTTTTTTTTTTTATTATTTCTTTTTAAAACAAGAAATTTGTTGTTAAATTTTGATGGGCCATGTGGAAATGAGTGCAGCTTTGCTTATAGATATATAATTTTGAACGGACCTCATTTTCGTCATCTCCTGGGTAGGATCGATGGACATTTGAAGAATATTTTCAAAAATTCCGTCATGAGTATGACCTCAATAGCCCCTAAGGGAAATCTGCTGAAAATGTTATTGTTAAGTTATTATGTTTAGAAACGAACTTAACCAATAACTTGACGAAAAAACATTTATATTTGAGAAAATAAAAAACAAACATTTGCTAAAGTACATACTAACCTTTAGTTGTTTAATAACATCGCCCTGGCTGATATCGTTTTTAACTATAAAATGTTACTCACTTTAGGTCCTAGCTGTGGTTAAGTGTCCTTGTACTTGTTGCAATCGCGTTTACTACAGTTCAATAGTTAAACCGGCTACATAACTGTCTTTTTAAAATGTTTTAAGTAATCGGCTCTTGTAAGATGCACACTCATCGACTGGTAACCAAGCACTCTTCATAATGTAATAGAACATATGTTTTTTTTACAAATTTCCTCCAAGGGAAATGAACTATTGAGGTCGTACTCGTGACGCTATTTTCAAAATTTTTCTTCAAATGTCCATCGATCCTAGCCAGATGACGAAAATGAGGTCCGTTCAAAACTGTATGTACAGTTTACCTCTAGCGGACGATATTATTGTTTAATCGCTACCAAACTCGATATTTAGTCGTTTTATGTAAAAAGAAAGATCAAGTTCGTTAACGGCTGATATCGGAACAGTGGAAGGGGGGTTTAGAGTGGAGGATTTTCGTAAATTGGAAATATCTCCGTTACTATACGTCAGATCGAAACATTGTATAGAACCAATCTTATTGCAAATTGAATGTACTATAATTATTGATATATACATCAATTTTAACCGAGATATTTGATATTTACAGTTTTCAGCCTTCAGCAACACCCCCCCCCCCTCCACCCTTCTACTCATGTTACATAAACAATACTCCATTATATAATAAACCACATCATTCGAAGCTTAAATATCAAATATTGTATCTTTTTGATACGAGATACATGCAGATATGCCCTGGTGACCCCCTCCCCTCTTTCCTAAGGTATTTGATTACTAAAATTTGATTGATCGAGATAACAATTATTCTGACTCATTATTAATTACAGTACTAGTATTTACTATAGTTCTCTATAAAATTAATATGTTATTTTCTGATATATTTGAGTAATTGTTTTTCTTTCCGGTGTGAGGCGGGCAGATCTGTTTACATTTCTAACACTTCCTGTAGGCAGGTTATGGAAATTGACTGAAACTTTTCTTATTTCCGTTTGTATTTATTCATTTAATTTTCACGGTGGTGTTGTGTTAGGAGTACGTAGATTAACCTTTTACTAAACTTCACAGGGATATCTGCTTAGCAACCCCTGTGACGGACTTTTTTAAAAAATAACCGCTACATCTTTAATGTTCACTGTGAAAGAAAATGTCAGTACTCCCAGTTGATAATTTTTCCCTTAGTTTTTCTTTTCCAAATAAAATCTTTTTTATTAGCGTCCCCTACCGCTTAACATTTCTCTATTTAGCTACTCATGCCAATCAGGACGGGTTATATACCGGTTGTTGCTTTTTTCAAGCCCTAATAGGTCTAAATATTGCATCTGGGAAATTGTTATTATTAGAAAGTCTCAGAATTTTATTTGTTATTATTTTGCTGATTTATTTTTGTGATAATGCTTTAATTTGTTAAACTTGTTGAAATTATTATCCGGATGATTACTTTTACATCGACACATTGTCGGAGAGGTTCTTCGAAATGATAGCAGATTTTCCTTAGGCAAAATCGAGCCTATTTGATCGTCAGTTTTTTAGTACTTGTAAGCGTTTAAAACTGTAGTTGTAGAAGGGGTAAGGGTACGTACATAGCCCAGTTTACTCTTTCTGGTTGAGGTCAACGTCCAGCAGACCTGCTGACGGAGTCTACGAGACAAAAAGATTCTTTATTCTCATTTTCGATACGAGCACATCAGCTTGCTAGCGAGTTGCTCAACTACGTGCGAACCCATTCAATAACGACCAGGCTTGATGTTGCTTATCTTCGGAGATTTGAAGTCGGGCGCTCTACTGCGCTTATCTGTAGATGTTACACACACACACGCACACACACACACACACACACATATATATATATATATATATATATATATATATATATATATAAATAAGGGTGCTTAGGTTAGCCATGCGAGTTAATGCGTTGACCTTTATGTCACATGGCAAACCTAGAGTGGCGAGTTCGATTCTTCCCTGGGCAAAGGAAATTATTTAGTGACGGAATTCATTAAATAACATACTAAGCCCCACCCTGGCTAGAAAAGGGTGGTAACCTGCAGGTAACCCGTCCCAATTAGCCTTAGTTGCAAAAAGTGGACATTAAAAAATAATTATATATATATATATATATATATATATATATATATATATATATATATATATATATATCCTCTGTTAATGCTTTAGTTGTCGTAATTTTTGATAGCCGTTAACAAACATGATACATATTTTAACATGTCGTGTTATCGAAAAAAAAGTTAACTAAGATTTCTCACGAGCGCCATATCACATATTGTATTTACCTCAAAACGAAAAATTTCAATGAGAACAATATTTGGTATTTAGGCTTTCAATAGACTTCTACTTAATATAACAGTTTGTTTTTGATATGACTTTAGCAGGAGTGGGGGGGAGGGAGTCATTTTACATATGACCGAAAACTAAAAAATGCAAATATTTCGGTTAATTATCACGAGAGTGAAAAAACGTTCATAACAACGTTACATTTGGAATATCATTGCTTCTATACAGTTTTTCGATTCGACTCATAATAATGGGAATTTTAGGAATTTTTCCGAAATCCCTCCTCTAAACCCCCTCCCACTGGTCGGATTTCAGCCATTAACGAACTTGATCTTTAATTTTGCCGAGTTTGATAAGGATCAAACAAAAGTTAATATATATATATATATATATATATATATATATATATATATATATATATATATATTTCTCGGATCAAGAATATAGTTATATAATCCAATCATTGAAAATTCTCTTTCGTATATCTTGTTTCTATAAATTTTTGTCTAATTTGGCAGCTTAAAAATGCTGGAACAGAACGGTTTTCTTCCACGTATTATTTACTACTGAACATCGAAAATAGGCGATATTTCTAATGCCTGTAAATAACGTTCAAGCAATAACTTAATGGTTGGCATTGTCGTCTTCTTAGATTATTTGCTCAATGATTTTCCAGAGCCTTCTTCTTTTGATATATTGCATACAATATTTGAATAAAGGTTTATAAGCAAATGGATATCAGATTGATACTGCTGACTGTTTTAAATGCATGTTAAATGATTATGTTAACTCTTACATTCGCAATAGTAATGATTTTTAATTATTTCACTTAGGGGGAATCAGCTATTGTGGTTCTATGAATTTTTTTTAATTCTCTCTCTCTCTCTCTCTCTCTCTCTCTCTCTCTCTCTCTATATATATATATATATATATATATATATATATATATATATATATATATATGTCCACATCCACATACACCTACCTATTAACGCTCCAGCGCGGTCGCAATTTTTCTCTGATCATTACTAAATTGGATATTTTAACTTTTTTAAGAAAAAAGGAAGATCAAGTTCATTAACGGCTAATATTCTGCCAATGGGTGAGAGGGGGGGATAAAGAGGAGGGAATTTCGAAAATTCCTAATATCTCTAATTATGTTTCTGAATAAAAAAAATCTATTGAACCAATCTTATTGCAAAAGTATTGTTCTATAAATTTTGATGTATATATGTTTTCGTTAACTTGATTATTTATTAACTGAGATAGTTGCATTTTAGCAGATTTTTTTACTTTTATGCCATCAGTAAATCCCCACTCCTGCTCGTGTTATATTACTAGAAGTACGTCACGCTGGGGCTGCGTAAACTAAGCAGATCGATCCGACGCATAATAACGGAAGTATAAAGAATTTTTAGAAGGCTCAAAAGTGAAATATGCAAATATCTCGGTTAATATTCAATATAGAAAAGAAAAGTGTATAACAACGATTATAGTAAATTTAATATGCAATATGATTTGTTCTATACAATTTTCGGATATCCCACCTCCCACAGGTCCGATTTTAGCCATTAACGAACTCGGATCTTTTTTTTACATACAATGTTTATATATCAAGTTTGGTAACGATCAAACAAAAATTGTAAGCGTTAATAATCCGATATATTATGAAGCACTTTATTTGAAGCCCAAATAGCAAATATTGTCCTGATTAAACTTTTACATTTTGAGATAAATACAAATACGAGACACACTTAGGAAATCGGCTTATTTTACGTAGCTACTGTGTGTCCGATTTTTCCCTGCTAAATAGTTACAATGGACGATAAAATCACTATTTCAATATTATTAAACTATATAATTTGAATATTATGAACCCCTTTTCCGGGTTTTATGAATCTCAATATTTATAAATTTATACATACATATATATATATATATATATATATATATATATATATATATATATATATATATGTTTTCCATTAACTTGGTTATTTAACCCGAGATATTTGGCAATTTTTTACTTTCTCTGAATAAGAAGGTCCGTTTACGCAAGGGGCCTGCGTAAACTAAAGCCAGGTAGATCCGAACCAAACTAACGTGATGTATTAAGAATTTTGAGAAGAGAATTGCTCAAAAAATGAATATATGAAAATTATTCTCGATTAATATTCACACATATTAGAAAAGAAAAAGTGTATAACAACGATTATAGTAAATTTTAATATGCAATCAATGAATTTGTTCTATTTACAATTTTCCGATATACCCCCTCCCAACAGGTCCGTTTTTAGCCATTAACGAACTCGGATCTTTTTTATATCCTACAATCGTATTATATAAGTCATGTTTTGGTAACGATCAAACAAAAATTGTATGAACGTTAATAAAGCTTATATAGTATGTAGTAATTTATTTGAAGTCTAAATACCAAAATATTGTCCTTATTAAACTTTTACGTTTTTGAGGATAAATACAAATACTGACACACCACTTAGTAAATTCGGAGTTATTTTAAGCGTTAAGCTCTCTGTGTGTCACGATTTTTCCCTGCTAAATAGTTAAAGATGGACGATACAAATTACCTATTTCAATATTATTAAATTATATGAATTTGGAATATTATGAACCCCTTTTTCCGGGTTTTAAGGAATCTTTTTCTATTTTTTGTTGCTTGTTCTAGTTTTGAAGTTTTTTAAATAGAAATCTTAATATCTATAAATTTTGATATATATATATTAAATAGTTTATATATCTATTATATATTATATATATTATATAATTATATACTATAATATATATATGTAATATTTTATATATATATGTGTTGTGTGTGTGTGTGTGTTTTCATTAACTTGATTATTAACCGAGATATTTTGCAATTTTTTACTTTTCTGTCAGAAGTCCGTTTACGGCTGCGTTAAACCAAAGAAGATAGATCCGACTTAGAATAGCAGATGTATTAAGTATTTTGAGAAGAAGGCTCAAAACTTGAAAATATGAAAATATCTTGGTTAATATTCAATATAGAGAAGAAAAGTATTATAACAACAAATTATAGTTAAATTTAATATGCAATATGATTATGTTTGTAGATTACAATTTTTGGATTTCCCCCCTCCCACAGGTCCGATTTTAGCCATTAACGAAGTCGGATCTTTTTTTTACATACAACGTTTATATATCAAGTTTGGTAACGATCAAACAAAAATTGTAAGCGTTAATAATCCGATATATTATGAAGCACTTTATTTGAAGCCCAAATAGCAAATATTGTCCTGATTATACTTTTACGTTTTGAGATAAATACAAATACGAGACACACTTAGGAAATCGGCTTATTTTACGTAGCTACTGTGTGTCCGATTTTTCCCTGCTAACTAGTTACAATGGACGATAAAATTACTATTTCAATATTATTAAATTATATAATTTGAATATTATGAACCCCTTTTCCGGGTTTTAAGAATCTTTTTTTTTGTTGCTGTTACTTTTGAAGGTTTTAAGAATCTTAATATCTATAAATTTTGATATATATATGTGTGTGTGTGTGTGTTTTCATTAACTTGATTATTAACCGAGATATTTGCATTTTTTACTTTTCTGTCAGAAGTCCGTTACGCAGGGGCTGCGTAAACTAAGCAGATAGATCCGACTTAGAATAGCAGATGTATTAAGTATTTTGAGAAGAAGGCTCAAAACTGAAATATGAAAATATCTCGGTTAATATTCAATATAGAGAAGAAAAGTGTATAACAACAATTATAGTAAATTTAATATGCAATATTATTATTTCTATACAATTTTTGGATTTCCCCCCTCCCACATGTCCGATTTTAGCCATTACGAATTTGTCTGTCAACGCACTAGCGGTCGCAATTTTTGTTAAATCGTTACGAAACTCGATATTTAACCGTTTTATGTAAAAAGACAGATCAAGTTCGTTAATGGCTGAATCGGACCAAAGGCAGAGGGGGATTTTCGAAAATTCAAAATATCTCCGTTATTATGCATCGGATCGAAAAATTATATGGAATCAATCTTATTGCAAATTAATAATTTAATATAAATATTGTTATATACATTTATTCTCTATCTTGAATATTAATCGAGATATTTGCATTTTTATGAAGTTTGTGGTCGGGTATAGTTCGGATTAGGTCGGCCATTTCCGTCATTTCTCGGATCAGGTGGAACCTTCTTCTAACCTTACCTCTCGTTTCTAACCTTACTTTATCTTCCTTACTTTGTGAGATTTATGCAAATACGTTCTGTTCATCCGCCCCCCCCCTTTTTTAGTTCTTGGACTACTAAAATTTGAGTTATTAAAATATAAATTATTCTTACAATTCAGAAGCCGTTTTAGTTGGGCATTTATTTTAATTAACTGGTCGCTCTCTCATTACCGTTTGTATTTAATCACGGTGGTATTGTGTTACCAGTATGCAGATTTCTCTATTGTAAAACTTCACATGGAAAATCTGCTTAGTTTACGCAGCCCTTGCGTGAAGGACTTTTTTTTTTCTGTTACTTTTGAAAGGGAAATCACCTTCGATGTGGTGTCCATGAATAAATGATTAATTATATTTTTTGTTGCAGGTGAGTCTTTTTCCTGATTTTTGCCAAGTATTACTATTTAGTAAGTACTTTTTTAATCTATTACTACTTTATTTCCTATAAGTTATGTTGGAGCAGCTGTGCTGCTGATCTGTCGTGATGGAAGTATAGGTTGGCGGCTCGGGTGTCAGTTGGCAGCTGTGGAATTCCTCTCAGGAATTTCTCTCCCCGTTCCATGAGATCGCTCCAGGGACTAAGGGAATAATGCCAATATTAACCAATATCACTCCCGGCGAGAACCTATATATTTTCTGATATAATCTAATCTGGTTTGTATGGCGTAAACCCTGCTCCTATAACACACTATACAGAAGATGATAAAAGTAACATTCTTAATTAGTTAACTTTTAGCAGATTTCCCTTAAGCGAAATCAGCTATTGAGGTTGTACTCATGACGCAATTTTCGAAATGTTTCTTCAAATGTTCATGGATCCTACACAGGAGATGACGAAAATGAGGTCCGTTCAAAACTTTATATATATATATATATATATATATATATATATATATATGTGTGTGTGTGTGTGTGTGTGTGTGTGTGTTTGTTACCACTCTAGCGGTCGCAATTTTGGTCTTATCGTTTCCAATTTTGATATATAATCGTTTTATGCAAAAAGAAAGATCAAGTTCGTTAACGGCTCAAATCGGACCTATGAAGGGGGGAGTATTTAGAAAATCCTTAATATCTCCGTTATTAAGCGTCGGATCGAAACATTGTATAGAACCAATCGTATTGGAAATTTAAATGTTCTATAAATGTTGATATGTCCATTTTTTCACAATCTTGATTATTAACTGAGATATTTGCATTTTTTAGTTTTCAGGCTTCAGAGTAAAGCCCCACTCCCGTATGTTTCTGTCTGTTAGTAATAATAATAATTATTTCATTTCGGTAATTTCCGATAGTTTTTTTTGTTCTTGTTTTGTGCTTTCCCACTACACCTTAAGATGTTATTGAGATCTTTTTTACCAAATAAATTATTAGGTATTTTATGTTTGTCAGATATGCCAGCAGAGCCATTTATAAAGAGCTCCTGTGACCAGAAAATAATAATAAATGTAGGTAGATAGATAGATAAGATAGATAAAAATTTCTGTATTTAAGTATAAACTTTTCACAGGGGGTCCGAATATTTACAAAAAATAAGAAGAAAAATTAAAAAAACACATAGCTAGGTACAATACTTCTCTAAAGTAATACATATAATATTGGTGATTGATAAAATTAAATAATTTGGCTATAATTAGTATATCAATAAACAAAGAATTACATTATGGTAAAAATAGCTTACTCAACATTGTGTTCATCTTCAAATTTGATACATAATTAATCTTAATTCAATGAAACAAAAATTTAAAACAAAGAATAAAGAAATAGAAAGAAAGAAAAGAAAAGAAAAATAAACGAGAACATAAAATTTCATTAATCTGCTTATATTAAAGAAAAAAAAAATAATAATAATATAATAAAATGAAATTATAATAATAAGTAAATATAATAAATATATATGTATAGTAATAGACAAAATAAAGAGACAGTTCTTCTAAATCATCAATCAGTTCCGAAGGCACAATATTAATTATGAAAAATAAATAGATAAATAAAATATATAAATAATTATAATAATAAATGAAATATTTACAACTTGTGTTGGAAGTGATAAATCAATCAAACATTATGAAAGCTCGTACTTTAAGGGCATTTATAACAAATTTATAGGTATCAAGTGCCTTAGATTTGTCTTCTATTGTGAACAATTGCTTGAGCTGTGTATTTGGTGAATCAGTAGGATTAATATGTTTGGAGATGTATGCATTTCTGATGTGGCTATACATAGGGCAGCGGAAGAAGAAATGGTGGGAGTGTTTCCTCTTCATACAGATTGCAAATGCTGCATAATTCCTCACAGTTAAGTTTGTATGCACTGCCGTTCCAATATATTTTGAGAGTCCTGTCCGATGAAAGTCTGCACTGTGCTATTGATTCTGGTAACGTGGATATGTTGATAAAAATGAGGTACTTCTCCACATCTTTGCTTGCTTTGAACGATTGGTATTGCTGGGAAAAATGAAGATTTAAGAACTCGCTGGATATCCAATGCTTTTAATTTTTTCACTGTAACTCGTTAAGACAGTTTCCTTGATGGCCTTAAGAGTTATCCAGTCCTGAGTTGTCCAAACATCCTCGTAACCTGCTTCAGAAATTATTTTCTTAAGTGAGAGACTTAATTTAATATATAATAATAAATGTAAATGATAAACGTTTAAATACAGAGTTATTTTTCCTGTTAGGTTGTGGAAACCAAATTTCGCTTTACTTTGGGGAACTCGCGATAATGATAAATTTCCTTCCCGCCGCGTCACGAAGCCAACTGACGACTGCTTCTTGAACTTCCTCATCTGACTTGAATGTCTGTCCCCCAAGGTGTTTCTTGAGAGCGGGAAACAAGTGGTAGTCGCTGGGGGCAAGGTCCGGGCTGTAAGGAGGGTGGTCGGTAGATGATATCCCAGCCGAATCCATTGAGGAGGGTGGTCGTTTGATGTGACACATGTAGACGCGCATTGTCATGAAGTTCAAGAAGCAGTCGTAAGTTGGCTTCGTGACGCGGCGGGGAGAGTGGTACGGCACCGGCATTAAAAAGCTGGTAAACAGAATGAAAAAATTTATTGATCGTCAAGGCGAATATGTAGAAAAATAGGTAAATATTCAACCCTTCCAACGATGTAACCAAAATTGTAAATAAATTAAATTTTCTATGAAAAAAAAAATAGGAGTCCTTACTTTTCAATACGCCCACGTATATATTTGCTGTTGTGATTTTAGATTTTTAAGATCTTTAGCCACTCCCGGACTCAAGGGATTTGTAATTTGAGTTTTAGCTTTAACTTTTAATAATCGAAGACTTGGAGCAAATGCACTGAATATGCTGCAATATTTGTTTATGCCTACATGTGATGTGACTCCCATGAGGAAGGTGAGATTGAACCTCTAATTTCATTGATTAGGATACTCAAAGAGGTGGTATTATTTATACATATATTTGGAAACATTGCCTAAATACGTTCTTCATAGTTCTTTTATATCCGTTTTCAGCCTATTAGAATATAATGACAGTTTTTTTTCTCTTTTTTTTTTCGGTTGGCATTATAGACATTTGAGATCCTTAGACGCGCTCGAGCAAGATGCGAGGGATCCGTGATCGAAGTCTTGACGTAGTGTGTGACCAACTCGACTTTCATTCCCCGTTATGCAAGGCTTGGAATGAGTTGAGTCCAGTGATTGACGGACCCCATTGTACTCTGAAGGTCCAAGACCAGTCCACACTGTCAGCTGGTATGTAGACAGAATCTAAGAGTCATAACCCTTCGTCCTTCGTGAGGAGTTGTCAGACGTAGTATTGACTCTTCAGACTCCCGCTGATCCATAAGCACTTCGACACTAACATTCTCTGGTAGAGAACTCGTGAACTAATGCTCTATTTTGGCTTGGTACAAATCCGCACATATTTTTACTTTCGGCTTTTTTACTTATGTGGTAGATGCATTCACTCCATAAATACGGTTTTGTATTACGAGAGAAATAGAAAATATAAATAAGATTAAAGGAAGCCTGTTTTCCCTCACAGTAGGGGTTACTTCCTGTGGAGTGGACAGTCTTTTACCAGATTTCTATTAAGGGAAATCAGCTATTGAGGTTGTGCTCATGACGCGATTTTCGAAAATTTTCTTCAAATGTCCATCCATCCTACTCAGATGACGAACTTGAGGCCTTTTCAAAATTATATATATATATATATATATATATATATATATATATATATATATATATATATATACATAGAAAAATTGCGACCGCTAGAGCGTTAACAGAACATAAATAAATAAATATATATATATTTGTTCTAGCGGTCGCAATTTTTGTTTAATCGTTACCAACAGATTGGTATTTAATCGTTTTATGTAAAAAAAAAAAATATCAAGTTGGTTTATGGCTGATATCCGACCAGTGGGAGGAGGGGGGGGGGATGTTTGAAAACTCGAATTATCTCCGTTACTGTACGTCGGATCGAGAAAAATTATAGAACCAATCGTATTGGAAATTAAATTTACTATAAATATTGTTATATACATTTATTCTCTTTCTTGAATATTAACCGAGATATTAGCATTTTTAATAATTGTTTTTGCGGCTATTGTCGGAAGTTTCCGGATTAGTTCGGTCGTTTCGGTAACTGTTCGGCACTCGTGTCTCCTAACCTTTCTCCGTTCTTGCCTTCTTATCTTTTACTTAGTGAGATATATGCAAATACGAAAAAAGTCTATTCACAATATTTTCAATGGTAAAGTTTCAACTGTCGCAGCTAGCGCAAGACACATGAAATAGTACTCTAGCACTCCCACTTACAATTTTTTTAACTCGCAATTCTGAGTAACCTTTTTTCAGTAACTATATTTAAAAACATATGGTGTTATTTTTATTACTGGGAGGATGCCCTTTTCACGAACTTATTCACTTATGAGTTGCCGCTACGGAAATAAAGTACTAAGGAAGTGATTTTATCTTTGACCTGGAGCTGGTATCCAGCGCTGGTTCGTTGTATAGGCTGGTAGTCGAAGTGCGGAGAATACTCCCTGGGAGTCATATGATTCGTGAGCATGATGCTGAACGCTCAAGGTGAGCTGAACGGCGACGGGAGAAACAGCTGGTAAACTGGTCTCGTGCAGGCTTTTGTGTCGTTACGATGGATGGCGGCCCCTCCTGATTAGGGGGTAGGTTGATAAGTGCTTACAACTTGTGCACCCCACAGCACTTGTTACTTAGTTCCTACTAAAGCAACAAAATCTATCAGACGACTAAGAATATCTATAACAAGCGTGTTCACCCGTATTTATATTGAATTGACCCCTGTTTCGCAGCACCTGTTAACGTAATGTTTTTCTAATAATAATGTGAAAGGTGTGTGAGATGAAATACCAGGCCGTTTAAACTTTATGAAATATATTTATAAAAATAATCTTTTTGTAAAAGCGAATTGTTAGCGGCCGCATTTCAGACTAGTTTTGTCACTGTCCATAAAACTTAATTAGGGATCTTATTTTATTGTTCGGGTGTTTCCTATAATGAATAAAATCTTGACTATAAATAATAAAGATTATTGTATTTTGATTAATATTAAATGAAAAAAATAACTCGACTTCAAAATTATGAACGCAGAAACATAAAAAAGAATTACGGTCCGTCAAGGTTGGAGTGTAATGTGGGAGGTTACTTTAAGGCTTTCCTGCTGGCCGAGTTGGAGCAGAAAACAAATGGTTGAAATGAGGCTTTCTTAATGGCTGGTATCTCTTTAAAATAAAACGGTTTTTACTTACGATACCGACTCTAGTAGCTTTTATACTTCTTTCCAGTTGATCCTGGCAGTTGTGCTAACTTGATGATCTGTAGTTGATACTCGGCTGTTGCAGTTGTAATATTCCGCTAACAACAAGCACATGGCTTCTAGTGCACGACACTAGTAACTGACTTTGTCTAAAATTGGGGCTCAGGTTAGCCATGCGAGTTAAAGCGTTGGACCTTTATCTCAAATGGTAAACTTAGAGTGGTGAGTTAGATTCTCGCCTGGGCAAAGGAAATTATTTAGAGATGAAATTCATTAAATAACATCCTAAAATCCCACCCTGGCTAGAAAAGAGTGGTAACCTGTAGACTACCCGTCCCAATTAGCCTGAGTTGCAAAAAGTGGACGTTAATAAATAATAATAAACTTTATAGAAGAGTTAGGTTAATTGGTAACCAAGAGTAACCTGACACAACTGCTATAAGTTTGCATTAGTTCTCCGGTCCTATAATGGCCGTATATTTGTCTGGTGTAATTTGGAGAATAATTAAATACCAGTTGTATATTTTGTCTTTTACCATGTCGAATTATTTAATCATTTAAGGGAACGTGAATTTTGGAAGGTTGACGGCGTTAATATCCTTTTAAAGTGCTGAAGGGGGCCGTAGGCCTAGGAGTGCCGTGAATTTGGAGTTGTAAGTTTAATTTGTTTCTCGGACAGGATAAGTTTTCCCTCGCTGATGATTGGATAAGTCGGTCGGGTTCCGGGGAAGGAGTTGGGCGAGGTAAATTATTTAACTGGAGCCAGCTGGGGGCTAATTGCCCCACCTTTTAGGGCTTTTCCAAATTCGCTGCCAATAGCTCGACCCCAACTAAAGGCACTGCTCTCCAATAATTGCCTAAATACCTTCTCAGGGCTTAGGGCCTCCGCAACATTCCCAATTATTACTATAATCGACAGAGGGTTCCGCTCTTCCATCTTATTCCAAAATACATAATAACCAACCCCAAAGCTTTGCTCTGTTCGAATCCGACTTGCACAAGTAAAGGGACAAATTGCCTCAAATAAACCAAACGGATCCTCAAATTGAGCAGATGGGAGGCCTTTGTGGAGTTTCTTCCTTCATGTCCATTCGACAACAAGCGGTCCTCTTAGTTAGCTTGGCTTTCTCAGACTTCTACATGCACATTGTTCCTGAATTAATTATCAAATTTAAATTATCCTATGTAAAGTGGATGTTGGAGTGGCCTAATAGGAAAAGCTCTTAAGAAGCCAGTTAGGAAACCTGAAAATGAATAAATTAGTCCCTTACGCCGGGCTGCCTAAACTAAATAACCACAATATACTACACACTTAAACTATCTCACCTCAAATTCTCTATTTAAATGTAAAAGTTTCGCCTCTCTAACCCCCCCCCTCCCACAGGTCCGATTTCAGCCATTAACATTACATAAAACGTTTTAATATCGAGTTTGGTAACGATCAAGCACAAATTGCGACCGCTACAGCAGTGACACACACACACACATATATATATATATATATATATATATATATATATATATGTGTGTGTGTGTGTGTGTGTATTTTTTCGTTTTCTTCATCGAGGTTGGATTGATGGACATTTGATGAAGTATTTCGAAAATCGCGTTCGACCTCAATAGCTTACTGATTTTCCTTAGGGGAAATCTTTTAAAACGTAATATTGTTTTATTAGAAGATTTCCTTTAAGGGAAATCAGCTATTGAGCTCTTACTCATCACGCGATTTTCACAAATTTTCTTCATATGTCCATTTTAACTATGACTAGATATTTCAAACCCAACCGGTTGGACAAATTTCGTCATTCCATCATTCAACTTTGTTTAATTTCTTTTTATTAAATTGTCCTGCTTCACCTCAATTCATTTATCTACTAATGATGGTATTTGAAAATTTTCTTAGTACATCACAGGTTAAATGCCCAACACTCCGATGAATTTCCATTTTCTCCCCTCAAGATTAAAATTTTGTGCTTAATGGACCAGCTTCTAGAGAAGGTTTATCACTTTACAAATGAAAAAAAGTTGAACCAGTATAAAAATGCCATTTTCGAAATCTTCACTCACTTCTCATGGAATGTTTAATGTTTTCATTTTCATTAACCTAACACAATCTATTCCAACTTGTACTACTTCCAAACCGTACTCGTACTTTGATCTGTATATTCTTCGCGTCGAAAAATATTAATTTAAGGTCGGTCTACACTTTGATCTTAGATAAAAGGCTAATATCAATGTGCTGTTTTTGATATTTGTGTCTGGGTCGGCGATAGAAAAAAAAAATAGGAGAGACCCATCATAGGCGAGGCTGAAGGAGGGACCACGAGTGGACAGGATCTCTTTGAAAAGTGGGATAACCGAAGGAAAGGAAACGAATTTGGACCTTTGACCATCTAGGCACAAAAAACCATCGCGAGTTCAGTGCCTAATGACAATAAAAATAATTAAGGTCGGTCTAAATGTAACAACAGTCTTCGGCAAAATAGTGTTGACTAATTTGTGATAGTAGTTTCCACTATTAAAACATTTGCAGTTTATTATTAAGAGTTGCATAAATACGCTGACATGCATCGAACTCATTGTCTTACCAAGATGTTCACCTGTACACCAACATGTAAAAAGTGGTGGGCTTTTTGTTCTGTGATTTTGCGGTAAAATGCCAGAGAACATCAAGAAGGGGAAAGAGGCCCAGGCTCTTAAAGAGCTCTATTGACTGCAAGCATACAGCTCTCTTAAGGATAAAGTTCACTTCTGAGTATGTTACTGCCGGTTTTCCATGAGTGAGGGCCGTTCGTCTGCAGATTGCCCGTCCCTCACAGCGCTCTATTAATATTTGATTGAAAGTAAATCCTATTAAACAATGATTGAACAACTACTGACTGTAAGTGAATACAGCTCTTTTAAGGATTAAGTTCACTTCTGAGTATGTTACTGCCGGTTTTCCATGAATGAGGGCCGTTCGTCTTCAGATCGCCCGCCCCTCACAGCGCTCTATTAATATCTGATTGAAAGCAAATCCTATTTAACAATGATTGAACAACTATTGACTGCAAGTGAATACAGCTCTTTTAAAGTTCTCTTCTGAGTATGTTACTGCCGGTTTTCCATGAGTGAGGGCCGTTCGTCTGCAGATCGCCCGTCCCTCACAGCGCTCTATTAATATTTGATTGAAAGTAAATCCTATTAAACAATGATTGAACAACTATTGACTGCAAGCATACAGCTCTCTTAAGGATAAAGTTCACTTCTGAGTATGTTACTGCCGGTTTTCCATGAGTGAGGGCCGTTCGTCTGCAGATCGCCCCTCCCTCACAGCGCTCTATTAATATTTGATTGAAAGTAAATCCTATTAAACAATGATTGAACAACTATTGACTGCAAGTGAATACAGCTCTTTTAAGGATAAAGTTCACTTCTGAGTATGTTACTGCCGGTTTTCCAGGAGTGAGGGCCGTTCGTCTGCAGATCGCTCGGCCCTCATAGAGCTCTATTAATATTTGATTGAAAGTAAATCCTATTAAATAATGATTGAACAACTATTGACTGCAAGTGAATACAGATCTCTTAAGGATATAGTTCACTTCTGAGTATGTTACTGCCGTTCGTCTACAGATCGCTCGGCCTTCTCAGAGCTCTATTAATACTTGATTGAAAGTAAATCCTTTTAAACAATGATTTTGTAAAATAACTTCATGAACAAGATTTATCTAATTGTTAGCTCAAATCTCCTGATGTGATGAATCTAATTAAATAACTTAAAACGCTCCAATTAAAAAATAAAGTTGTAAATAAATAATGTTGGACTTCCAGATGTAGGGGATAATCAATTTTCCAAAATTCTTATTCTTACATAAATATATAAAAATGATATTTCAGGGGATTTTCCTCAAGTGAAATTAGCTATAGAGGTTGTACTCATGGCGTGATTTTCGTAAAAGGTTTCCTTATGTTAATTACTTTTATTATGAGGAAAATGAAGTCCGTTCATAACAACTGTCTGTTAACGCAATAATATCGCTATTTCTGTAACCCTAACCAAACTCGGTATTTAAATGTTTTATGTTAAAACTTTAAGATGGATAAAATCAGACTTGTGAGAGGGGAAGGTTTCAAATTTAATAACATTTCCGTTATTATTTGTCGGATTGAAAAATTTTGCAGAACTAATGTTCTATGCATTTTTTTTTCGTATTAGATATTTTCCGTGATTTTAGCAGATTTTCCTTAAGGGGAGGTAGTACTCATGACGCGGAAAAATTTCCTCAAATCATTGATCCAACCCAGGAGATGACAGAAATTATGTCCGTTCGAATATATATATATATATATATATATATATATATATATATATATATATATATATATATTTAGTCAGCTAACGCTTTAACAGTCGCAATTTTTATGTGATCTTTAAGACTCGATATTTAAAAGTTTTATGTAAAACTAACGATCAAGTTCGTTAGCGACAGGAATATGACTAGTGGTAGGGGGGAATATCGAAAAATATTAAAATCTCCGTTATTAACGCCGGATCAAAATATTGTATAGAACCAATCTTATTGCAAATGTAATGTTCTATACATGTTGTTGTGTTCGTTTTTTCGCTATATTGACTATTAACGGAGATTTTCGTTTTTTTCAGTTTTCGGCCTTTATTAAACCCCCACTCCTACTCATGTCATATTAACAATGAACTGTTATATTATGAAGCATAAATACCAGATATTGATCTCATTGAACATTGACTTTTTGAGATAAATGGAAATACGTGACGTACGTAGGAAAAATCTGCATAGTTAACGCAGCCTCTGCGTGATAGGCTTTATTGTAGTTTTCAGATTTTAGTAAATGCCACTGTCAGCCATTGCACTTAAACAAAAAGCGAATAAATCTTGAAAATTCGTATTCAAAGCTTATATTCTCAATATTGTTTTTCATCAGGTAATTAGATGAAATGTCTGCTAATACATTGTGTAATGACGTCATGAATTTAAGTTTTTATTCCGCCCAATGTTACATAAGAGTTTCAAAATGGGAAATATATTATTAATCCTATTACATATTAACGAGGGCTCAGGTTAGCCATGCGAGTTAAAGCGTTGCCATTAATCTCACATGGTAAACCTAGAGTGGCAAGTTCGAGTCCAGCCTGGGCAAGGGAATTTATTAAGTGACGAAATTCATTAAATAAAATCCTAAGCCCCACCCTGACTAGTAGAGGGTGGTAACCCGTCCCGATTAGCCTTAGTTAAAAAAAAGTGGACGTTAATAAATTATAATAATAACATATTAACGTCCATTTTTTTAATATGGGACGGCTTATATACAGGATACCAGCCTTTTCTAACTATGATGGGGATAAGGTTTTTATTTAATGAGTTCGTCACTAAATAAATTAGCCATGCGAGTTAAAGCGTTCACCTTTATCTCACATGGCGATTTCGATTCTCGCCTGAGCAAAGGAAATTATTTAGTGACGAAATTCATTAAATAACGTCCTAAAATCCCACCCTGGCTAGAAAAGGGTGGTAATCTGTAGATAATCCGTCCCGATTAGCCTAAGTTACAAAAAGTGGACGTTAATAAATAAATAAATAATAATAATTCCTATTGCCGAGGCGGGAATCGTACTCGTCAATCTAAGTTCAACATGTGAGTTAATGGCCAGCCAGAATATATGGTGAAATGAGATCATGGTGTATTATATTAGACTGTGGGAAATCTGCAGCCCTTGCGTGAAAGATTTTTATTGACTGTTTAGAATATACAATTACATAACATTTAATTTGATTCCATCCTATTGACCACCTTTTTTGAGCAATGAATGTTTAGTAACGTTAAGATATTATCGAAAAGTTGAACCTTGGGTCTCTCATTTGTGAATGGTGGTTGTTGCTGATTTTTGCTTCTAAACTAAAAATAAAGAAACCATGAAAATTAGTTTATTTTTCAAAGTAGGTGTTCCCAATTTCACACTGACGATTACTAAAAAATGGATTATGTAATCACTTTTTTTTGGCTTTGTGACCATTTATTAACCAGGTTACCACCATTCCCTACTAAACATAGACTGAGTCTGGATTTGTGCTGGCTGGTGGAGGTCCATCATCAACGGAAGGATCAAAAAGGTCAAACACCTCCACTCTTAATACTTCTTTATTACAGGCAAAGTACTTTCGGGGCGAACCGTCCCATCATCAGTGCTCTGTGACACAACATTATACTTTTAAAAACATGTAATATATATAAATAAATAAATAAATAAATAAATGTAAAAGTCAACAAAGGTAGTCGAATATTAAAAAACAGACAAAAAAGGATATAAAACGCAATGCAACACTTATGACTAAAACATTACAAATAAATAAATATTAAAAGCTATAAATAACAAAATAACTAGGAGATGGAGAGGACTGACCTAGAGTTGGTCCATAGACTGAGTGTTTTATTTAGTACGCTTTTCACTGATTTCAATCGTTTTCTTGGTTTGCTAAGTCAGTCTAAAGCACAAAAATGAAACGAGCTCCATTACAGGATAATGAATAACCGTTATTAAAAAATGCTATAAGAAAATATAATGAAACTACCTCGTTATGAATAACACGGAACAATATAAATTTTACAATTAATTTCCAATTGAATGAATTCGTACTGAACTTAATTGGAGTGAACAAATTTAGGCGATTTGTGAATAATTTTGGGGAAAATGATTTCTCCAATATGTACAAATAAATAATTATATTTGATCAGATAATAGTGATTTGTTCTTCTTTGTTAACAGAGTATACCCCTGTAATTTCGATTGCTGTAATTTAGTAATGTTAATTTTCGGGGACGTGATGAGCATTTCGTTGTTTGCTTCCTCCGTTAATGGAGTATCAATCTTTTAATGGCACTTACGATCTAGGGGACTAATTGCCTATTCTTATAATTATATACTAAATTCTTAGACCGTTCGTCATTCGTGTAAAAACCATATTCTTCTGTCATTAAAAAGTTCTAAACCAAACGTGCGCTCAAAAAAAAAAACAAACACTTTCGGATTAGAAGAAACTTTTGCTTTGTTAAGTATAATTATAAGTTCCCCGGAGAGTTTCACAAAATAAATTAATTAAGTTGTTGAAGTAGCGTAAAAATTTTGTAGACAAGTTAAATAGCTGCTTGTTATATAAATTTATTAAATTCCTCCATGGTAGTTAAATAAGCGGCCAACTTACACTCGGTTTATATAGATGTAAGGGTTGTTATGTAGGGTTTTGAGGGCTCTCGGGGCCCGAGAGTTTTTTTAATCTCTTTGTTTCACTATTCATTATACATTTTTTTTTCTCTTGTCCCTTTAAAAAAACAAATAAGCATGTTATCCCTGGCATCCCTCTTCCGAGCAACACCTTGGAGGAATGCCAGCCCGTCCCTCCTCTTATGAATTTTTCTTCATGTATTCAGGGTTTTCATAGAGAATACTTTTACTTCTGTTATTACGTTTTAGCAGATTTCCCTTAAGGGAAATCAGCTATTGAGGTCGTACTCATGATGCGAGTTTCGAAAAATTTCTTCAAATGTCCATCGATCCTACCCAGGAGATGACGAAAATGAGGTCCGTTCAAAATTATATATATATATATATATATATATATATATATATATATATATATATATATTTGTCTGTTAACTCTCTAGCGGTCGCAATTCTTGTTTGATCTTTACCAAACTCGGAATTTAATCGTTTTATGGAAAAAGGAAGGTCGTTAATGGCTGAAATCGGACCAGTGGGAGGGGGGGGGATTTTTGAAAATTCAAAATATCTCCGTTATTATGCGTCGGATCGAAAAATTGTATAGAATAAATCTTATTACAAATTAAATTTACTATAAATATTGTTCTATTCATTTATTCTGTATCTTGAATATTAACCGAGATATTTGCATTTGTATTCTGCGTGATACTGATCACCAGTAGGCTATGTTCGAACTTTCCGGCGAGAGCTCTGGCGGCCGTTTCTATAAATTCGCCCCTCGTGAATAGGTTTAGGAGGCCTAAATAATGTTTTAGGTTTAGAGGTTTCTTACTACTACAGTTGTTATTAGGCAGATTTCCCTATTGTAAAACTTCACGTGGGAAATCTGCTTAGTTTACTCAGCCCCTGCGTGACGGACTTTTTTTTATTTGTATATATTCACGCTTTAACATTCCAGTTGCTTTTCTAAAAAGTCCGTCACGCAGGAGCTGCGTAAACTAAGCAGATTTCCCATGTGAAGTTTTACACATACGGTAATGAGAAATCTTTCAGTTAATTAAAATAAATTGCCAACTGAAACGGCTTCTGAATTGTAAGAATAATTTATATTTTAATAACTCAAATTTTAGTAGTCTAAGAACTAGAAATGGCCGAACTATATCCGACCACAGACTTCATAAAAATGCAAATATCTCGGTTAATATTCAAGATAGAGAATATTTATAGAGCAATAGTAAATTTAATTTGCAATAAGATTGGTTCTATACAAATTTTTTATCCCACGTAGGGTAACGGTGATATTTTGAATTTTCTGAAATCCCCCTTCTAACCCCCCCCCCCTCCCACTGGTCCGATTTCAGCCGTTAACGAACTTGATCTGTCTTTTTGCATAAAACGTTTAATTATCGAGTTTGGTAACGAACAAACAAATAATGCGTCCGCTAGAGCGTTAACAGACCAATATATATATATATATATATATATATATATATATATATATATATATATATATATGAAATTTTTCAAAAATCGCGTCATGAGTACGACCTCAATAGCTGATTTCCCTTAAGAGAAATATGCTAATAAAAAGGAAATGGTAGTATATGGATAATTGTATAAAGCATAACCTTACAGTATGTTCGTTGCGCAGAACATTTCTTATGACTCTGAGTTAAGTTTTGACGGTGATTTCAAATATCTTTTCTTATATATAGGGTTGTTTTTTTGTTTTTGAGAAATAGATATACTCTTAGTGCAAACAATTTTAATTTTAAAATACTATAAACCAGAATTTTCTTTTATATGTTCTTTCAGTTATGTTTGACGAAGTGCTTCTCTGAATACTCCAACAGAAATCTGTCGTCATATGTGAACGTTGACCCTGTTCTTGACTCAAATCACCGAGATTTTCTGGATTATTATCCAAATGGCAGTTAACGAAATGCTCATGTTGCATCCAAGTCTCTGGTAGTGAGATAACATCTCTTAATTGAATTTCAACGTTATGTCTGAATACAAGTATTCAGACAACGTTGAAATTCAATTAACTTTGTCCTTGGGATTTCAGCCTAAGCGAATAGGCATTCATGAGCTAAGATGTTCAAAGTTGGAGTTTTCTATCTGGCTTTGGAGTCGCACGAAAATATAGAACGATAGAAATTGAAGCGTATAAATAGCAAGAGGAATGTACGTACAATGCACATAACATTCAGTCTTTACTAAAATAATGAATTTCTTCCGCACTATTATTTTGATGAAATGTTTAATGCATTTTTTAGCATTACACTACCTTCTTCGGCTTCTGGTTCCTATAATTAATAATTAAAAAAACATGTTTAAAAATACTAATTCTAGTATTTTATCAAAGCCTGTGAATGATCTATGTACAGATTTCTATTGAGATTATTTTAGTTTTTAATATCTAATTTTTGATAGTGATAAATTAATAAAATGGTTTGTTTTTTATTTGAAAATTATGGTTATCTCCAAATAGTAAATGCTTCCAAATCAACGTTCATCAACTGTCTTTTTGAAAATAGAAGCTGCATTACTCAGAAGTCGTCTTCGCCCTTTCTGATTCACAGTTCAATCCCTGTAATTAAAAGCTGTATTTCGGTATTTGTATAAATAAACATGAATAAGTTTCAGGGCGAACGTATGTTTTACTTAATATTATATGCCTGTATTTGGAAAGTCGTTTTCCGGGTCCGCGTTCCATTCAAGCTTTCTGTGCTTGTATTTACAACGAATCGGTCTCGTAGGTGTTTCATTAACTTAGAACATAACGCTGCTATAAAGCATCATACGCTTATTTAATCTCTGATCTTCTCAAACATGGGAGCCCTTCCAAATTTGGTTGGGACAGAAGACAAATAAAATATGCACTTTCTTCAGCTTTCAGTAAAACAATAATCCGAAATTGGATTGGTAAAGTTTTTTAACTATAGCTAAAATTGGCTGAGTGAAGTTTTTTAACTATAGCTAAAATATCCACTTTATTCAGCCTTCAGTAAAACAATAATCCAAATTTGGATCGGTAAAGTTTTTTAACTATAGCTACAATATGCACTTTCTTCAGCCTTCAGTAATCCAAAATTGGATCGGTGAAGTTTTTTAACCGTAGCTAAAATATGCACTTTCTACAGCCTTCAGTAAAACAATAATCCGAAATTGGATCGGTGATGTTTTTTAACTATAGCTAAAATATGCACTTTCTTCAGCCTTCAGTAAAACAATAATCCGAAATTGGATTGGTAAAGTTTTTTAACTATAGCTAAAATATGCACTTTCTTCAGCCTTCAGTAAAACAATAATCCAAAATTGGCTGAGTGAAGTTTTTTAACTATAGCTAAAATATGCACTTTCTTCAGCCTTCAGTAAGACAATAATCCAAAATTGGATCGGTGAAGTTTTTCAACTATAGCTTAAATATGCTCTTTCTTTAGCCTTCAGTGAAACCCCAATCCGAAATTGGATCGGTGAAGTTTTTTAACTATAGCTGAAATATGCACTTTCTTCAGCCTTCAGTAAAACTAATCCATAATTGGATCGGTGAAGTTTTTTAGCCATAGCTAAAATATGAACTTTCTTCAGCCTTCAGTAAAATTAATCTATAATTGGATCGGTGAAGTTTTTCAACTATAGCTTAAATATGCACTTTCTTTAGCCTTCAGTGAAACCCCAATCCGAAATTGGATCGGTGAAGTTTTTTAACTATAGCTGAAATATGCACTTTCTTCAGCCTTCAGTAAAACTAATCCATAATTGGATCGGTGAAGTTTTTTAGCCATAGCTAAAATATGAACTTTCTTCAGCCTTCAGTAAAATTAATCTATAATTGGATCGGTGAAGTTTTTTAGCCATAGCTAAAACATGCACTTTCTTCAGTTGAAATTTGTTTACTATCTAAAATATGTATTTTTTGCCAAGAGAATACCTTTCTTTTTGCATTAAACACTTATATGTCAAGAGCGTTAACAGACTTACATATCACACACACACATATATATGTCTGTTAACGGTGTTGATATATAAGTGTTTTATGTAATCTAAAAAGAAAGGTCAAGTTCTTTAACGGCTAAAATCGGACTTCTGGGAGTTTAGAAGGGACGAATTCCTATAATCCAAAATATTTTGTTTATTATATGTCCAATTGAAAAAGTGTATAGAATCAATGTTGTTGCAAATTTGAATGCCTATAAATTTTGGTAAATATATATATTTTCTCTACCATGAATATTTGCATGTCATCATTTCATGTTCTTGTTTCGAAGATTTTACTTGAACTCCATACTGACCATATCTGTTTCAGTCAACACTAAAGATAAAATTTGTTATGGACGGGACTCTGAGCTAGAATAGTGGGGATTTAGAGAGGGGAATACGAAAATTCAAAATACTCTCGTTACTATGAATCGGATCGGTAAATTTTATAATACCTATTTGTGAAACTACTGATGCTCTACAGTTTTTCTATGATTTGTTGTCGTAACTGCTGTTGTTATTTGGCGATACTACCCCTATAGGTGGTACATGCCCCCGGGGGCATGCAAACTTTTATTTGTAGCCTGTTTTTTAACAATACCTAATAGTCGAAGGAAAAGAGATAATTTTAGGTTTCGTTGCTGAATCATTGCAACTAACATCAGTGAATTGACAGTAAAAGCAGGAAGAGGATCAAGTAATATTATATCATAAAAAAACTGTATAATTAAACAAAATGTAATTTCACATATGTTATCAAAATTTAGATCTGTTTAGAAAGTGTTAGTTAATTTAGAACTTATAAAATACAACAAATAAAAACATAATAATATATAAAAGAGTTTAGTATTAAATATATATATATAAACACACACACACACACACACACACACACATATATATATATATATATATACATATATATAGTTTAAATTCTTTGATCGTGAATTTTTCTTGAATAACATAATAAGAAGTCTAATTATTATGTCTGTTGAAACATTACAAACAAAACCCTGGATTATTGGTGCATGTGTCACAAAAACTAATAACACGGCGAACTTTTTTCGTGGCCTCCTTGCTGGGCATGCATTTTCGTAATTTATTATAGCACCTAATGGAAGCGCTTCTTTTTTTTCCTTCCAGCCCCATCCGGTTTAATAAATGTATGATGCCTTCTTCGGGGGTTAATTGATGTAGGTAAAGGTATGTCTTTAACACTACTGTAAGTAATTAAAATTACAGCTAAGGCTCGCTTAATTCCCAATTTATTGGAGGACCGTAAATTATTTATTATTCAAGAATTGACCACACTTGTGCTAAACAGCACCCCAAACATTACCTTGCGATACCATTTTATATATTTCGTTCTGGCGTATGGTACGAAGCCATCTGATCACTCAAGTCGTCGTGGAGGGGGTGCCTGCCTCCGGGGGCATGTACAGCACTGGATAAAAGCAGTGCTGTATTCAGTGCGGCACATGCCCCCGGAGGCATGTATACAAAAATACGTAATTCCATTATCATATTACACAAATCAATCAACCTTTAGTCATCTGAATCATTATTATTCATAAAAATATCCGCCGTACTGAGGCAATGATGTTCTAAATCTGAAACCGCACACACGTTGGGAGCGGTGCATGCCCCCTGGGGTATACACAGCATCTAACGTGTTAAGTGAGCTATTCGTATTGTACTTTCTTGCTTCAGTACCTCCCTCCACCGCTACCTTTCTACTCATCTCAGGGTGAGACTAAGTATTTTATTTAATGAATTCCGTCACTAAATAAATAAATTCCTTTGCCGAGGCGGGAATCGAAGTCGCTAAGCTGACTTATTACCTGAGTTACGAAAAAAATCTTAGAAAAACTGTAGAGTACATTTTAGATATAGTTAAAAAACTTCACCGATCCAATTTTGGATTATTGTTTTACTGAAAGCTGAAGAATGTACTTATTTTTAGCTATGGTTAAAAAACTTCACCGATCCAATTTTGGATTATTGTTTTACTGAAAGCTGAAGAATGTGCTTATTTTAGCTATGGTTAAAAAACTTCACCGATCTTATTTTGGATTATTGTTTTACTGAAAGCTGAAGAATGTGCTTATTTTAGCTATGGTTAAAAAACTTCACCGATCCAATTTTGGATTATTGTTTTACTGAAAGCTGAAGAATGTGCTTATTTTAGCTATGGTTAAAAAACTTCACCGATCCAATTTTGGATTATTGTTTTACTGAAAGCTGAAGAATGTGCTTATTTTAGCTATGGTTAAAAAACTTCACCGAGGCAATTTTGGATTATTGTTTTACTGAAAGCTGAAGAATGTGCTTATTTTAGTATGGTTAAAAAACTTCACCGATCCAATTTTGGATTATTGTTTTACTGAAAGCTGAAGAATGTGCTTATTTTAGCTATGGTTAAAAAACTTCACCGATCCAATTTTGGATTATTGTTTTACTGAAAGCTGAAGAATGTGCTTATTTTAGCTATGGTTAAAAAACTTCACCGATCTTATTTTGGATTATTGTTTTACTGAAAGCTGAAGAATGTGCTTATTTTAGCTATGGTTAAAAAACTTCACAGATCTTATTTTGGATTATTGTTTTACTGAAAGCTGAAGAATGTGCTTATTTTAGCTATGGTTAAAAAACTTCACTGATCTTATTTTGGATTTTTCTTGAAATGAAACTTGGTAACTGCATATTTTAGCTGTGTTTAAAAACGTTCAATGATCAAACAAAAAACTTGTTAATCGCAATATATATGTGTATAAAATAATAATATATTTTGCTTGCGACATATTACGCAAAAACGTCATTAAAATATGCGATTTTATTAACATTTTATTTTCACAGATCCCTGACGTGTTTCGAGAATGTGATGCTTAGTCACTTAAACGTCGATGAATACATTTCAATATTCCATCTTTTTTGATAAGCTGTCATTAACGGTTCGATTTTAAAATGTAAATGAATTGTTTTGGATCGTATTTAACATAAATGAACATCCGAGTTCTCTAATTACTATGGAATGGCAGTTGAATTAAGTTTTGAAACATTTTCTTTATCTTATTATTCTTATTAGAACTCTCTTATACTAATAATAACCGCATTGGCAGTATTTTGATATGTAATTATGAAGTTATTTTACGTCCAGGGACAAAGGATGCGTTATTGAGAAATATTTCTATGGCCCAAATTATTTAATGCATACTACTCGACGGGAGTTGCATGAATTGTTTTATGAAGACAAGCTGAGTGTGAGCTCCTTCGGCGGAAGTGTGCTGAAATAGTTGCGAGGTCAACCTAAAAATAAAACTGTTCCACCCAACCAACTAGAATGGAGATGCATATATTCCTTTATTTTTGTATTCTCTAAAAGTATTATTTCCTCTGCTTATTCATTCCTCTTTGGAATAGCTCGTCTGTTTTATTTATTCTTTCTTGCCTTTGAACAGGTATATTCACGGTTCAATGATTCAATTGTTCTAACTCGCAAAATGCTGGACTTTTTTCGTCTGTAGGGCTAATTTTAATTTAGATTTTTCTATTTTCTGTGATTAAACGCGAGGGACGTTTCATTCCTCTCCCTCCTTAGCAGATTTTCCTTAATGAACATTAGCTGTTGTGGTTGTACTCTACGCAATTTTCTAAAAGTTTCTATCAACGCACATCCATCCTACCATAATCTCTCTCTCTCTCTCTCTCTCTCTCTCTCTCTATCTCTCTCTCTCTCTCGGGAAGAGAGAGAGTGGGGGGAGAGACAGACAGACTTACATATATATTTATCTGTTGCTGAAAAATTTCTTCAAATGTCCATCGATCCTACCCAGGAGATGACGAAAATGAGGTCCGTTCAAAATTATATATTTGTCTGTTAACGCTCTAGCGGTCGCAATTTTTGTTTGGTCGTTACCAAACTCGATATTTAAACGTTTTATGTAAAAATACAGATCAAGTTCTTTAATGACTGATATCGGCGGACCAGTGGGATTTTCGAAAATTCGAAATATCTAGGAAATTTCAGCAAATCCCCACATTTACTCATCTTACATGGCCAATACTGTTATGTAATAAACCACATTAATTGAAGCTTAAATACCAAAAATTGTTTTCAAGAGACCTTTATTATACGAGATAAATGCAATTATTTTCTCATGACCCCACCCTTTTTTAACTTAGATTTAGACTACTAAAATTTGATTGATTGAGATAAAGATTGTTGTAATCCATTATAAATTACAGTGCTATAGTAAATAGTTTTCAATATTATTAATATGTTATATTCTGATATATTTCCGTAATTATTTTTCTTTCCAGTGAGCAGTTGGCACACCTATTTGTTCTTGCTGTTGTTGCTTCCCGTCTGGAGGTTTCTTATTATTGTTTATATTTATTCACTTAATATTGACGTTGTTATTGTATGCAGGTTTATCTATTGTTAAACATCGCGAAGGAAATCTGCTTAGTTTACGCAGCCCCTGCGTATTAATGGAGGAGGAATCTATTCGAGGGGAGAAATGCTTCATCCAATCATGAGAACTGATGACATTATTGACTTTCCGCTACTGGATAATTGTTTCCCAAACCTGTTTTCAGTTGCTCAATAAATAGGCATCAGAAAATAGAAACAGCCGTTTCGTACCTCCTGCAAGGGACGGATACACCATGGCGGAGCTAAACAATTTGAATGAGTCAATTAAGCAAGATAAAATTCTCTTAGCCTAATTAAAAGTCTCTGGGCAGCAAGTCATCAAGTTTTGAAACAATCCAATTAGCTTCAAACCGGCATTCATCAAATTTATCCTTCCGTTTTCAAGTTTCCCCTTAAAAGGGACTGCTGGCGGAGGAAGAAAAGTTACTAAACAAAAACACATTTACAGCGAGGAAAAACTTCCAGAAATAACAATGGACTTAAGTTGTACTCCGAGTTTAAATTGTCGTCTAAATAAAGAGATTATGTTGAGCATTTGTTCAAGGGTTTTAAGCAAATTTAACAGGATACAACGCAGTTGGTTATACTAAACTCCAAGTAGACAATGAGTCTGGAAGGACAAAAGGCATACTGTACGAGCACAGTAACTAAAACGTACTTTGAAATTAACAAGTATTTTTCAAAATCGTTAGCACACTATAATAACTCAAATAATCAAACTAGCCGGTGACTAAGAGCATGTGTAAAATTCTCCCTAGTTAGATGCACACACAAAACAGAATCTGAAATGTATGCTGGTGCCGCGTAAACTAAGATTTCCCTCGTGGTTTTGCTACAGATATATCTGCATACTGGTAACACTTAACTCCACTGGAAAGAAAAACAATTACTGAAATACATCTAAATATAACACATTAATTCATTGTAACTATTTACTATATGTAAATGGTGTTTTTTTAGAGGTATAGAACTTTAAATTCCAATAAAACAACGATGGATTATTCGATTGACAAGAATTTTTTTTTATTCGAATGATAATCTTGTGGCATTCCATTTTAAATATGATTTCTGGCATATGACCGCCACGGCTGGCTCGGATGTAGTCCAATCTGGAAGTCCAATTTTCGATGACTTTTTCCAACATTCGTGGCCGTATATCGGCAATAACACGGCGAATGTTGTCTTCCAAATGGTCAAGCGTTTGTGGCTTATCCGCATAGACCAATGACTTTACATAGCCCCACAGAAAGTAGTCTAGCGGTGTTAAATCACAAGATCTTGGAGGCCAATTCACAGGTCCAAAACGTGAAATTAGGCGGTCACCAAACGTGTCTTTCAATAAATCGATTGTGGCATGAGCTGTGTGACATGTTGCGCCGTATATGTATAATATTTAAAATGTAATGCCACAAGATTATCTTTCGAATAAAAAAAAAAAATCTTGTCAATCGAATAATCCATCGTTGTTTTATTGCAATTTAAAGTTCTATACCTCTAAAAAAAAACCTTTAGTACCGAAATTTATAATGAATTACGATATTTTGTATCCCAATCACTCACATTTTAGTAGTCTAAGAACTTACGATGGTGATGGGGGGGAGGGGCAATAGTACATATCTGCATTTATCTCTTATAATAAAGGTCTCTTAAAAAAATATTTCGTATATAAGGTTGAAATGAAGTGGTTTATTATAAAACAGTGTTTTTGTGTGACATGAGTATAGACACACGTAGGGGTTTGTTGAACTCTGAAAACTGAAATATGCAACTATCTTGGTTAATATTCAAGATAAAGATAGTACATTTAATTTATATGATATATTCTATACGCTTTTTGGATTCGACTTATAGTAACGGATATATTTCGAATTTTCAAAATCCCCCCTTTAAACCCCCCTTCCTTCCCATGGTCCGATTTCACCCGTTAACGAACTTAAATATTTCTTTTTACATAAAACGACTAAAAATCGAGTTAGGTAACGATCAAAAAATAATTGCGACTGCTAGAGCGGCAACATACAAATATATATACAGGCATACATATACAGTTTTGAACGGACCTCATTTTCGTCATCTCCTAGGAAGGATGGATATTTGAAGAAATATTTCGAAAATTTCGTCATGACTTCGACCTCAATAGCTGATTTCCTCTGATTTACGACATAAATAACAGAAAACTATCACCCAAAAAACCTAAACAAATATATACTAAAATACTAATGGAACCATTTCTTTTTAGGGGAATAATATAGATGTAGAAACAAAAAAGTGGTAATGTATAATTGACTACGCAATAAAAATGTAACGGACAAAAATAGGAATGGTCAACAAATAGAAAATATTAGCTTAATAATAAGGCTTGAAACGTATATATTTAATATAAAAGGGAAATTCAATAATTATAATATTTCATTAGGAAAATAAGTCTTGTCTCTTTCCTTGAATGTTAATTGAGTGAAAATATTTTCCTCCTACCCCCTAGATATGTGTTGTACCCTACCCTATGCAGCTTCAACTACGTTTGGGATCCATGATATAATTTTTCCTCACTAAATAGCTACTCCATTTCGAGGATTTTCGCTTCGCCTTTCTTAATATTTAATTTAGGATTCAGGTGAGCCAAGTGAGTTCCCAAGCGTTGGCCTTAGTCTCACACAGTGTGGAGAGTTAGATTCCCTAATTGGTAATATTTATTTAATGACGAACTCATTAATTAAAATCCTTAAACCCACATTGGTCAGAAAAGGGTGGCAACCAGTAAATTAGCCATAGTTGCGAAAAGTGGGAGTTAATAAATCTTAATAATATTTATTATATTTCATCTACCGACAGATAGTTCCAAATTTTGAATGAAAAACATTAAACAAATAGCCTAATTTTGAAGCAGTTTTCAACATTCATAAATAGTTTCGGTGGATATGTTACTGTAAAACCCCGGAGTGTGGTAAATCTTAGGATTTACCAGAAGCGTTGGTAAATGTCCGATTTTGGCTTCAAATCGGACTTTAGACAGTATATCTTAGGATTTCCCAAGAGGCTCGGTAAAAGCTAGAATTATCTCAATCAGGATGCGTCTTTCGGACTTCTACCAACAGATTTTGGTAATTCCTAACATTTCCTAGCGTCTGTTGGTAAAATTTGGAATAAAGGTTATTTGAAATGAAAATGTTAGAATAAGTTTTATTATTATTTGTTATATATAGCATGGGCGAGAATTGTGGTACTTTGAATTGCACTTCATATTAGCTAACTTGGAGAAACATTTCTTTTTTGAACATTTTTTTAAACAGTTTATTTTTGAAACCCTGGCCACCAACCAATCACTGTTGACGAACTGTGGTGCGAAGGCTTATCTCTTCGTCGGGCACTTCATCAGGAGACATAAAAATGAGGTAGGGGGGAGTATCCCTGTCCCCACTCCTCTTCACTGGACATTTACCAATGAGCCTTGGGAAATCCGCTCATTTACCAAACAGCATTGGTAAAAGTACGAAATCTCACATTTATTTAATGTTTTTCGGGCATTTGCCAAGCTAGATGGTAAATCCGGGGATTGACCTACTGCCAAGCGGTAAAAGCTGGAATTTCATCTAAATTTCGGACTTTAACCAGTGCTCTTGGTAAATCCTAGGATTTACCGGTAAGTCCTGGCATTTACCACACTTCGGGGTTATACAGTGACAGATATATTAAATAGTTGACTGAAAATATCGTCGTCAGTTTAGTATCGATAATTAATTTCCTTTATGGGAAATTTGCTAGCGAATATTTTCTTTGACAAGAATTATCATAAGAACAATCATAATTTCCATTTTTTTTAAGACTGTAAAGAATAACATAATTCGTGTATTTTAAACTTTCAATGCCTAATAACTGTTTGCCTGTCTTTTTTCTTTCCTTAATTAAATACTAATAAGGGAGTTATTTAAACTGTTAGTATTCGATTTTCATTTTTAACAATCACTAAGTAATACTTAGTAACTTATTTTCAGCTTGAATTTAAAGCTGTGTTTAAAAAAGCCTCCTATTATTCAAATTTTTATATAATGTCAAATTTGTGATGTCACAGGAATTATTTTATTCTTTGCCTTCACATTCATTGAGATACGTCAGTTAAAATAGGGTTTTAAGTTCAGTACTATTTAAATATAGCAGTAAGAGAGAATAATAGGTATGGGCGTGCTAATTTAAAACGAAGAGAATCTATGGGTGATTAGAAGTACCGTTATTTTATTTTTAGATTTGTTATTCTTGGTGTGTAGTTACTGGTTGATAACGCTTCTATATTGGATAGTCTTCAAAACAGACGAATCTTTGCCATTTCCACTTCAAAGGGGATACATTAGAGCTATTATTGGAGACATTTTCTCCGGCTAATTATGTTGTTTTTCCTCCCGACACATCTTTCGACCTTATCAAAGTGGATCCTTTTAAGATTTCTTAACTTTTTGTTATTGCTGATTATTTTTTCATTTGTGAATACCTCTCTCAGACGGGAAGAAAACAATCTGTAATGGGTTATTTTAAAGCTCTTATACCTGCTGGGTATCTCATATGAATTACGGCTGTCTCGACATAACAAAAATATGATGTTACTAGCAGATTTCCTTCATCTATTGAGATTGTACTCCAGATGCCATTTTCGAATTTTCTTTTATTTATTAACTCCCGCTTTATGCAACTACTGCTTAATTGAGACGGGTTATCTACAGGTTACCACCCTTTTTCTAACCAGTGTGGAACTAAGGGATCCATTTAGTGAGTCCATAACCAAATAAATTTCTATTGCCCAGGGCGGGAATCGAACCAGCCACTCTAGGTCTACCACGAGAGATTAAGACCAACGCCCCTATTTTCGTCATATTTCTTCAGATGTATATTGGATCCTACACAGGAAATGAGGTATTTTAAAAACGATAAATTATATATACCACACACACACAAACATATATTTTTATTTATTTGTGTGTTAAAACTTTCTTGGCGTATCAATTTATGTTCGATTGTTATCATACTCGGTATTTATACGTTTTATGTGAACGTAAAGATCGAGTTCATTATCAGTGGGCCGGGCAAAGGTGGATTTGGGAAATCGAAATATCTCCGTTGTTACGTGTAGGCCAGATAAAGTCCGTCACGCAGGGGCTGCGTTAACTAAGCAGATTTCATACCTGCGCCACGTAATATCATTTATCTCAAAAAGTAAATATTCAATGTGAACTGTTAGGTTTTTAGGCCTCAAATTTTTTTTTTTTTTTTTTAAATGGCATGAGTAGGACTGTGGGTTTACGGAAGGCCTATAACTATAAAATCTAAATATCTCGGTCAATATTCAAGTAAAAACGCACATAACGACTTTTACCGAGTATTACATTTGCAATATGAGTGGTTCTATACAATTTTTCGATCCGACAGTTCGAAATCCCCCTCTCCCACCGCTCGGAATAAAGCCTTTAACGAACTTGATCTTTCTTTTTACATAAAAACGATTAAATACCCATTTTGGTAACGATCGAACAAAAATCGTGACCACTAATATTAATAATACTACAGACAAATATATATATATATATATATATAGTTTTGAACGTACCTCATTTTCGTATTTCCTGGGTAGGGTCGATGGACATTTAAAGAAATTGTTCGAAAATCGCGTCATGAGTAGTACGACCTCAATAGCTGATTTCCGTTAAAGGATATCTAATAGAAAATGATTTTTAATTTATTCATACTTTACAGTATTACCATTGGTACAATTAAAAGCGCCTAATTTCTGCTATTAAGTAGGCTTTGACACAATAAAAACTAATGCAATATTAACATTACTAATGAAAATATAAGTAAGCTGAAAAATGATGAAACTTTTTGCATTAATATACTCGTGCTTTAACTGAGAATACGAATATCTCCGTTGATAATGTTCATAGTGGGGAAAAAACATGCAAATAACAATTATGGAACATTAGATTTGCAATAAGTTTGGTTCTATAAAATTTTTGTTTTGGGGCTCAGGTTAGCCATGCGAGTTAAAGCGTTGACCTTTATCTCACATGGTAAACCTAGAGTGGCGAGTTCTATTCTCGCCTGGGCAAAGGAAATTATTTAGTGACGAAATTCATTAAATAACGTCCTAAAATCCCACCCTGGCTAGAAAAGGGTGGTAACCTGTAGATAACCCGTCCCGATTAGCCTAAGTTGCAAAAAGTGGACGTTAATAAATAAATAAATATAGAATATTTCGATCTGGATCATAATATTGGAGATATAGTTATTTATTATACAAGTGACGAAAGTAGATCATTTTACAACTCGTGTGAAACGTTTACCCACGAGAGTTGTAAATTCTACTTTCGTCACGAGTGTAATATTAAATTTTTTCTGTAATCGAGTAATTCATGATCAGATCTAACCAGAATATGAACAAAATTAGGATGTTGTGAAGATTATGGTATGTTGTTGGTAGGTTATAAGCATGGTTGTGAAAGGTTGTAAGCATAGTTATAAAACAACTAGTGATGATTGTGAAGTAGTGCAGGTTATAAACAAGGAAGGTAATTATTATTATTTTTAAATTTTAAAATATATTGATTATTTCCACCAATAATTCATTCACATTTCAATTTATTTTGTTGAAATAAATTCATACAATGTTAAGAAACGCAAAGCATTTGTTTAAAAGCATTTAATTTCCAACTTCAAATTATTTTTTAATTTATACTTATTACTAATTAAGAAGGCAAATCACTTTCTTCACTCTATTGCAAAATGTTTCACTTTCTTCACTCATTTCAGTTTAGTAATGTTACCATTATTCAATGATTACAGAAAAAAGATTTTTCGAAATCCATCCTCTAAAACCCCACCCTTCGGCTCGGATATCTTCCGTTAAGAGTTATTCGTAATGTGTTGCGTTCAGTCTTCAATAAATCCCTACTCATGGAACTTTTGCTTTTAGCAGATTTCTCTTAGGGTAAATCAGCTATTGAGTTCGTACTCATGATGTGATTTTATATATATATATATATATATATATATATACATATATATATATATATGTATATATATTTGTCTGTTACAGCTCTAGCGGTCACAATTTTTGTCTTATTTTTGTCGGTACCCACTATATATAATCGTTTTATACAAAACGAAAGATGAAATTCCTTAACGTCTGAAATCGGCCAAGGGGGAAGGGGTTTACAGGGGGAGAATTTCAAAACTTTTTAATATCTCCGTTATTATGCGTCGGATCGAAACATTGTATAGAACCAATCTTATTGCAAATGTAATGTTCTATAAATTTGTTGTACATTTTTTCACTGTCTTGATTATTTACTGAGATATTTGCATTTTTTAGTTTTTGGTCTTCAGTAAAGCCCCACTCCCACTCATGTTTTCAATGTTCTATTATGTTATGAAGCACTTTATTTGAAGCTTAAATACCAAATACTGTTCGCATTGAAGTTTTGAGATAAATGCAAATACGTGGGTAATCTGCTTAGTTAACGCTGACCCTTCGTGAACGGACTTTTTTGTTTATTATATAGTGAGATGAGACCAACATTTTATTACAACTTTTGGAAAGTATTCTTAGTTTGCACAGCTCTTGCTTGATTTTTTGTACTTGTGGTTTCTCTACTTTTCATGTGTATGTTTCTGTTTATTTGTGCACTCCCTGCGCACCCCCTTGTTTTCTGCCTTAAGTTACGTTATTCAGTTCCTTGTGCACAATATTTGTAGTTTCTATTTTACATCGTATTTCTGCTTCGGAGAAGAAACTTAGTCGTTTTTTTTAATTTATTGTTATGTGAGCAATCTAAATATTTTTTTCTAAATAAAAGCATTAATCGTTTAGCCCCCAGTCTTATACTCACGAAGTAACTTAAATTTGCATCTGGATTGATTCTTATATAATAAACTTATATCATTTTTTAAGCTGGCTCTGAATGACAAAGATATTTGAAATACTATTTACCCCCTTCGCCTTTAATGAACGATAATAATGAACTTTATGTGTAATATTGTATATCTTATTAAAACTTCGAATCGCGTACACATAGGCTCCTAATTACGAGAATGAAAAACAATGAGCTTGTCAAACCATTAGGTTAATCAGCTATTGAGGTTGACATTGACGCAATTTTTTACAAATTTCCCGGATGTACATCGATCCCCTACACAGATGTCAAAAAAGAGGGCCGTTCAAAAGTGTGTGTGTGTGTGTGTGTGTGTATCTACACAAACACACACACACACACACACATATATATATATATATATATATATATATATATATATATATATATATATATAGATAGATAAATAGTTAACGCTCTAGCGGTCGCAATTTCTTTTGTATGCGTATTTATTTATTTAATTTTTTGGGTACTAAATAGCCTTTTGACTGATACAAATTTGTTTTGGAGAGAAGTTTACAGATTTCAAAATACATAATGCAGCTTCCAAATTAAGCTATTGCAAAAATATTTGTACTATATATATATATATCTTACAGCTCTAGTGGTAGCAATTATGTTTGATCGTTACCAAATTCGATATTTGGTCAATTTATGTAAAAGAGAGATCAAGCTCGTTAACGGCTGAAATCAGGCATGTTGGAAGGAGGGTTAGTGGGGGAGAGTTAGGAAAATTCGAAATATCTCCGTTAGTTAATGTCGGATCGAAAAATTGTATACACGTAGAACCCGTCTTATTGAAAATTAAATTAAGTTGCTCTCTACATATTTTCTGTATCAGGAATATTAACCGAGATTTTTGGATTTCATAGTTTTCCGCTTTCAGTAAACCCCCAATCCTACTCATGTAATTTCATGAATCACTTCATTACAAGGAATATTGTTTTCATTGAACTATTACTTTGTTACATATACGAAAATACGTTCTTTAGATCCCCCTCTCTCCCTTCTTTTGTTCTTTGATTACTAAAATTTATGTAATTTACATTAAGATAATTCTGATTCATTACAAATTACAGCTATAGTAAAATTTTTCAATAAAATAATATGGCATATTCAGATATCTTTAGATATATTTCATTATTGGTTTTCATTCCGGTCTAAAATTGAGATTGGCTGCCCTGTTTGTTTACAATTGAGGCGCTTTCCGTTGTAGAGCTATTAACTTGTAACTGAAAGATTTCTCATTACTGTTTGTATTTATTCACAAACTCGCGTTGGTGTTAACAGTATGTATATTTCTATTGTAAACCTTCAAATGGGAAATTTGCTTAGTTAACTCAGCCCCTGCCTGACGGAATTTCTGGCGTCAGTAAACGCTCACCTCTACTCATGTCATATTAACACTAAGCTGTTATATTATGAAGCGCTTTAATTGAGGGCTAAATACCAAATATTGTTCTTATTGAACATTTATTTTTTGAGATAAGTACAAATACGTGATTCACGTGGGAAATCTGCTTAGTTGAGGCTGCCCGTGCGTGACGGACGTTTTAATACCCAAGTCAAATGATTTCATCTTGTGGTGACTGAGTAGTATCCCTATCAAGGTATTTTCCAAGTAAGTTACTAATGGAATGTAAATCACTGTAAGCCAATCTAACTGCACCTGTTGCTTAAAGTAGGAATTTACTACTAATTGCAAGAGTGGATTATCCTTCATTCATACCTTTCTGATCTTCTAACTCGCCTAATAAAGCAAATAAAAGATATGTTTTGAAGTATATACTTACAGCTCAAATTACATTATTTTTATAAACTACTTCCTATTGATATTAATATTAATGTGCCTATTAAAAGTGCAAAATATTTCTTATTTTGTAAGTGTATTCATTTACTTAAAATTTTGGTTAATGAATAGCCTTTTTACAGTTATACATTCGTCTTGGAGAGAAGTTTACTGTTGTCATATTATGATATCCAATGCAACTTTCGAATTTAGCTGTTGTCAAAATATTTGTACTACATATATTGCGGCTTTTCTGGGAATGTTCAGAAATATTTTTCTTCTTATAATAAATTTTCCAATTTTGTTTTGAAATATTTTGCGCTGAACTCTTCAGTTTGTTATTGTTGCAATTACTATTTTTTTGGAGTGTATATATATATATATATATATATATATATATATATATATATATATATATATATATATCTGGCTATAGCGATCGACATTTCTGGGTGATTATTAACAAACGTGACATTTTATCGTGTAATGTAAATGGAAATATCAAGTTTTTTAATAGTTGAATTTTGGGCCTGTGGTAAGGGAGGGGGGGGGGTTGTTCAGAGGAGGAATTTCGACAATTCGAAATATCTCCTTTACTATACGTCGGATGAAAAAATTGTGTAGTACTAATCTTATTGCAAATTGAAAATATTGTTCTATAAATATTTTTTGCATCATTATTATCAACTGAGATGTTTGAATTTATAGTTTTTCAGTTTCAGTGAACCCCAGTTCTGGTCATATCATTCATTAATAGTAAGCCGTTTTGACGCTGGAGCTGTCGCAATTTTTTCTGATCGATACCAAACTCGGTATTTAATCGGTTTATGTAAAAATAAAGCTCATGTTCGTTAACGGCTAAAAGTGGGAAGGGGGGGGGGATTTGGAAAATTCGAATTATCTCCTTGATTTTGCGTCGGATCGAAAATTTGTATAGTACTAATCGTATTTTAAATGTAATGTTCTATAAATGTTATGCACATTTTTCCACTATCTTGATTATTAACAGAAATATTTGAGTTTCTTAGTTTCCGGCTTTTAGTGAACCCCCACTCCTACTCATGTCATAATGACAGTACGCACATTATACTATAAAGCCCATATTTTGTAGCTTAAATACCTGGTATTGTTCTCATCAAACATTTACATTTTGAGATGGAAATACACGTGCGAAATCTGCATAGTTAACGCAGCTCCTGCGTGACGGACTTTCTATCTATGTATTCGGCTCTGAGAGATTGGCAGACCTGTTGTTTTTTTTTTACAATTCAGGCAGTTTTCGTTGTGAAATGACTATAATTTACTGAAATGATTTCTCATTATCGTTTATATTTTTACTTTATATTCGCGGTGGTAGTTGTTTCCAGTATGTAGGTTTATCTTCCGTTAAACTTCGTGAGGGAAATCTGCTTATTTTACACAGCCCCTACGTGACGGACCATTTTACCTCTTCTGAATTATTCTTTCGCGTTCAGTTATTCAACTACGAACGGATTCAATAGTGGCGAGAAAGTGATTCTGAATAATTTACTACTCATTAAAACTTTGTGGAATGTTAGTTTGCCTTCTAGTTACATTATTTTTTGTTAAATTGATTTTATTAACTTTAAACTATTGACAACAGCTCACTAATTCATAATTGTCATTATTAATTTTGTAGGAACCCTTTCTTATAAGATTTTTGTGATTGCCAATCTCTTGGAGTGAACAGATACAAAGCTATATTCTACACTGGAAAGAAACACAATTATTGAAATATATCTGAATCTAACATATAGTTTTATTGAAAACTATTTACTATATACTATTTATAATGATTCAGAATATTTTTTATCTCAATCACTCAACCTAGTAAATAGTAATTCAATATCTTATGAGTTGGGGGTGGGGTCAACAGAACATATTTGCACGTATCTAGTATAATAAAGACTCTCTTGAAAACATTATTTTTTATGTAAGCTTCGTATTTAGTGAGAGGCCTGTTATATACGTATAACAGAGAATTGTTTATGTCATGAGTAGGAGTGGGGGTTTTCTCATTGCTCAAAACTGAAAAATACCAATATCTCGGTTAATATTCGTGAATAGGAATACGTATATAGGGGTGTTTACAGTACATGTAATTTGCAATAGGATTTGTTCTATACAATTTGTCGATCCGACGTATGTTATCGAACTTGATCTTTCTTTTTACATAGAACAATTAAATATCTAGGTTTGTAACGCTTAAACTCTATATATATAGCTTGAAAACGGAGTCATCCTAGATCCCACAGTAAGGTTCGAAACCAATATCTATCAGTCAACAGAAGTAGACGAGGGAAAGATGAAGATTTACGAACCTCGCTGTGGGTATTTCAAGGACAAAGACGCTATTGAAAAATGGAGCGTCTAACTGATAGGTACAAGAGGTACGATATCCCAAAGGACAGCCGAAACTTTAAAAGAACTGGTATTATCCACAAATTATTAAGGAGAATTATAAATTATCATGTATATAAATAAAGGCACGATGCTAAGCTGCACTCCGTTCTACATGGTCCATCGAAGTTCCATACAAATTTCTTGCTTTAAAAAATATTTTATAACATAATATAATATTATTATATTTTATAAGATATTTTTTATAACATTAACCAGTTAGGCAGATTAGGAGGCTGCCTCTGAGGGGAACCCTCCAGAAGGGCAGATAGTTTTGTTATATATATATATATATATATATATATATATATATATATATATATATATATATATATATATAAAATGAGTAGATAACAGAGTCAGTGGATAGATGTGGAATAGAATAAAAATTCAAAATATTTCCGTCATTAGTGGCACGTAATCAGTCTTGTTTCAAAAACAAGTTCCTACGCTAATGGAAATATTAACTGAGATTTATTTTAGCTGATTTCCTTTAAGGGAAGTCAGTTATTGAGGTCGTAGTCACGACGCGATTTTCGCAAATTTTCTTCAAATGTCCATCGATCCTACCCAGGAGATGACTAAAATGAGGTCTGTTCCTATATATATCATATATACCAAACTTGATATACAAAAAGACAGATCAAGTTCGTTACGGCTGAAATCTGACCAGGGGGAGAATTTCGAAAATTCTTAATATCGCCGTTATTATACGTCGGATCGAAAAATTGTATAGAATCATTCTTATTGCAAGTTTAATGTTCTATAAATGTTATGTTCATTTTTTTCATTATCTTGATTCTTAACTGAGATATTTGCATTTTTTAGTTTTCGATCTTCAATAAACTCCCACTCATCTCATATTAACAATACTCTATTATGTTATGAAGCATTTTATTTGACGCTTAAATACCAAATATTGTTCTGATTGAACTTTTAATTTTTAAGATAAATGCAAAAACTTGAAGCACGTGGGAAATCCGCTTAGTTAACGCAGCCCCTGCGTTACGGAGTTCCTTTTTTTTTAAATTTATATTTTTCTCTAAAATCCCATTCCCACAAATGAAATATTCTTCTAAACGTAATTGATTTTAAAAGGCCTGAATCCTCCATCTACGCTCTGTAAATTCGTGCTACGGAATGCTCAGTCAAACTGGAATTATGTTAAAATTCATGTTCCATTGAAAAATTGTAAGTTATTATAATTCGTATTTTGTTGGTTGTGGGAGTGCAGATCTCTGAAAAAGGTCTTAACAACTAGATTTCTTCCCACCTATTTCTTTATAGTTGATTGATAATGTCCTAATAGAAAGTGTGTAGTTGTACTTGGTACTTCTGAATTAAGTAGCAGTAGCCAATTCCATTTTCTTTCGTCCTAATTGTAGTCTGGGTCGCCTGATTCTTGATAAACATTTTACCTTCATTTGAACCAAGGTAAAAGACAATGCTGAAGAAAAACGTTCAAGCATGGAAAATGAACACCAGTTCCACCTCTTGTATCCACGCAGGGAATAATCACATACGTACTGGATAGGAATTTTTCGTTATTTATTTATGTAGGGTTTGTTATTTGTACTTGCCAAGTTAAGTAATTCTAGTCTTGGTATGAACAAATAACATGAACACCATTCTGTTACACTCTTGTAATAGTTGTTAAACAACAATATATATATATATATATATATATATATATATATATACAGGTAAAATTTTAACCTCACTAATCCGAATCATACCATATAAGTCTAAAAACATCATCATAAGTCAAATTGTGCACATTTTAATGATTACTAATGAAATTGTAACTCCAGCTATATAATAATATAAACACCGTCTGATGCATGTTTGCCGAAAAACCAATACGAAACGAAATACGGCAATTTTTCATACAATGCCATCCATACAACCCTTACTCCTGGCCGTCCCAAGAAATCTTCATACAGCTTCTAATAGTGGAAGAGTTGATGCTAATTTACTTGCCGATTTTGTATAATTCGGTTGTCATTATTGCCCATTAAAAGTGCTGACTCCCCCTATGGATCTTGACTGAATTTCTTCCGTTTTCGGTAAAAGTGTATAAAACAAAAGTTACTTTAAGTAAAAACTAAAAATATAAAAACTGTTGTTATACGCATCTTCGCCGAAAAAACAAAAGGAAACTAATTATCCCGATTTTTCATTTCAGACATCCCGTATAACTACCACTCCTTCTCGTTCCCAGTAATGTATGTACATCTCATAATCTCAGGGGTATTAACGATAATTTACACACCGAATTTTGTTTAGTTTGGTTAAGACTTTTGTGTCTAACTAAATTGTTAACTCCCGCTATAGTTTTTATCGTATATCAGTCTCATTTATACTTCGGTATACGACTATTGTGTATACAATACAAGTACAATAATAAAATAAAAAACTTTCATTATATACATATTTTTGCCAAAAACATTGAATGTAACGAAATATGGCTATTTTTAATTTCTGGCCTCCCTCATAACCCGCACTCCTGTTCGTCTCAGATAATGGTAATATAGCCTATATTAACATATTATTTTATGAAACATTATATTGTATGTCTATGCATACCAAGTTTCATAAAATTTGGTTCAGTGGTTTGGGCGTGAAAAGGTGACAGACACCAAACCAACAAATTCCAGTTATCGTGTCTATAGCATGTGAAACGAAAAAGTATCGGGAAATTTCGAGAAAAAAAATCAACGATAGAAGTTACAATTATTATTTATATATATATATATATATAAATGTTTTTTTTCGCTTTAGCGTTTGTTTATTCGTTACCTATCTAGATATTTTAACATTATTTGTTAATGTAAAGATCAAGTTCGTTTACGCCTAAACGTTGACTAGTGGAAATATACGTTTAGAGGTGGAGTGGTGATTTAAAAACTTCAAATGATCTCCGTATTGTATAGGTATTACTTGTATAGGTTATTGCAAATTTAATTTGATAGTCTATGCTCTATCTTGAATTTGAATCTTCAAGTAACTGGATTTATAAGTTGTGTCACATTAGCAGTGTGACCTGCGCGCACGAAATCTGGTGTGTTTACCTTACTTTGCTTTACTATGGACTTGTTATGTGGAAGTCATAACTGGAAGTGTGTAGTTAAGAGACGGATCGAGATGCTACGGATGGCGGAAGTAAGGACGGCGGTGAGTCGGTTGGCTGAAGAAGCAGCAGCTGATTAAGGCAGATGACAGGTGTAGGAGCAGGAAACCCCTTCATTACCATCTAACGGCCCAAGCTCAAGGACTCTATCGGCACTCTTTCTCCTTCCTCCATTATTCTATTCAACAATACAAGCTATGTCTTTACGGTTTTTTTAAATGCGGAGGCTTCCAGGGCTTTAGAGACTAGATCGGCATTGTGTCTGAAGCTCTAATTTGTAGGCCACTAGAAATATAAGTAACAAAGAATAAAAAATCCGTCAGGCAGCGGCTGCGTAGACTAAGCAGATTTCTCTCGTGATGTGTTACAATAGATAAATCTACATACTGGTAACACAATAGTACCAAATTAAGTGAATAAATACAATCGATTATAAGAAACCTACCTCCAAACGGGAATCACCTGTAAAGTAAACATACAGGTGTGCCAACTTCTCACTGGAAAGAAAATGAATTACTGAAATATACTAGAATATAACATATTAATTTTATTTGTAATGGATAAGAATAATTTTTATCTCATACAATCAAGTTTTGGTAATCCAAAAACTTTAAAGGAGGGGGGGGGGTTCACCAGAACATATTTTAAATTATCTCGTATAATAAAGGTCACTTGAAAGCAATTTAAGGTATTTATATAATTCGAATAATGTGGATTATTACATAACAGTGCATTGTTTATGTTCCATGAGTAGAAATGGGATTGTGCTGAAGGCTGAAAAATGCAAATATCTTTGTTAATATTCAAGATAGAGAATACATGTATATAACAAAATTTATAATACATTTAATTTACAATATTAGTTCTATACAATTTTTCGACCCGACGTACAGTATCGGAGATTTCGAATTTTTGAAAATCCCTTCCTTTAACCTCCCCCCCCTCCAATTGGTCCGATTTCAGCCGTTAACTAACTTCATTTGGCTTTTGACATAAAACGTTTATATCGAGTTTGGTAACTATCAAACAAAAATTACGACCGCGAGCGTTCGTAACAGACACACACACACACACACACACACACATATATATATATATATATATATATATATATATATATATATATATATATAATTATTATATTCTCTGCTTAAATGTCCGATAGGAGCTGCGTAGACTAAGCAGATTTCCCACCTTCTTATAAGACACACTAGTGATATCTCACCAGAAATTCTAACTGAAAACCAGGAAGTACGAATTACTCAATATTTGAATTTCGAGAAAATATGCAGACCAGCAATTGTAGACCATCAACATTTTAACAAGATAGGCAAAACCATTTTTCGATTCGACTCATAATAATGGAAATATTTTTAATTTTCGAATTCCACCCCCTCTCTAAACATCCCTTATTCCTTTCTATTTATTTATTTATTTCTGCCAATAACCGATATGATCTTGGATGTTTACTGAAAACCTTAAATGTCTAGTATGGTACAGTTCAAATTAGCATTTTCAAGACAAGAAGGTAAAATCTTAAATAGTGACTTAATCGCACAACGAATTTGTATGTATATTCCCTTAATAATAGATAGATATGTATTTCCTCTACATAGTAACCCTATGTGGAGGGATTTTATTTTCTACACATCCCAATTAGTATTTGCTTTATATGTGCATTTTGTCAAAACATTTTTATATAATAATACATATATTTAAATATGAACATGAAAATTAAACTTGACAAAAACTAATTAAATAAGAACAATTAAGCAATACAATTAAATAACCAATAAAAATTACATAATATTGATATTATATTATATTTTCCTCTCTCAGCTTAAGAATATCATAGGCTATTGCTTTTAACAAATTTAGATGTTTTTAATATAAAACATCAGGACTGATAGGCCATGCGGAAAATGAGTCTTTAACTGTCTTCGTATGTCTTGAGTCAGTCTACATTCATAAATCAGGTGGGTGAATGTCTGTACAGTGTAACTGTCGCATTTACAAGTATTTGAGACCGTGTTTTTGAATCTGTATAAGTAAGAGTTTGTATTACCGTGTCCAGTTAGTATTTGTGTGAGATAAAGTGTATGTTGGGATAGTGGGATATTGGTTTTTTAAAACAAGGATATATAATTTTAGAAGTGATCCTTTGTCTGTCTGTTTGATTCCTTCTCTGTTGCCACAAATTAATACTTTAATTTTATTAATACAAATACCTCTTCGCTACTTTTAGAGGCACTTTTGGCATGGATATCGACTATTTCATTGCCTATTAGAATGTAAGTGTTTGGTGGCAACACCATTTCATTTACATACTTTAGAGCCTGTAAGACGGCAATAATTTCGGCCTGGTTATTAGAACAATGGTTGCCTAATTTAAAATTTTACATTTTAGAACATCATCAGTTTTATTTCCTACAAAAATGATAAAGGCAGCGCCTGTGTCCTGTACATCCTTGCTGCCGTCTGTGTAAATTGTATACTGGTATGAATGATTTGTATTTTCAGTAATAATTACAATGTCGGGTCTTAGTCCAAGATGTGTCCAATTCATGTAAGGTACCGGGCATTCTTCTATAGATAGATAGATATAAACACAGTTTTGAACGTAACTCATTTTCGTCATCTCTTAGGTAGGATCGATGGACATTTGAAGAAACATTTCATGAGTATGATCTCAATAGCTGATTTCCTCAGGAGAAATCTGCTAACATATCACTGAGTATTTTAGCTGAAGTAAAATTCGTTTTTGGTTATTCAAAATTCTAATTTTAAGATCCAATTCCATTGGAGTAAATATAATATTATTTTTATTAATGTCCACTTTTTTTGCCAGGGTGGGACTAAGGATTTTATTTAGTGACTCCGTCAATTCCTGTAGCCTAGGCGGCAATCGAACTCCCCACTCAAGGTTTGCCATGGAAGTTAATGCTAACGTTCACTTGGCTTACCTGAGCCCCAAATGTGTTCATTATTAAAGAAGTCATTCTTTCCAAATTTTCGTTGATTTAAAGAATAGTCGTAACACATAGATATATTCCTGTTTTTGCCTTTGTCCTAACAACTTCCCCAAGTCTTTTTTTATTTAACAATGGATGTCCTAAGCTATTGGAAGTTTATTAAAATTACTTTTATTTTTTTAATTAATCCTTTATTGTAGTAATCAGATTATGTTGCGGGTTTATGGGCGATCAACTTCTAAGTCATTACGCCCATTGTAGTAATCATCTCTTGGGCTGTTCCACCAAGAACTTTATATGCTTTTAATCTTAAATTGTATCCAGCGGATTATCGATAGTAATATATTTATTAATCTTCAGGGCTGTTCAGCCTATCCACCGAGAAATCTTTTATGATATTATAATGTATCTCAAATTTGAATGCCTACTCTTTGTACTAACTTGTATATTTAATATAATTCCTGGAGGATGCCCCCAATTATAAAATATGTTCATATACGGGTTCCCGTATAATGCTACAATTTCCTTTTCGGTACATTTCTCCTTTTCTTGAAATCGTGATTTTAGAATACTCTGAAAACATACACCGTTCTTGCCCCTTGCCATTGAAGAAAATGAACTCTGAATTAATAATTAGTGTTAAATAAAGTTGTGTTAGAAAACATTTATTAAGAAAATAACTAATAAAGTCCGACACGCAGTGGCTGCGTAAACTAAGTAGATTTCATACGTGCAGGTAGTGTCGTGTTTCTTGTGAATATCAGTACGAGGGTTGTACAGAAAGTTCTAAGCCTGATATATATATACAAATATATTTTCAACTTACATATTTTTATTTTTCAATATAGTCCCCCTCAACAGCAACGCACTTATTCCACCGCTTTTCCAACATCTGAAACCCGGTCAAAAAAAATTGTTGTCAAAACCTTCCAAAACAACCTTGACAGCTGAGATCACCTGTGATATATGTAAGTTGAAAATGTATTTGTATATATATATATATCAGGCTTAGAACTTTCTGTACACCCCTCGTATATACTTTATATATATATATATATATATATATATATATACACACACACACACACACACACACACACACACACACACACTTTTTAAAATGAAATCTCTATCTTTAATATTAATCGAGAGATTTGCATTTTTATTAAATCTGGGCGGCTAACGGACGAGTGACTTTCCCGCCAAAAGCTAGATCGGCCGTTTCCTTAATCTGCTTAGTTTACGAAGCCTCTGCGTGACGGACTTTTTTTGTTTTCGACCATCAGTACACCTACATTCCTACTCACGTCATATTAACACTAAGCCGTTTTATCAGGAACTACTTGATTCTACTAACGTTAAATACCAAATAGTGTTTTCAAGAGACCTTTATTATGCGAATATGCAAATTCGTTGAGTGGTGGGTGACATCGTAAATTATTAACCCACATAAGGCTGAATATTTTCTTTTTGTTTTTCAACAAAATTTTTTGATATTAGTCTAATAATAGCCCACTTAAAAGGGAAAAAAGAATTTTTTTCAGCATCATCATCAACATAGAAGAAATGACCCATCCTTCTGGAAGGACATTAGCCTAATATACGCATTAAGAAAAGACCGATGCTTTAAAAAACTTTATTGACTAAAATATTTTATATACATAGTTAAATAATTTATTTTGTATGATATGATTTAAAACAAGCAACATGCAAAGCTACATCGCACTTTAAGCACAAGGTTGTTGCTTTTTTATGGCAAAACGACTATGTAATTGCATTTTTTCCCAGAAGTGTCAGGTGGTAAGGCTCCAACAAGATCAAACCTGTCATATCTGTGAAAAAAATATATGCACATTATAAACTAATGTTACAACATAAATATATTTTATTGAGATTTATTTTTTCTACCTTGAATCAATATTTGAACTTCCTGAAGGTCGTCCTCTTACTGACGTGATACGTTTGTTAGATTCCAAGATGGATGTTCTTCTGCGGAATGTTAGATTATCCTGTTTTTCACCATCTTTCCTATTCAATTGCCAAGCATTTTGGGAAGCCACATCTACTAGATGATCAATAATGGGGAAGTACCATTTCTTACCCCTAATTGATACTCGTTACAGAGATATATTTTGATCTGCTCTATCGATTCCTCCCATATGAATGTTATAATTATGTATAAGTCGAGTTTGCTGAATCGTGATTTTTTTCTTTTGCTGCTGAGAATATCTCTGAACTTGTCGAAGTGGTTACACAGTCAAAATTAGTGGCCACGCTTACAACGTTATTGTCATTCCACGTTGCTAGTAAAATCGTATCAGATTCATCACTTTGATATTCCAGAGAACCTCTTGGTCTTTTTTTCATTACACTGCTATCTACTATGGGACATTCTTTACCTAATCTGTTTTTTCTTATTGTACCAGTTGCTCCAATCTCCTTTTCTTTTAAATCTTTCAACAGGTCAAAAGTTGTAAAAAAATTGTCAAAATATAAACGATAAGGAAAAGGACCTAACTTACCAACATAGGTCATGACTACTCCATACACTAAGCCGCGATCCGAATATTTTTCCGGCAAAGTTCCTGATCCTTGATAGGCTCAAGCCATGATAAATATCCATTGCTTGGCCCTCCACACCAAAATTTGAATCCATACCGTATGAGTTTTCCTTTTATGAATTGTTTTGTGCCATGCCGACCAAAATAAAGGACCATACTCTCATCGATAGAATGGTTTTGTTCATGAGGTGTGAATATAAATAATACCTATCATTGATTTTATTTAGAAGAGGTCGCACCTTGGAAAATCGGTCATTCTTTTGGATTTTGTCATTATTGCATACATGGAGATTAGACATAATATATTAGAATCTATCTCTTGATATAGCTTCGCTTATCATACTATTGTGTGAATCAAGTGACATTTCCCAATACATATCTTTTCTTGGGACAGATACATAACCACTAAGTAGCAAAATTGCAATAAAACATCTCATTTCATTTTCTGAGCAGTCACCTAATCTGTTTCTTTTCGCTGCATTATTTATTACATCGTCATCAAAAAAATATGGATACTCTAAAGGGTTTTTTAAAATATTAGGAGCAGTTACCATTTCTGGCCACTCTTCTACAGGAACTTTCAAAGTATCGGATTTCCATCGGTACACGTGTTTCGTTTTCTTTTTCTGTAACTTTGGTTGAAAAGCAAGTTTTTCCTTCTGTTGCAATTCAATTGTTGTTGATTTTTTTGAACAAGAGGGCTCTTTTTCTGGTGAGTCCAAAAACAGCAGCTAAAGCGTTCATTTGGCTTGATGATACATTATTAATTGTCACCTTATCTTCATCCCCTGAATCCTTATCGGTTACATCTTCAGTCGCATTTGTTGGTGGAAGCAGTGTTACATTCACACCACTTAGTGGAATTGCATCATCATTACCTTCCAGAAATTCTACTAGTTGATGCAGCGGAACTAACTTCCTACAAATAAAGGTAAAAAAAAAATGTTACAAAATATACGTTGCACTCTGAGATCTCTCAATAATAATAAATAGAAAGTTAACCGAGTGAATGTTTATTTGAATCAATTATACTAAAAAATCACTTTAATTTTAACAACCAAATTATAACATTTAGATAGAGTAAAAAAATTAGTACGTAAAAAAAAAATATCAAATTGAATTTATATGAATAAGGCTAACGTCCTTTTGGAAGGACGGCATTCAAACAGGTGCCAGAATGTAAACATTGTTAATAGGTCTCGTTTATGAAATACACCTTTATCGGATGCCTGCTGATAAAGTGCACTCTGCATTATATTAAAAAACTGTAGAGGACTTGGCCTTCTTATTGATCCTAATCATGTTGAGTTTAAAACAAATTCGTGAGAAAATAAGGAAATTTTACTTAACCATCGACAAGACTCCGTCTTAGCACTCATTTTTCAAATTACCACTTTTCAAAAAGACATATATCACTCAAAAATAGCAGTAAACAAATGAAACCTCTATTACTATCAAAAGGAATTATCCTTTTATCAGAAAACTAGCTGCCACCTAACGGAGAACGACTGTACTAAAATTTTTTTTTTATTTTTGCGACTAACTTTTAAATCCTTAGAGAAGGACAATAGCCGTAACTGGGTTAAGATATTACGTTCTTGTTTTGCAGATTCTTCCTTGAACTATACCATACTGGATATTTAACTCTTAGTCAACACTAAAAATCAAATTTTTTATATTGGCTCAAGTTGGACATGGAATAGTGGTGATTTAGGGCTGGGCGGGGATTCGAAAATTCAAATACTATCGTTAATTAAGAGTCGTATTTAAAGTGTTATAGGACTAATTTTGTTTAACTACTGATGGTTTACATCTGTTGTGCTATTGTATGTTTTTCGTAACTTAAGTATTCAGGGAGTTATTCATACTGTTCTGTTTTTAGCCTTCAGGTAACCGGCACCCCTCTTGCGCTTCCTCTTTATCCTTTTTGTTGCATATTTTTCTTTTACATAGAAATAGGAAATGTGTTATATTCGATCAAAAATGTCTTACACCAGAACTTGGGAAATCTGGTAATTTCCGCAGCTGATGGACTTCATTTTTTTTAAGGCAGACAGGAAATATATCCCTCCAATCTTTTCATCATGCGGGTAATGGAGTAACAACTTGGACTCCTTGCGTTGAAGGCTGTGAACTGGAGGTTAGCTTGGGTTTTCGTTCCTGGTGGCTGGTCCCACCTGCTACGCCTTAGCCTCCCAGATCACTTTGTCTAGTCATCCGATAACCACTTGTTGCTACTCATGGCTTTGGTCTCTTTGAAACTCGAGCTTTGATCGTACATCCTTACGCAATTTCGTAATTTAATTATATTGTAATATAGCAATAATAGTACATATTGTAGAATAACCTAATTAATTTCAATTTTGTTAAGACTAGTAATTTTAGCTGGTGAGAGATGCCCACAACACACATCAAGAAATACCGTCTCATATATATGTAACGCATGGACAAAACGAAATACGGATGTTAGTTTTAGCAGATTTCCCTTAAGGGACCAGCTATTGAGGTTGTATTTTCGAAGTTCATTTTATTTTTCATATCTCCAACGATCCTACCTAGGAGATGACGAAAATAAGGTCCGTTCAAAACTATATATATATATATATATATATATATATATATATATATATATATATATATATTTGTCTGTTTCGCTCTATCGGTCGCAATTATTGTTTAATCGTTGCTAAACTTGATATTTAGTCGTTTTATGTAAAAAGACAGATCAAGTTCGTTAATGGCTGAAATCGGACTAGTGGGTAGGGGTTTAGAGGGGAGGATTTTCGAAAATTCGAAATATCTCCGTTACTATACGTCAGATCGTAAAATTGTATAGAATCAATCTTATTGCAAATTAAATTTACTGTACATATTATTATATACATCTATTCTCTATCTTGAATATTAACCGAGATATTTGCATTTTTATTAAATCTGGGCGGATAACAGATGAGATTGAGTTTCCCGCCAAAAGCTAGGTCGGCCGTTTTCGTAACTGTTTGGCTCTAGTGAAATTTCTCTATTGTAATACTTCACGTGGAAAATCTGCTTTGTTTACGCAGCCCCTGCTTGACGGACTTTTTTTATTTTTCTTCTCCTAGCTTGTTTAGAGAAAGATAATGGTAGACCATCATTTTGACAAGTGGAGATTCTGTGATTGTGTTAAAATGTCTGGACTAGAAATGTACCCAACAGAGCAAAGTCCATGATGGTAATGTCCTTTGTTTCCCCTCAGCGAGCGGTAATTACAGACCTATATTAGTGCTAAAAAGTCGGTCACGCTGCTAAGTTCTTTTGTTATCTCATTTCACCACCAAATACATACACAAATATAGGAGTGGGGGGTGCTTGAAAGCAGAAAACAAGAACTTACGAATAACTGGATTAATACTCGAGGTGCGAAAAAATGTATAAAACAACATTTGTAGAATATGAACACGATTGGTACTATAATGTTTTCCGTTCCGGTTCATATTTACGGAGATCTTTTGAATTTTCGTCGCCCCAGTCTAAACCCCCGCTATTTACAAGTATCTTGCTCAGGAGAGGTGCTTTCCTGAAAGCAGATCCATAAAATCCAAATATCACCGTTAATATTCACGGAACAGAAAAAAATCTTTAGAATTACATTTATAGGGCATAAAATTTTCAATAGGTTCGTTCTGTAAATTTTTTTTTTTTAACAGTATTACAATTTATTGGAATTTTCCAAATTCCCGCCTCTAAAACCCTCCCACTGGTCCCATTTCAGCTATTAATGAACTTGTTCTTGAATTTTACATAAAATGTTTATGTAAATTAGGTTTGGCGACGACCCCTATAGAGTTTCTTGTATATATCCGTATGTGCTTTATACATGAAAGGATTAAATATACAGTTGTATGAAGATCAAACAAAAATTCCTATACTTCACAGACAAGTATTTATACATACAATTTTGAGAGGACCTCTTCATTATTCATTGTCTCCTGGGTAGGACTGATGGACATTTGAGGATATTTTTCGCAAATCGCGTCATGAGTACCACCTCAATAACTGATTTCTCTTAAGCGAAATCATTGAATTTTTAGCAGATTTCCCTCAAGGGAAATCAGCTATTGAGGTCGCGCTCATGACGCGATTTTCGAAATTTTCCTTAAATGTTCATCAATCCTACCCAGGAGATGACGAAAATGAAGTCCGTTCAAAATTATATATATATATATATATATATATATATATATATATATATATATATATATATATATATATATATATATATATATACATACGCTCTAGCGGTCGCAATTTTTGTTTGATCGTTACGAAACTCGATATTTAAATGTTTTATGTAAAAAGACAGATCAAGTTCGTTAAAGGCTGAAATCGGACCAGATGGAGCGGGGATTTTCGAAAATTCAAAATATCTCCGTTATTATGCATCGGATCGACAAATTGTATAGAACCAATCTTATTGAAAATTAAAATTACTATAAATATTGTTATATACATTTATTCTCTATCTTGAATATTAACCGAGATATTTGCATTTTTATGAAGTCTGTGGTCGGGTATACTTCGGATTACGTCGGCCATCTTCGTCATTTCTCGGCTCAGGCGGAAGCTTCTTCTAACCTTACCTTACTTTGTGAGATTTATGCAAATACGTTCTGTTCACCCGCCCCCCCCTTCTTTAGTTCTTGGACTACTAAAATTTGAGTTGTTAAAATATAAATTATTCTTACAATTCAGAAGCCGTTTCAGTTAGAAGTTTATTTTAATTAACTGAAAGATTTCTCATTATATAATCACGGTGGTATTGTGTTATCAGTATGCAGATTCCTCTATTGTAAAATTTCACAGGGGAAATCTGCGTAGTTTACGCAGCCCCTGCGTGACGGACTTTTTAACTCTTAGGCAATTGCCTTTTTACTTATTTTACCAATGAATTGCATTTTGAGAGATGACGTCTTTGCTTTAGGCAGTCGAGGAGCTTTATAAATAATGATGAAACTTGAATTGACAAATCTGGATTTTAATCTCTTGGCCAATATTCTACTAAAAAACCAAATTATAATTGGCTTTATCTCAGCCTCCTGTCAGCCTAAAACTGTTGACTCCCGTTTGTTTTTAGTGTATATCTCATTTATACTTCTATACACAAGCCTATATAACAAAAGTTGGTCTCTATAACCTAATAAACAACCTTTGTTATTTGCATGTTTGCCGAAAAAGGAGCCTAATGCTCAAGGTTAGTAGTAATACACACATACCAATTTTCATGAAATTTGGCTCCGTAGTTTTGGCGTGGAGATATGACAAATAACAACCAACATTTTAGTAGATTTCCCTTAAGGGAAATCAGCTATTGAGATCGTACTGATGACGAGAGTTTCGAAAAATTTCTTCAAATGTCCATCTATCCTACCCAGGAGATGACGAAAATGAGGTTCGTTCAAAATTACACACACATATATATATATATATATATATATATATATATATATATATATATATATTTGTTTGTTAACGCTCAAGCGATCACAATTTTTGTTTGATCGTTACCAAACTTGGAATTATAATCGTTTTATGTAAAAAGGAAGATCAAGTTGGTTTATGGCTGAAATCGGACCAGTGGGAGGGGGTTTAGGGGTGTAAATATCTCCGTTATTATGCGTCGGATCGAAAAATTGTATAAAATTAATCTTATTGCAAATTAAATTTACTATAAATATTGTTCTATACATTTATTCTGTATCTTGAATATTAACCGAGATATTTGCATTTTTATTTAGTGTGCTTGCAGCTTTTGTCTGAGGTTTCCGGATTAGTTCGGCCGTTTCCTTAGGTTGGCGCTCATGTAACCTAACCTTTCTTGTTTTCTAACCTTTCACTTTGTGAGATATATGCAAATACGTTTTGTTGATGGGGGGGGGCTTCTTTATTTCTTGGACTACTATAGTTTTAGTTATTAAAATATAAATTATTCTGATTCATTATAATTTGCAGTACTAGAAATAGCTAATAATTTGCAATAAAGTTAATTATATTCCGATGTATATCAGTAATTGTTTTTCTTTACGGTGAAGAATATTTCTATCTGTTCAGCTCTCAGTGGTTGGCAGACCTATTTGTTTACAATTCATGAGCCGTTTCCATTGGGAGCTTATTAAAATTATCTTAACGATTTCTCATTACCGTTTGTATTTACTCATTGTGGTGTTAATTGTTATCAGTATGCGGATTTCTCTATTGTAAATCTTCAGATGGGAAATCTGCTTAGTTTACACAGCCCCTGCGTGACGGACTTTTTTGATATCGTTTCAATGGTATGTGAAACGAAAAAATTATCGAGAATGAAATCAGTTTATAGACAGATGTTAAGAATTTTTCATGTACAACAAAAGCTGATTTTAAAATATTACCTTGGTTAATTGTGTTCATTATTAAACATTGGCACATCGATATTTGATTGTTGATAAATGTGACACTCTTCCCTAGTCCTTAGACTTTGTATTAGGAGGGATGGAATTTTATAATAAGCAAATTATGTAAACTTTGTACCTACTTGAACACTCAGCAGTACGTACTTTTAATGATTTATGTAACATGGACAATTCGAATGAATGTAAACTACGGAATGCTCTGAATCTACTGAAAAAATATGCACCATCTTGGAGCGTTTATGATTATATTCAAAGGAGATACTTCAAGCCCTTTTAATTTTATATATATATATATATATATATATATATATATATATATATACATTATACACTCACGCACACACACACACACACACATTCTCTCAACGCCTTAATGAGTATAGCTATGTTCGTCATTTCCAAACGCAATTCAGGTGAAACATAGGAATATATATTGTTATGTTTTAATTACCAAAACCAGTGATAAACGTTTTTATTAAGAGTTATTTAGGATTTCAAATTTAAATACTCCCAAGTATCACAGTTTTTATCACTGCACAATTTATTTTACAATGCACAATACACTTGGTAATTATTCTTAATTACTACTTACAGTATACACTGATAGCGTCACTGTTCTTCAGATTACACAGACCAGTAATTCACTCACGGTCACTGAAACTCACAGAAAGACAGCACTGCACTGTCCTTTGCCTCGTGGCACTGCACTGTCTTAAACACGACACTAAACTGTTACTGTCACGGCACAACACTGTTCTTCTTATAAAAAAAAAACTTTACCGCACTGCACTAAGTCGCACTGTAGCACCGAACGCACATATAAGCACTTGAGAAGAAAAAGTGACTCGCTCGAGGCTGGCCGGATCTTTATATAGGCCGTCGGCATACATCAAATTGGCTGGGCAGTTCGACGCTGGACTGGAGGACTGGACGGGCCTAGTAGGGGCCCGACCCACTGTCGGCTTCTTTAATCTATCTCGCACTTCCCAAATAGGATTACTCATGAACTTAATTTTCGCAACAATATCTTAAACATAGATTTATTTAAAGAAATCAGCTATTGCGGTTGTTCTCATGACGCGATGTTCGAAAAAATGTTCATCGAGACTACCTAGTAGATGACGAAAATTTGGTCCGTTCAATATATATATATATATATATATATATATATATATATATATATATATATATTTATTTATTTATTTTCTTCCTGAAGTAACCCTACAGGAAGGGAGTTTATTAGCCACACGTCCCGTAGAATAATTAGTACATAACGTGTGCTTGATTCATAACATTTTTCTTTAACTATAAATAAAATAAAATATTTATACAATAAAATTATTTACAACAGAAAAAAAATAATGTAAATAAAATAAATTTTGGATTCAATAATTAATTAATTTAACTGTATTTCAGTTTTAATAGTTTAGGTAGTTAACAATTCCTTCAGTAGTTACACATATAATATAATACAAAAGAATTTTTGAGAATCTCCCCTCTAAACACCCCCTCCCATTGGTCCGAATTCAGCTATTGCGACCGCTAGAGCGTTAACAGATTATATATATATATATATATATATATATATATATATATATATATATATATATATATATATATATATATATATATACATTTTGTCTGTCACCGCTCTGGTGGTCGCAATTTTTGTCTTATTGTTAGAAAGCTCAATATATAAGCGTTTCGTGCAAAACAAAGATAAAGTTCGTTTACGGTTGAAAGGACTGTTAGGAGAGGGCGTTTAGATTGGGCAATTTCAAATATTTCCGTTAATACACGTTAAAACTTATGTAAACGTGCATTGAACCAATCCTATTGCCAATTGAATGATCTATAAATTCTATTCTATACATATTTTCTGCATCATTAATATTAACCGAGATATTTGGAATCTTAAGTTTTCGGATTTTAGTAAAGTCCCACTGCTAGTCATGTCATATTAACAAACGTCCGTCACGCAGGGGCTGCCTAAACTAAGCAGATTTCCCACGCGAAGGTTTACAATAGAGAAATCTGTCTAATAATAACAGTAGTAGTAACCTATTCTCACGAGGACGAATAGTTAGTGAAACGGCCACACTAGCGCCGGAACTCCCGAACATAGCCGACCACACTCACAATACAAATGCAAATATCTCGGTTAATATTCAAGATAGAGAATAAATGTATAGAACAATATTTATAGTAAATTTAATTTGCAATAAGATTGGTTCTATATAATGTTTTGATCCGACGTATGGTAACGGAGATATTTCGAATTTTCGAAAATCCCCCCCTCTAAATCCCCCCCTCCCACTGGTCCGATTTCAGCCATTAACGAACTTGATCTTCCTTTTTACATAAAACGTTTAAATTCCGAGTTTGGTAACGATCAAACAATAATTGCAACCGCTAGAGCGTTAACAGACAATTATATATATATATATATATATATATATATATATATATATATATATATATATATATATATATATATATAATTTTTAACGGACCTCATTTTCTTCATTTCCTGGGTAGGGTCGATGGACATTTGAAGAAATTTTTCGAAACTCGCGTCATGAGTACGACCTCAATAGCTGATTTCCTAAAAGCTGTTATTATGGACCACTTCATTACAAGGTTCAATGCCAAATATGGTTTTCATTGAAATCGGGGTTGAAATTGTGGGTGTTTACTCAGGAGGATTTTGGAATTTAAAAATATTCCGATACTTAAGTTGTATCGTAAAACGTTATATAACCTATCTTGTTTAGATATTAATGTTCTACAGTTGTTTTGTTTTTTTTTTCTTTACTGTTATGTATTAAGCGAGTTATTATTTTGTTTTGTCAACTGCAGTATTATTCCAATTTTTTCATCTTTCAGATTTCATTTTAAGTAGCCACCATTCTAACTCGCTTCACAATAGAATATATCAGGAAATGTCTCATTCCATAGTCAGATAATTCATGCCTTAGGACCTTTGTTGTTTGCCTATATTCTCATTGGAAATGAGCATTCTACTATGGAACCTACATTTCTTCTAGTAAGGGTTTCGGGACATTGCAGTCATACTCAAAATCGTGTATACCTCCTTTATTATCGAGAAAGTATTTAGTTATAATTAACATGATCAATGTACTTTTATTATTGTTCTGCATATTTGTCAGGAAGTTTTTATGTTTGCACCAATTTTAATTTAGTCCAATTTATTCTGTTCACTCACTGTTGCTCTAGGTGTTTTTTTTTTTATCTATTTCTTACAATACGACTCATAATACTGGATGCATTTTCATTTTCGAACTACCCCCTTGCCTTTTAAAGCCCTACTACTCCATGTACGATTTCAGCCAATTACAAATATGACATCTCGTTTTGACGGGGATGGTTATATATTATACACTCCTCCCTAGTAGTGGGAGGGGGTTTAGAGGGGAATTCAAAAATTCAAAATCTCAGTTACGTAAAAAGTCAGATCGTAAAATGTAATAGAATCAATCTTGTTTTACTATTAAAGCTCTACAATTTTTGCTTTGCGTGTATTTTAGCAGATTTCCTCTGCTAGGGAAATCAGATATTGAGGTCGTACTGATGACGAGAGTTTCGAAAAATTTCTTCAAATGTCCATCGATCCTACCCAGGAGATGTCGAAAATGAGGTCAGTTCAAAATTATATATATGTATGTATGTATATATATATATATATATATATATATATATTTGTCTGTTAACGCTCTAGCGCTCGCAATTTTTGTTTGATCGGTCCCAAACTCGGAATTTAATCGTTTTATGTAAAAAGGAAGATCAAGTTCGTTAATGGCTGTAATCGGACTAGTGGGAGGGGGATTTTTGAAAATTCGAAATATCTCCGTTATTATGCGTCGGATCGAAAAATTGTATAGAATCAATCTTATTGCAAATTAAATTTACTATAAATATTGTTCTATACATTTATTCTGTATCTTGAATATTAACCGAGATATTTGCATTTGTATTGTGTGAGTGGTCGGCAGAAGTCGGCCATATTTGGGACTTTCCGCCGAAAGCTAGTTCGTCCCTCGTGAATTGGTTTAGAGATTCGTTACTACTGCCGTTATTAGTAGGCAGATTTCTCTATTGTAAAACTTCACGTGGGAAATCTGCTTAGTTTACGCAGCCCCTGCGTGACGGACGTTTTTTATGTAACTCAAGTACGTCCCGAATTATTTGTACTTTCTTAGTTTCTGCCTTTAGTTACCCACAGCTCTTGAATCTTTTTTTTTTTTTTTTTTTTTTTTTTTTTGGAATAGAGATTTGTGGGTTCGATGATTTAAAGTCTGATACACCAGCAAGTGGAAAATATGCTTAATGTACGCAGCCCCTGCGTGACGGATTTTACCATTGCATTGTTATAATATGAAATGAATATCAACAGAAAAACACGTGTTATTTTATCAGCAATTTATTATAGCTTTTTTTTTTATTTAAACGGTTACTATGAGTTAACTATAATGAGCCTTAGCGTTTCTGTAAATGTTTCTAAAATATGTTTTTAATTTTATTAAAGATAGAATCTTTAATTAGATTTTTCACAGATTAAGAATTTCAGAATTTCCCTACCTTTAATGGACCATAATACGTTTATAGAAGATATAATTGATATCCTGCATTTTTAGTAATCACCTAAAACATTGGAAAATGAAATTGTTCCTATCACTCTCTAAATTTTGATTACTTCTTCACAAGCAAGCCTATATAAAAACAATTATAGGTTTATCTACGAAATTAAGAGGGATAATAGGGATAATTTTGATGGCATATTAGTTGAAATTTTAATAGCTAAGTTGAACATTAAAGTGAATGTTGATCTTAAAAAACCGGAATCTCCTTTTGCCGGGCCTCATTTTCGTCATCTGCGTAGGATCGATTGATATTTGAGGAAATTTATTGAAAATCGCGTTATGAGTACAACCTCCTCAATAGCTGAATTCCCTCAAGGGAAATCTAATAATTTCTCTTAAGGGAAATCTTCTAATGATTTCTCTTAAGGGACATCTGCTAAAATGAGTTCTGTTCAAAACTGTATATTGTGTATATTTTTTTATATAATTTTATATTTATTAGGGGGGGGATTTGAGAATTCTTTAAATCTCTGTTATTATCCGTCGGTAACATAACTCAAATTTAGGTTTATGACAAACTACACAATTTTAAAAAGAATTTCTATAAAGATTTGAAGTATTTTCTTTTATTTTGTAATAGTATGCAATTCTTTACGCTCTTAGTTTTTTGACAATAGTGGACAATTAGCCTGATTTAGGGCTGTTTGAATAAGAAAGGGAGAAGAAAATTCCTCCTGTACTTTACGACTAAACTTGCGACGTTTAAATAGTGCCATAACTCTTTCTTAGCGACGAGTGAGGGTTTTTTTTCCTTTTATTTTTTTATGTGAATAAGAATTATCGTCGCTGTGAACACCTCACTAGCAGAATGTCTTAGCTTAAGGCTACCTACTCCCTGTATTTAGCAGTTATCTACATTCCACATTAGGACATCTATGGCATAAATTTAAATGTGGTTTGTCTACTAGCAAATTTACATCAAAGGAAATCGGCTATTAAAGTTTTTATTCATGAGATGAATTTTGAAACATTTGTTCAAGTGTCCATCAATCCTACGCGGGAAACCACAAACTAATTCCCCTGAGGGAAATCTGCTAAAACGTCTCTCACGCAGGGGCGGCGTAAACTAAGCAGATTTCTCATGGGCTGTTATGACACGCATGTGATCTAACCTCACCATATACCCTGAGTGAAAATGAGGGAAGTACGAATACTCGCTTAATTACCAGATTTCCCTCTAGACAATTTTCGAAATTCTTCTTCAAATGTCCATTGTAGGATCTAGGAGATGACGAAAATGAGATCCTTTCAAAACTCTGTGTGTGTGTGTTTCTATATATATATATATATATATATATATATATATATATATATATATATATATATATATATTTGTCTGTTAAAGCTCTCCATCCATGGATCCTACCTAAAATGAGGTAAATGAGCTCCATTCAAAACTGTATATTCATTTATATATATAATTTGTCTGTTACCGCTCTACTGGTCGGAATTTTTCCTTAATCCAAACTCGATATTTAGTCGTTTTATGTAAACCGAAAGACCATGTTCGTTAACGGCTGGAATCGGACCAGGGGGAGGGGGGTTAGAGGAGGAGCATTTTGAAAATTCAAAATATCTCCGTTACTATACGTCGGTTCGAAAAAGTTTATATAATGAATCTCATTGCTAATTAAATGTACTATAAATATTGTTGTATTCATTTATTCTTTATCTTGAATATTAACCCAGATATTTTCAGTTTTCAGCATTCAGTGAATCTACTCGTTTTACATAAACAATACTCCGTTACATAATCGTAATAAACCACATTATTCGAAGCTTAAATACCAAATACTTTTTTCCAGAGACCGTTATTATATGAGATACTGACTGATAAGTTCTTGGACTACCAAAATTTGATTCATTGAGATAAAAATATTCTGATTCATTATAAATTGCAGTACTAATATAGTACATAGTTTTCAATAAAATTAATGTTATATTCTGATATGTTTCAGTTATTGTTTTTCTTTCCGGTGAGTCGTTTGGCAGACCTGTTTGTTTATATTTGAGACGCTTCCCGCCGGGAAGGGACTTACTTATTAATTATATTCACGGTGGTGTTGCGTTAGCAGTATGTAGGTTTATCTAATATTAACCTTCACGAGGGAAATCTGCTTAGTTTACGCTGCCCCTGCGTGACAAACTTTTTTGTGGTGAGTAGAGTTTGAACTTCTTGTATGAAATTAAAGACCAAGCTCCTGGGAGCTACGAGAAGGGAAATTTTTAAAATTAGGAGAGTTGTTATTATTAGTTTGACCGAAAAAATGTATTGAACCAACATTGTTTCAAATATAATTTCCTATAAATGTTGTTATATTCAGATCTCTTATCTTGAATATTAACAGAGATATTTGCATTTTTTAATCTCCTGCCTCCCCTCTCTTCCATTTTTTTATCCTCCAATTTTAACAATATGCCAATTTACCATGAAATTTTCTTATTCTGAGTCTAAATACCGAATATTGTTTTGAACGGATCTTTTTAATATGAGACATATGGTAATACGTGTGATATTAATTGTGATTTTACGGCCTTGGTACAAAAATGTTTTTCCATCTTTTCCATACTCATAGAATTTAACTTTTTAATTTAGCACTAAAGATCATATTAGGTTGTGACTGAAATCGGACACGAAATAAATAGTTGCGGGTTGTTGTGGATCCGATCTTGTTGAACTATTTGCTCCTCTACAATTGTGTTTACTCCCGAGACAAGTGATATACTTGAAATGTATACCATGTTGGATTTCCAATTATAGTTGCTTCAGATGTGCTATCTGTATTCATTCAAAGACCACAAATTATAAAAGTCCGTAACGCAGAGGTGTGTTAACTAAGCAGATATCCCCTTTGCTTACTTATTTACATTTTAGCAGATTTCCTTTAAAGGAAATCAGCTATTGAGGTCGTACTCATGACGCGTTTTTCAAAAATGTCTTCAAATGTCCATCGATCCTACCCAGGAGGTGACGAAAACGAGCTCCTTTCAAAACTATATGTGTGTGTGTGTGTGTGTGTGTGTGTGTATATATATATATATATATATATATATATATATATACATACATACCTATACATATTTGTCTGTTACCCCTCCAGTGGTCGCAATTCTTCGTTAATAGTTAACAAACTCGATATTTAATCTTTTTATGTAAAAACAAAGATCAAGTTCATTCACGGCTGAAATCGGATTAGGGGAAGGGGAGGGGTTAAATGAGAATTTCGAAAATTCGAAATATCTCCGTTATTATGCGTCGGATCGAAAAATTTTATATAACCAATCATATGGCAAATTTAATTTTCTATAAATATTGTTATATACATATTTTCTCTATTTTTAAAATTAACCGAGATATTTACATTTGTATTCTGCGTGTGGTCACCAGTAGGCTATGTTCGGACTTTCCGCCGAGAGCTCTGGTGGCCGTTTCTATAACTATTCGTCCCTCGTGAATAGGTTTAGAGGTTAGGTTTAGGAATAGGTTTTTTGGGGCTAGAAACTACTGGGTTATTACGCCCTAAATAATGTTTTAGGTTTAGAGGTTTCTTACTACTAAAGTTGTTATTAAGCAGATTTTTCTATTGTAAAACTTCTCGTGGGAAATCAGCTTAGTTTACGCAGCTCCTGCGTGACGGACTTTTTTTGTTTTCGGTCTTCAGTAAAGCCCCACTCCTACTCATCTCATATTAACAATATTCTATTATGTAATGAAGCACTTTATTTGATGCTTAAATACCAAATATTGTTCTCATTGAACTTTTAATTGTTGATATAAATGCAAAAAACGTGACGCACGTGGGAAAATCTGCTTAGTTAACGCAGCCCCTGCGTGGCGGACTTTTCTCTCCCTTAATACTAACCGAAAAGTGGGAATTTTCTCAGATTTCCCTTAAGGGGGGAGATCCCATATCCCATAAAAATGCATCTTAAAACACTTGGTGGGCTTTTTTGAAATCGCACTAGAAGCTGTTTAATAGCTAAGCTAGTAAGGTGAGAGTAATGCCATTTTACTCTGTTAGTTTTTATATGTCATTTTACACACTATAGGTTATAGTAAAAATACTTTTTCGAGAATAGAAATTATGATTTGGATTATTTTGAAAAGTTTCGAAAAATTTTAAACAATTCCTAGGTTGTACATATATTTATCATATATCAAAGTTTGGAAATGATTTATTCGTGGGATCCTCCTGTTATCCATGCAGAGTATCCCTCTAACGTGGGAATTTATTTAAATTTTTTGTGCTCCATTCTTTGGATGTTATACATGTTGCATTGAGTACATTTCATATTTCAATAAACATAATTATAATCATTATAATACCAATAAAAAGACATGTAAACATTACATAGTGTATAAACAGTAGGTGTAGATCTACAAAATGTTGTCCAATTCTTGTATAAATGCATTAAATTCCCTGTTGAATTTAAGTTAAAGTTTTGATTTGTCCGTTGGCCAAGTTCCGTTTTGTAAGGTAATGAACCAGAGTTTTGTTCTGGGTCCATCAAGTAATGTACAGTCATATAAGAGGTGGTCATGTGTCTGTTCAGTCTCATTGTCACATTTGTACTTATTTGTGTTTGTTAGTTTAAATTTGTACAAGTAACTTTTTGATGATCCTTGACCTGATATAAATCGTATTTGTTTAGAATTGCTTAGTTTTTTTATTTCTTCTTAAGTGGGTTCAGAGGTAAAAATTATTTTACATAATCTACTCCCCTCGTGCAATATTTCACAGAGAACAATAAGTACTCGATTTTACTATGTTAAAATTTAACTAACTGCTTGATATTGCATGTGTGCTTTTCATACTATTTTCAGATGTAATAGTGTAAATCCTTCCGATAGGAGTTAGTTGTAGGATCAGCTTTCCAGAGGACGTCCAAAAAAAAAAAAATCGGATGAGTTGAAATAGGCAGAATCAATATAACCTAAATTAATGGATTTTTGGATCTCACATATTAATTGTTAAAGCGCGAGGTTTATTGAGACCCAATTTTTTTTTAAAGAATTCTATTATCTATGTTAATATTGCAGATAGAGAAAACATGTATATGGCAACATTTATAGAACATTAAATTTGGTTCTATACAAATCTTTAATGCAATTCTGAGGAGATAATTCGAATTTTGAAATTTATCCTCCCACTCTTCAGATTTCAGTTGTTATCGGACTTAATCTTTAGTTATAATGCTGAAACAAAAATGAGATTCTCCAGTACAGCCAGTGAAACGTCATAAAAAAACGTTGTAGACGTTAGTTTCGTTGTGTAGTAAAACTTCTAATGAGGCGTCATGTGGACGCGAAACTAGTCGAGGAATAAAATGATTTGAATAATCATTTGAAGTTTCCCCCCCCCCACCGTTTTTGTAGACTTGTTAAGTAAAATTAAATAGGCCTTATGTTCACAAAACAGTATTAGAGTGGTGACAGGCATGTTCGTATATGAATACGTAATTTGAACGGACCTGGAGGAAATGTTTTAGAAAAATCGCTTTATGTACAACCTGATAAAAAAATTCATCGTTCTAATAAAGTAAGAATTCTTTACAGGGCATTGTTAGGATTGGAAATGACGCTCTTAGTATTTGTTGAAGAGGAAAAAAAGGAAGCAATTGTGGGCCATTGTGACATTGTTCCCTTGATGTATTTGTCCTGCCGACATGAAAAAAAACGAAAATGTTTTATTTTAAGCTTGTCCGCTGAACGGCGGGAGTGGAAATATTTATTCATGTGTGTTTTGAGAGCTGGAAATAGCGAGAGGTGTAAACTTAATTATAGCCATGTTTCATCTAATGGGCAGAAGGACTGGAACGATCTGCAATTCAGTATTTTCAGTGCTATTCACCGAACGGCTGCGAATATAGAGGTTTTAATGAAATCCACTGTTAGGAAATATACGCCGACGAGGGCAGTCTACTCAACCATGGCCGAGTTATTCCACGGCAAATATTAGCTAATTTTCAACGGCTCAGCCTCCGAGCAGTGCAATATGGGCCTGTGTACTCGCCGCATTAAAACCTCTCCAGTTAAAACCTATCTTCTTATACACCTCCCTTTTTTTGTTTGTTTATTTCCCTGTTTAAAAAGGAGTTAATTAACTTTCAGCTTTTACACCGTCCAGTCCAGGATTAACTTTGGCTTTACAGTTTCAGATTTCATCACTCCATCAGTGAGAAAATTTGATAAGGGACAAAAATAAAGAACTTTGTAAATTCGTTTAAACCCGTGGAGGTATTAAATTAATAAAATTGTTAAATACTTCCACACGAGATTTATTAATAACGATCGGGATGCCTCTCATTTTTATATATTTGGTTTGTTGTGATGGTGATTGGCATAATTAGAATAATATATTTACTCCTTCATGTATTGTACTTATCTTTGTTGTACTTTATTTTTATATTGTGGAAAATATTTCTTAAATATCTGATTGTTTCTCTTATCCGTCATTTGTCTAAATGGATATAATAAAAGTTATCCCTTTTTAATCTTTTTAAGTATTAAGTATTTTCAAGACCTATTCTATTTTATACTGTTTATATTTGTAAATGTTTATGTGTTTTAGATGTGTTAGTATTTGTGGAATATATTGGCTGCTGTCTGCTAATAGTTCTGTCATGTTGTAGGGTATGTGAAGGTTTTTTCGTTGGATGTAGTATGTATGTGTTTTATCGTTAGGTGTTTGTTGCAGTATTTGCATATACGGTTATCAATCCTTGTCATTAAGCCTCTCATTTAAACATGATTATTAAATGATAAAAAAAAAATTATTGAAACCGACACTTATAAAATTTATTTGAATGACATAATGTAATTAGCAGATTTCAACCACATGTGTATGTGTGTCTTAACGCTCTAGTTGTCGCAATTTTAGATTGATAGTTACCAAACTCGATATTTAAACGTTTTATGTAAAAAGAAAGATCAAGTTCGTTAATGGCTTAAGTTGGATCAGTGGGTGGGGGGGGGGGTTTATAGAGGAGGATTATCGAAAATTCGAAATATCTCCGTTACTATACGTCAGATCGAAAAATTGTATTGAATCAATATTATTGCAAATTAAGTTTACTAAAAATATTTTTATATACATTAATTCTCTATCTCGAATATTATCCGAGATATTTGCATTTGTAGTGTGTGCTTAAAACGGACGAGGTGTGATTGGCTAATTTCGGTTCTAGTCGTGAGTTTCTGCCAAAAGCTAGCTCGACCGTTTCCGTAACTGTTCGGCTCTCGTGAAATTTCTGTATTGTAAAACGTCACTTGGGAAATCTGCTTAGTTTACTCAGCCCCTGCTTCTTTAAATCAGCCCAAAATTGGACGATGTCGCGGAGTTAATTGCTTAAAGCGATCATCCCCGGCTGTCGTCTGCTTAATGAACTCCAGTAGCTGGCCGCGAGGTCACTCATTTTATCATAACAAATGAAACAGAATGTCTAGTCAAGTATGATTTGCCTTAAACTATAGCAACAACAGCGAATAGCAATACGCTGTTTTATCAGTATATGTTTTATCTGTATATAATAAGCAGCCTCCAGTTAACCATTTTAGCTGTTTCATCTTAAGGGAAATCAGCTATTGAGGTTGTACTCATGACGGAATTTCCGAATTTTTTCTTGAAATGTCCATCGGTCCTACCTAGGAGATGACGAAAATGAGGCCCGTTCACAAACTGTATATATAATCGAAATATCTCCGTTACTATACGTCAGATCGAAAAATTGTATAGAATCAATCTTTTTGCAAATTAAATTTACTATAATTATTGTTATATACAAACAATATAATCTATCACTATCTTGAATATTAACCGAGATATTTTCCGTTTTCAGCCTTCAGCAAACCGCCGCTTCTACTCATGTTACATAAACAATACTCTGCTACGTAATAAATCACATTATTCGAAGCTTAAATACCAAAAATTTGTATTCAAGTGACCTTTATTATACCTTTTTACCTTTATTATTATATTGTCCCGGTGACCCCCCCCCCCCCCGTCTTAAGGTTTTGGACTACTAAAATTTGATTGATTGAGATAACAATTATTCTGACTTCTTATTAATTACAGTACTAAACAGTGAGTAGTTCTCAATAAAATTAATATGTTATATATTGATATATTTCAGTAATTTTTTTTCTTTCCGGTGTGAGGTGGGCAGACCCGTTTGCTTACATTTCTAACGCTTCCTGTCGGCAGGTTACTGAAATTGGAGGAAACATTTCTTATTTCCGTTTGTATTTATTCTCGGTGGTGTGTTACCAGTATGTAGATTTATCTATTACTAAACCACGTGGGAAATCTGTTTAGTTTACGCTTCCCCTGCGTGACGGACTTGTTTAAATCATAAAGTGTGTTTTTTTTTTTTATTTATGACTTAATAATCCTCTTTAAATGGTTGTCCTACCGATAATCGGTAAGTAAGTACATATCATTATATACTTTGGAAAGTTCTACAGTTATCATTAACTACAAACAATATATTTGTTTTCATATGTATTCATGCGGCGATTTTCCAACAAAAAAAGGTACCTCATTCCGGCGTTGTGACGAAAATGTATTTCGTTGAAACATTAATATAGGGTTTTTTTAAAAAAAAAGAAACGATTTCATTAAGCAATATCTTGTTTATATCCAGTAATACACCTTATTAACAGACAGTAATACGGTAACGATTTAACGAAAATTGCGACCGCTAGAGCGTTAACAGGAATATATAATTTGAACGGACCTTATTTTCGTCATCTTTTGGATAGGATCTACGGACATCAGTAGAAATATTTCAAAAATCGCGTCTCAAGATCTCAATAGCTAAACGCGAAGAGTAGTCTGAACTAGTAAACTAATGAAGATATGGGACATCATTTCGAAGATGCTCCATCACTATCAATGTTCGGAATTTTGGTATCTAAAAGTGAAAAATCTTACCTAATACTAGTGATATAGGGGTTTAGAATATTCTGGAGATAGAAATGGCAATAGAAAGGTCGCACCTTCAAAACCACCAGCTCTGGGTAAGATGAAAAATGCAGCCCTCCGCATGATGGAAGTTTTTCCACCATGATTATAAACCAAGTTTTGTATATCATCTGAACGTAATTTGACACCAAATTTTTCTGAAACGAATTTCTTTTTAACACTCGACATCTGAATGCTATGTCCTGTTAACAAAGGTTTCAAATCGCTTGAGATATATAGAATAGAACGTGAAAAGACACGATTTTATTCTTTCAAGGTTTTTTTATTTAATAACAGGTGGATAACTGGATAAGATAGAATAATTACCCCGCTTCCTAATTATATGAGGGAGTACTCAGTCGGAAGCAATAACCGGAGTTACAAATTAAATAAAATTTAGGGGGGCTAGAGAGGGTTGGTGAGGGATATATTAGGAGTGTGGATGGAGAGGGTGTAGGTAGGATTTCTAAAGCCCTAATACAGTACTGGTGGCAAGTTATTTATTTATCGGCTCTTCTCTCTCCCTCTCCTGCCCTTACAACGCCCCCCCCTCTCTCTCTCTCTCTCTCTCTCTCTCTCTCTCTCTCTCTCTCTCTCTCTCTCTCTCTCTCTCTCTCTCCTCCCTCTCTCTCTCTCTCCCCCTCTCTCTCTCTCCCTCCTCTCCCTCTCTCTCTTTCTCTCTCCTCTCTCTCTCTCTTCTCTTCTCCTCTCTCTCTCCTCTCTCTCTCTCTCTCTCTCCTTCCTCTCTCTCTCTCTCTCTCTCCTCTCTCTTCTCTCTCTCTCTCTCTCTATCTCTCTCTCTCTCTCTCTCTCTCTCTCTCTCTCTCTCTCTCTCTCTCCTCCCCTTCTCTCTACTCTCTCTCTCTGTCCCCCCCTTTCCTCTGTCTGTCTGTCTGTCTCTCTCTCTCTCTCTCTCTCTCTCTCTCTCTCTCTCTCTCCTCAACACACACACTTAACCTATCCACCCCCCCTCTTCACTCTATCCATATATTTGTCTTTTCTCTATACATTAATTAATATTCTTTATTCACTTAGCCAACTGTTCACTTGTTTTAGCAGTTTTCCCTTGAGAGAAATCAGCTATTGAGGTCGTACTCACAACGCGATTTTCAAAAGATTTCCTCAAAATTCTATCGATCCTACCTAGTTGTAGTAAATGAGGTTCGTTCACAACTCTTTCTCTCTCTCTCTCTCTCTCTCTCTCTCTCTCTCTCTCTCTCTCTCTCTCTCTCTGTATGTATATATATATATATATATATATATATATATATATATATATATATATATATATATTATAGTTAGACAGATATGGATAGATATCTATATAATTGTCTGTTACCGTTCTAGCGGTCGCAAATTTTGTTTAATCTTTACCAAACTCGATATATAAGTGTCCATGTAAAATAAAAATTTTAAAAAATGGGGGGGGGGGCTCATAGGTTAGCCATGTAAGTTTAAGTGTTGCTTTTAATCTCACATGATAAACCTAGAGCTGAGAGTTTGATTCCCGCCTGGACAAAGGAATTTATTTAGTGGCGGAATTCATTAAATATAATCTTAAGTGGTCTCCCTGATTAGAAAAAGTTGGTAACCTGTAGACAACCCGTTTTTTTTTTCTAAAAAAAAATTGTTCGTTATAGGCTGAAATTGAACTAAGACCAGCGGGAGGTGTGGGGGAGGGGTTAAAGGAAGAGATTTTCGAACATTCGAAATCTCCGTTATTATACGTCGGAGCGAAAGAGTGTGTAGAACCAATGTCCTATAAATGTTGTTTTATACTTATTTTCTTTATCGTGAATATTAACTGAGATATTTGTATTATTGTATTGCATTCCCCTGAATGACGGAGTTTTTTTAGTTTTCAGCCTTCAGTAAACCCCCACTCCTACTTGTGTCATATTAACCATTGGCTGTTATATCGTGAACCATATTATTTTAAGTGTAAATACTAAATATTGTTTTCAAATACCTTGTGTGATTACGTTTACGATTTTTCGTTCTTAACTCATATTTGTTTATTTTATTTTATCTATACCATACGTAATATTTAACTGTTTCAGTCGACACTAAATATATTTCTTATTGGCTAAAATCGGACCTGGAATAGGAACAACAAAGAACCAAGCAATTTATATTTACATGTACAATATATTATTTAATTAGATTGTGCATTCAAAATCCTTATTAGTGTTTTTCTTCATTTTATGGTTTAAAATGTCCAAGTCTAAAGTTTGATCACAATAGGTTCGAGAACCCTCCCCTTCTTTGATTTAAGGATGAGCCAGGCGGAGGGTGGTTCAATGATTACTAGGTAATAAGGGGAACCACTCCGATAATTGCTAGCTTCCACCGACTTAGGAGTAACTTTGCGGTCCAGTAAGTTGTAATCTGTATCTCTGTAGTACCACGTGTTCAATACTGACAGGAATTATGTATAATACTAACGCCGCTCTCTAACTCAGTAAAGTCCGTCACGCAGGGGCTGCGTTAACTAAGCCTATTTCCCACGTGAAGGTTTACAATAGAGAAATCTGCCTAATAACAGTAGTAGGAAGGAATCTCTAAACCTATTCACGAGGGACGAATAGTGAGTAGCTCTCGGCGGAAAGTCCCGAACATAGCCGACTCCTGCCAACCACACATTACAAATACAAATATCTCGGTTAATATTCATGATACAGAATAAATGTATAGAACAATATTTATAGTAAATTTAATTTTCAATAAGATTGATTCAATAAACTGCTTTGATCCGACGCACAATAACGGAGATATTTCAAATTTTCGAAAATCCCCACCTCTACCCCCCCCCCCACTGGTCCGATTTTAGCCATTAACGAACTTGATTTTTCTTTTTACATAAAACGATTAAATCCCGAGTTTGGTAACGATCAAACGAAAATTGATCGAGCGTTAACAGACATATATATATATATATATATATATATATATAAACACATAATTTTGAACGAACCTCATTTTCGTCCTCTCTTGGGTTGGATCGATGGACATTTAAAGAAATCTTTAAAAATCTCGTCATGAGTACGACCTCAATAGCTGATTTCCCCTGGTAATTATCAAAGTGCTTTCCTTATGAAAAATCACGTATTGGAAAGATGTACTCCTGATGAAAACCAGATCCGACATGCACGGGTTACGTATACTATAGCAAATTTCCCACTGTATATCATATAACAGCTTATTATTAATGACAAGTGAGTTTAAGGAGACCAGTAAACTCCATACTGAAGGCTGAGAAGAAAAAGTGAATGTGAATATTAGATAAATCTACATACTGGTAACAAAAACCCCTGTGAATGAATATTAGTATATAAATACAACCGCTAATAAGTAATCTTTCACCTCCAGACGTGAAGCGTCTGAAATATAAACAAACAGGTCGTCTGCCAACTTCTCCCCGGAAAGGAAAACAATTACTGAAATATATCACATATTATGATTAGGCATTTTGAAATCTATTTACTATATCTAGTACTGTAATTTATAATGAATCAGAATAATTTTTATCACAATCAATCAAATTTTAGTAGTCCAAGAACTTAGTACTTGCAAGGAGGGGGGGGGGAGGGGGCTCACAAGAACATATTTGATATTAAGGTTTTCAATAATTATGGGGATTATTGTATACACAGTATTGTTTATGTAACATGAGTTGGGGTTTTCTGAAGGCTGAAAATTAAAAAAAACAAACAAATGACTCGTTTAATATTTAAGATAGAGAATAAATGTCTATAACAATATTTATAGAATATTTAATTTGCAACAAGACTCTTTACAATTTTCCTATCTGACGGAAAATCGTATAGAACCAATCCTATAGATAATTCGAAATAATTCCCAAGTAACGGACTTACTTTGAATATTCGAATATCCCTATCCCACTTATCGGATTTTAGCCATTATTGAACTCAATCTATCTTTTTACATAAAACGACTAAATTTCGAATTTGGTAAAGATTAAATTGTAAATGTGACTGCTAGAATGGTAACAGATATATATATAGAACGTAACTCATTTTCGTCATCTCCTATGTAGGATCGATGGTCATTCAAAGAAAATTTTCGTAAATCAAGTCGATGAGTACGACCTCATTAACTGATTTCTCTTGAGGAAAATCTGCTAATTTGGGTTTATCTGTGTATGTATTAATGACAGTGATAAAGATTTTCAGAACATGTAGTTTGCATTACGATTGGTGTTCTACAATTGTTCTATCCGACGTATGATAACGCAGATATCAAAATATTTCGATTAGAGCTGGTAACAGACAAATATATATATATTTATATATATATATAGATTTATATATATATTTAGATTACTTAACACAGTTTCTTAATACGGACCTCATTTTCGTCATCTCCCTAGGTAGGGATTTTCGATGGACATTTGAAAAAAAAAAATTCGAAATTTCTGTCAAGAGTTACAACCTCAATAGCTGATTTCCCTCAAGGGAAAATCCGCTAAAATGGGCGACCGTTAGAGCGTTAACAAATATTATATATATATATATATATTCATTCCCTATTGGTAAATCTTCTTAATGAAAGAAAAGAAGTCCACCTTGGTCTATTTCATCCGTTCAGATATTGAACACCAGTTGCAAAAGAGATTTTTACTCGGAGATGTTCCTGACATAGTATCTCAATGTGAAAAATAGAACGAGTAGAAGTTAAGATTTTATTTAAGACTGAATAACATAACATATGTATTGAGTATTAATTGTGTGTGTATATGTTTTTTTAAATAATTGAACAAATCTATCCTAATCAAATGTTGGCTGTTTATGATCCTATGTTATTTAACTATAATTTTCGTTGTTATTGATGACGAANGAATCGTTGATTCCAGAAAAAAACAGTGGTTGAATTTCGTATTTTTTAGCGCCCGGATTCTGTTCTTCTATATAGAATTGATTATATCGATAACAGATTACACATCTAAGAATCCATATATGGTATTTACAAAATTATTTTCCGATCATGGTTATTGGGTCATATGGCATTGGTGTAGTTATTAAATAAAATATAAAACAGCCTGATAAAAGTATAAATAGTGGGGCAAATTGGAGACTAAAAAATTAAGAAAAGCTTTTTTAAAAAAGAGTATAAATAAAAAATTACATATTTTTTAATGTACTTTTGAGTTCAAATTAAATCTTTTAGTCTGTGATGGTATTCAAAGTTTTTGTAAAAAAACGTGTTCGCTACTCTACAAGTTTTGATTTACTCAAAAATATTTTTTTTTGTAATATTGACAAACATAAATAAAATTAAACTTATCAGTCAAATAAGGATTTCCTTTAGCGAGTATTTAAAATTATCCTATAGAAACATGACTCATATTATAAAAACGGGAGAGGTATGTAAATGGTGCCAAAAATATTTGACCAACATTTGAACCATTTACTGCTGTATTGCCCCGCTTTTACATCACACAGAGTAAAATTCCTTGATATATATATAGTGCCTCAAAGAGAATACCTATCATTGGTAAATATTCTGGATTAGAACAATGAAAGTAAAGTTAATGATATTTATTGTTCCTTATCAAAAGTTTGTGAAAGTTAACAATATACAAGAAAAAATTGTATTACTTTTTTATGGGGGTGCTTATCCAATAATAATCGGCAAATTATTTATTATATGCAGTTATACTTATTATTGTTTTTAAATTTAGATTAATATTAATATTGTATTACGTGCCAATGTATATGGTGTTCAGTTGTAATTCTAGGAATTATTATTATTTTATTTACACATACTTTAAGAAGTATAATATATCAATAACCATACTAACACTAATTGGCCAGACTCTTGGCAACATGTAAACAGAAGCCAATAAATTATCTATCTATTATATGGTATTTACAAAATTATTTTCCGATCACGGTTATTGGGTCTTATGGCATTGGTGTAGTTATTAAATAAAATATAAAACAGCCTGATAAAAGTATACATAGTGGGGCAAATTGGAGACTAAAAAATTAAGAGAGGCTTTTTTAAAAAAGAGTATAAATAAAAAATACATATTTTTTAATTTACTTTTGAGTTCAAATTAAATCTTTTAGTCTGTGATGGTATTCAAAGTTTTGTAAAAAAACGTGTTCGCTGCTCTACAAGTTTTGATTTACTCAAAAATATTTTAGTAAATGGAATAATTTTTTTGTCGGTCCAGTTGTTTTGGCAGACTTCATCTGTATGTATATATATATATATATATATATATATATATATATTTATATATAGGTGGGGGGGTTAGAGGGGTAGAGAGTTTAGAAAATTTGAAATATCTCCGTTTCTATACGTCGGATCGGAAACATGTATTGAATCAATCTTATAGCAAATTAAATGTTCTAAAAATATCGTTATATACATTTACTCCCTATCTTGGATATTAACCGAGTTATTTACATTTTTCAGCCTTCAGCAAACCCCCACTTTACTCATATTACATAAACAATATTCGGTTATGTAGTTAACCACATCATTCGAAGCTTAAATACCAAATATTTAATATGTCAAATGACATTTATTAAACGAGATACATGCAAATATGTTCTGGTGACCCCTCCCCTTCTTAAATTTTTTGATTACTTAAATTTGAATGATTGAGGTAAAAATTATTCTGATTGATTATAAATTACAATACCAGATATAGTAAATAGTTTTGAATCAAACTAATACGTTATATTCAGATATATTACAGTAATTGCTTTTCTTTCCGGTAAGAAGTTGGCAGAACAGTTTGTTTACATTTCAGATGCTTCCCGTCAGATGATTTCTTATTATCGTTTGTATTTATTCACTTAATATTCACGGTGGTGTTGTTAAATCGGTATGTAGATTTATCTATTGTTAAATGTCACGGGATATCAGCTTAGTTTACGCAGCCCCTGCGTGATGGACTTTTTCAATCTGTTCTTCAATTCGGACTCATATAAATAATAATATAATTACTCGATTATTGTTTTAGCTCTCCTAATTATTGACAATTACAATATTTATAAATGATTTAAGTTTGGCTATTTGTGCCCTGTAAAAAAATGTGTGTTATTAAACGCCAGTAACAGTTCATAAATAGGCAAATTCTGCAGAATGCTTCATGGCTGAGTGTTTTGTGAGTTGATCTATGTGAAATTGTAACACAGATTGTTGCTTGATTTAATATTTTAATTGTTTTGCGTTGGTTGGAGGCTAATGAGTCTAACGTTTTACTTTGATTTTCATCAGGTTTCCCTTGAGGAACATAAGCTATTGAGGTTGTATTCGTTATATTTCTATTATTGAGAAAGAGGGAGAGGGGAGACTTTGTTACCTTACATATTCCATACATTAGAGGCTCATCTAATACTAATGATCAAGTTTGCTAACGGTTAAAATCGGACTGAAGGGAGGGTAAGCGTTTAGAGGAAAATCGGAAATTATACCGACCACCTTTAATTTGACCATGACCGAATAAATAATTTTATTGTAAATTTAATTTTTTATAAATGCTATTATTTGCTCGTTTGTTTTTGAAATCTTGAATATTAACAGATATTTTTAACCACTTTTAGTTTCCGCATTTTGACAGGAGCGAATTTATTTATGATACGTCTTATTCCGATCTTAAATACATATCTCGACTGCATGAGATATTGTGATGGCGTGAGTGGATGTATTTGTCTTTTACTGCTCCACAGTTCGCAATTGCTGTTTAATCGTTTCCAAATTCCATATTTAGTCGTTTTATGTAAAATGAAAGATCAAGGTCGTTACCAGCTCTCTAGGAATTAGACCGTTGGGGGGGGGGGTTCAGAGCCGAGGATTTTCGAAAATACGAAATATCTCTCTTACTTTAAGTTGGATCAAAAAATTGTATAGAAACAATCTTATTGAAAATTAAAGTAACTATAACTATTGTTCTATACATATTTTCCGGGTAATGAGTATTAACCTAAATATTTAGACTTTATAGTTTTACGGTTTCAGTTAACCTCTACTCCTACTAGTGTCATATTATTAATAAGCTGTTATATCATCAACCAGGTATTGTTTTCACCAAAGCTTTATTATACGAGATACAAACAAATACCGTTCTTTTAGCCCCCATTTCTTTTGTTTTTGGATTACTAAAATCTAAATGATAGAGGATGATGAGATAGAAATTATTCAGATTCATTTAAAATTACTCCACTAGCTTTAGTAAATAGTTTTCAATAAAAATCGGACCAGGGGAGGGGTTAGAGAGGACGAATTTCGAAAATACAAAGTATCTCTCTTACTATAAGTCGGATCGAAAAAGTGTATAGAAACAATCTTATTGAAAATTAAAGTTACTATAAATATTGTTCTATACTTATTTTCCGTGTAAGGAGTATTAACCCTAGATATTTGGATTTTATAATTTTACGCCTTAAATAAACCCCCACTCCTACTAGTGTCATATTAATAAGAAGCTGTTATATCAAGAACCACTTCATTACAATGTTAAATACCAAATATTGTTTTCAGCAAAGCTTTGTGTAATAGGCCTCAACAGATAGTAATTGTATCTCGTATAATGAGATTCAAGTAAGTTCCGTTGATTCACCTTCTTCTGTTCTTGGATTACTAAAATCAGAATGGTTGACATAGGAATTATTCTAATTCATTTGAAATTACTCCACTAGTTATAGTAAATGGTTTTCAATAAAATTAATGTTATATTTTCGGGTATATTTCATTAATTGTTCTTCTTTCCGGTCTAATATAATTATTGATTTAGCGCCGAGAATTTGGCTGCCCGGTTTGTTTACAATTCAGAGGCATTCCCTTGCAGATATTATTGACTAGTAAATTGACTGAATCATTTTTTATTACCGTTTGTATTAATTCCTTTATCATTCACGATGGTGTTACCAATATGTAGATTTATCTGTTGTAAACATTCCCGTGGGAAATCTGCTTAGTTTACACAGTCCTACGGGACGGACTCTTTCAAAATAGAGAATATATAAGTGTGACATGAGATTAGGGAGTGTGTTATCAGCACTTGTGAAATCTGCTTAGTTTAAGCAACTGGGACTTATTTTAAAAAGCGAAATTGATGCCCTATAAAGTGGATTGATTGTGTTTCCCTTGAAGGGTGTAATTGCCGATACTGTTGTGATTCAACCAAGAGCCGTTCATTTGGGATGTATCCTGTTTCCTGGAATAAGTAATTTTCTTTGTTGATCCCCTTTCAACAAAGAAAGAAATAAAAAACCAAGTCCTGACTGCCTTAGTAGCCTCAGTGATACTCCGAATTGTATTGCTAGTCCTAAATATACAGCAAGCATCCAATTTAGCGACGCCGTATTTCGGAAACCGTAAAATTGATATTTTTCTTCTACTCAGTATAGAACTTCTTAGGTAATTCTACAATGACGATGTCAAATTTTAATGCAAAGTGTGTTTTCTTCAAATTTGCATCGCTCCTACCCAGGAGATGACGACAATGATGTCCAAACAAAATTTTATATATATATATATATATATATATATATATATATATATATATATATATGTGTCTGTTAACGCTGCTTTTGTTTGAACGATACCAAATATGATATTTAATTGTTTTATGTAATAAGATAGATCAAGTTTGTTAACTGCTTAAGTCCAGTGTGAGGGGGGAATTTCTAACATTCAAATATCTCCATTACTACACGTCGGATCGAAAACGTGTATAGAACCAATCTTATTTCAAATGATAAGTACTATAAATATTTTTATATACATTTATTCTTTATCTCGAATATTAACCGAGATATTTGCATTTTTCAACCTACAGCAAATTCGTACTCCAACTCGTCATATTGGCAGTATGGTGTTACATTATGAAGCCTAAACACCAAATATTGTTCTCATTACAATTTTATCATTTTGAGGTAAATAGCAAGTACTTGTGACGCACGTGGGAAATATGCTTAGTTAGGACAGCCTCTATGTATCGGACTTTTTTCTTTTCAGTCAGGAGATTGTAGTTCTAACCAGAGATGGTTTATAAAGATCATAGGACTCTTCCCACTTACTTAAGTTAATAAATCTAACTTCTTGTTATTTCCTATTTGTCTAAAGTACCTAATTAAATGTTCCCTTCGTCGAAGCGAATGTATTCCAGACCACTTGATAACTCCAAGCTTGTTTGAAATACCCATTTTCTTCGGCACAACTTTGGATTCTGACACCTATTCGGTATGGGAAATTGTACTTTTGTAGGGAAATTGAATGAAGAATGGGGCTAAGACTAAAGAGCCAATTAAACTGGGAGAGAGGAACCGATCTCATTGTTAGGAAGGAGTTAGGTTGCCTTAATTACCGCAAGTTGGTATCGTGTGTCCCGCCTCAAGACTAGTTTGATATACACCCAAACTTTTAACTACCACACTTCGGGGCTAAAGAAACAAACATCGGAGGACAATATTAGTACACTCCTTATTATGCTTATCTTGCTAACAGTTAGTTAATTTTTTTAAGACAATTATTTTTTCGAATATTATTCGAGGGCATTCTAATGGCTGAATTAAATGATGAAATATAGCTGGAAAATGGTATTTATATAGTGTAAGTGGCTTTTATATGTTTGGCTCTACAATAGCGGTCGCCATTTGTTTCCTTTTATCATTACCCAACTCAATATTTGAAATGTCTGGCTAAAAATTAAATTAAGGTTTTTGTTTCCTTTCTTATTTATATTATTTTCACAAGTAATGTCGCCCAGCTGCAATTGCGAATATAAAAAATTAATTAGGTACATTTACAACTACTATTCTTTTACCATTTAGTTATTTGTTAAAGGGTGATCCAATTGCATGACACCAAACAAATAAAAAAAAAAATAGGTTGTTAAGTTCAAGGCAAAAAGTGGTGGGAGGGGGTTAAAGAAAAAGTAGAAATCTGTTTTAATGTGAAAACTCTTTTTTTGAAAATCAAATATTGTAAAAAAAATTTTTTGGACATTTTTCCATATGACTTAAATAGCCCAGTTATTTGGTGAATATTTCGTGCTTTCCCTCAACGAAAAGTATCTATTGAACCTACATAGAGCACGAAAACGGTTCCATAAAAATTTCTAATATATAAATTTGTCTGTTAACGTTCTAGCCGTCGTATTTTTTTTTAACGTTAAGAAACTGGATGTCGGCTCGATTTGTGTAAAAATAAACACCAAGTTCGTTAACGGCTGAAATTAGACCAGAGGGAAGGGGTTATTTGGAAATATATCAATTTTTATGCTTTGTATCGAGAAATTGTATAGAATCAATCGTATTCCAAATGTAAAAGTACTATAAATATTGTTATATGCATTTATTGTTAATATCTTTAATATTAAGGAGGTTTTTTGCATTTTTTTTTGTTTGTCCAGCCTTCAGTAAATCCCCACTCCTACAAATGCCATATTAACAATAAGCTGTTACATTATGAAACAATTTATTTGATGCCTAAAAACCAAGTATTGTTCTCATTAAACTAATAGTTTTGAGTGACGCACGTTGGAAATTGTTCATAGTTAAGTTAGTGACAGACTTTTTCAGTTTCCAGTCTTTATACATTTACTATCCAAGTCTTCCTACTGGAACAATATTAAAATACAATTCATTTAGCGGATTTGTCCTAAGGGAAAATCTTATTTCAAATTAAATTTACTATAAATATTGTTATATTCATGTGTTCCCTATTTGAATATTAACCGAGACATTTGCATTTTTATTAAGTATGTGGGGATAACGGACAAGATGAGATCGGCATTTGTCGGTTCTTTTCGTGAGACTCGCCGAATATTAGTCCGCTCTTTTCTATAACTGTTCGGCTCTCGTCAAATTTGGTTTACTGACTCTTGTAAGATTTTTCTTTCTGATATATCTAAATATATATAAACTTGTAACCTCTGTCTGTACATTGATTATTTTTTTTCTCGAAATTTCACGATAACTTTTCGTTTCACTATTCGTAGACACCATATCTGCGATTTGTTTCATTCGTGTAAGTTTTGTTTGTTACCTTTTATAAACGGCAGAACCGAATTTTATGAAACTTGGTATGTATATTACTACTAACCCAACTTAGACTTTAGGCTGTATTAATTTTCTCTGAGGCGAACAGGAGTGGGAGTTATAAGGAAAGCCTGAAATTAAAAATAGCGATATTTCGTTTTCTATTGGTTTTTCGGCAAATATGCACATAACAAAAGTTGTTTATTTTGTTATTTAGAGTAACTTTTGTTATATTCACTTTTGCCGTATACGGAAGTATAAATGAGTTATACTCTAAAAACTAAAGAGGGAGTCCACAATATTATTTGCCAAAAAAGACTCAACCGAACTAAATAAAACTCGGTATTTGAATTAGTACTAACGCTTTCCTTATAATAGGCCATACTAACATTTCTAGGAACGGGCAGGAGTGGGGGTTATATGAAGGCCTGAAATTAAAAATATTGATATTTCGTTTCCTATTGTAGTTTCGGCAAATATGCACATAACAAAAGTTATTTAATTTGTTATTTAGAGAAATTTTCTCAACACTTCTTTTCAATATGAACTACCAGGTACCTCAAATGAAAAAATTTATTCAAATGTATGTCAATATTTTGTCATTAATAATTCAAATCTATGCATAATGCACAGGAAACGGGAAATATGACAATATGCAGAACAGTGAAGTCTTGCAAAAAAAATGATTTTATTATTAACAAATCCACATAAACGACGGGTGTTAACCCTAAACACTGGGACGGGTAAATGTCATAATATTGTGCAAAGTAAAGCCTTGCCAAAAATATACCACCAACATTCAGCCCCAAATGAATTCCCGAGCGAAGCCGGGTATCTCAGCTAGTATGTATATATATTATATATATATATATATATATATATATACACACACACACAAATATGTTATGTTGATCCTCCCCATCCCTTCTGTAGTTGTTAGACTTCTAATATTCGTTATTGAAATGTAAATTATTCTGATTAATTATTAATTATAGTACTAGATATAGTAAATAGTTTGCAATTATGTGAATATGTTTTATTCAGTTATACATCGGCAATTAATTGTTTTTCTTTCCGGTGAAGAATAAGTCTATCTTTTCAGCTATGAGTGGTTGGCAGATCTGTTTCTTTACAATTCAGAATCCGTTTTCATTGGAAGCTTATTAAATTTGCCTGAAAGATTCCTCATTTTCATAATATAATTATAATTTTATTTACTCATTGTGGTGGTACCAGTTTGCAGATTTCTCGATTGTAAAGCTTCATGTAGGCAATCAGCTTAGTTTACGCAAGTCCTGTTTATATAGACTTATAACGGGGGAAATAAAGAATAAAATGTGGAATGACATTATTAGGGATGCATAGCGCCTGGTAAGACTTGTTTTGGACGTTAGCAGATCCAGGGAAATCAGTTATTGAGGGTTGTTACTAATGACGGAAGTTTCGAAAATTATCTTCAAAATGTCCATCGATCCTACCCAGGATATGACGAAAATTAGTTCCGTTCAAAAATATATATATATATATATATATATATATATATATATATTATATATAGGTCTGTCACCGCTCTAGCGGTCGCAATTATTGTTTAATCGTTACCAAACTCGATTTTTAGTCGTTTTATGTAAAAAGAAAGATCAAGTTCGATAACGGCTGAAATCAGACCAGGGGAAGGGGGGATTTAGAGGGGAGGATTTTCGAAAATTCGAATTTTCTCCGTTACTATACGTCGGATCGAACAATTGTACAGAATCAAATTTATTGCAAATACCAGTTACTATAAAAATTGTTATATACCATTATTCTCTATATTGAATATTAACCGAGATATTAGCGTTTGTATTCTGCGTGTGGTCATCAGTAGGCTATGTTCGGACTTTTTGCCGAGAGCTCTGGCGGCCGTTTCCATAACTATTCGTCCCTCGTGAATAGGTTTAGAGGTTAGGTTAACTGTTTTTTGGGGCTAGAAACTACTGGGTTTATTACGCCCTAAATAATGTTTTAGGTTTCTTACTACTACAGTTGTTATTAGGCAGATTTCTCTATTGTAAAACTTCACGTCGGAAATCTGCTTAGTTTACGCAGCCCCTGCGTGCCGGACTTTTTTTCTTTCCGGTGAAGAATATGTGTCATTTATCTTTTCAGCTCTGTGTTCAAAGCGTTTTCCGTCGGGAGCTTAGTAAAATTAACTGAATGATTTCTCATTACCGTTTGTATTTACTTACGGTGGTATTGTGTTACCAGTATGCAGATTTCTCTATTGTAAATCTTCACATGGTAAATCTGCTTAGTTTCAGCAGCCCCTGCGTCACGGACTTTTCTTATATTTTTTAATGCATTTTCCTTTTTCCCAGACTGCAGAATGGAAATGGATGTGGGCGTAAATAATACAAAAAATCTAAAAAAGCGAAATCGAACTTATTAAATTGATATAATATGCCTAATAAAAAGCAATGAAATAAATTGTCGTTTTGAAGAAAGGCAGTTCTTAAAGGAAGATTTTTCCCGACATTTTGTTGAAATTACTGGACAACTTGAAAATCAGTAGGGTACTTAGTGAAACTTCATTACTTAAATTGAATTATACCTGTGCTCGATTTTTTTTTTACTATTAGTACTCGTATATTGTTAATGACTGCATTTGGTTTCTCCGACATACAGAATAGCAACCCCTAAGTAAAGATGGAGCGAAGAGGCATTGGTTTGAAGAAAAAAATGAGTTCTAGAACTGCGGATTACACGAAACTGAGATATCGTGATGACTAGTCTTCTAAGAACTTAAATGAGAGTATATCAATTCTGAGACAGTGTAAATTGTGTTTGAAATTCTCATTTCATTTTCATTATTAAGAGTTTAAAAAAGACTTAATTAAGAGAGTAAGGATTGGGACGTATAAACTCTAATCTAAAACGACTCGCTAATTACAGCATCTGAACAAAGTATAATTAGTAAGACCTGTTTTTTTTTTTTCAATCTTATCTAGTAACGAAAATGTAACAAAAAATTAATATTAACATATTTTCTTTGATATGCTCTTAGTACAAGATTTCGAGTGAAAAGAGAAGTGGGAGTTTAGCGTGTTTAAAGTTGATACAATCTTCTATAAATTAGAAGATAGTTCGTTAAAAAAGAAGTTTAGATCTTCTCCGAGATAATTTCTTGATTACGTTATTTTTAGCAAGGAATCCAATAATTGTGCATGTCTACTTTTAGCTTTTCCATTTCTTTTCCTTCTTTGAGCTGTAGATCTTATTCTGTTTTTAATGCTTTAATTTTGTTTCATAATTTATGAAAGTTGATAATTCTAGAATATTTAGTTAATTATTCCTGAATATTTAAGTTTCATATTCTTTTATGGTGCTCAGAAATTCGGAGATAAGTCTCACGTAGCTGAAAAGCCTCTTGTACTAAAAAAAAAAACTTAGAAACTTTTTTCTTTATCCTTCTTTACTCTCCCAGTACCGTAAACCAATTAATTCCAACTGAATAAAAACAAATGTTAATGAGTTATTTTCAGTAGTTGAATAGGCAAAAGGTTTCAGATACTGATTTAAATAAGATATTATAGTGCTAAAGCATCTAGTCTAAAAATGCCCTCCGATCATTTCAAGTTCTTAAAATCTAATGCACTCGTAGTTTTAAAAGAAAGTTCATTTATTTGATGAGCTACGCAATGAAGCTACTTCGGTCTGTGTCATTTATTTTCATTAATACATTGAAATTTTAAATATAGAAATCTGTCTACTACACTAAAACAACGTAAAATATAGTGATATAAAATTAAGGAAGCAAATATTTAGTTCATACTGTGTATTTATAAAGTCCGTCACTCAGGGGCTGTGTAAACTAAGCAGATTTCTCACGTGTGCTACATATTTGCATATTGCAAACAAAGAAAAGTTCATTGAGAACAATATTTGGTTTGCTTCAAATAATGACTTTCATAATATAACAGCTTAATGTTAATATGACACGAGTAGGAGTGGGGGTTTTACTGAAGGCCGGAAACTATAAAATGCAAACATCTCGTTTAATTATCAAGATAGTGGAAAAAAGGAAATAACATTTATAGAACATTACATTTGCAATAAGATTGGTTCTATACAACGTTTCGATTCGACGTATAATGTCGGAGATATTAAGAGTTTTCAAAATCCCAGTCCTCTAAACCCCCCCCCCCTCCCATTGGTCGGATTTCACCGTTACCGAACTTGATCTTTCTTTTTACATTGAACGATTAAATATCGAGTTTGGTAACGAATAAAAATGCTACCGCTAGAGTGGTAACTGACATATATATATATACAATTTTGAACGGATCTTATTTTCATCACTTACTAGATTGGGTCGATGAACATTATAAGAAATGTTTCGAAAATCGCATCATGATTACAACCTCAATAGTTAATTTCGTTTACTGGAATCTGCTAAAATTTATTTTACACTTGTACATACGTGCGCACACAGTGACACGAATTATATTAGTAATGTATTTGGAGTGAAATTAATGAAAACGTAGAAAGGGGGTAGAAAAAGTGTGTCCTACAGTTTCTTGTAATTGTCAATGATCTTCAAGTACTTTAAAGAGTGCATTAATATATGGGCTGCCTTCTGTAAGTTAAAATTTCATAGTCTGCAGTCAATCAACAGTCTTTGACAGAAGGAATTTGAGACAAAGTGACCAACACCACTTCATCTCGTGTAATAATATTTACCAGAGATTTCCCTTTGTTTGGGCTGTTTAGGATTTCTGGGAGTTTGTTCTCAATTTGTAACTATTCAGCTTGTCGTTGTACACAGTTCATTTTCTGGCTGCTAATTTAGCGATGGGGCTCAGGTTAGCCATGCAGGTTAAAGCGTTGGCCTTTATCTCACATGGCAAACCTAGAGTGACGAGTTCGATTCTCGTCTGGGCAAAGGAAATTATTTAGAGACTAAATTCATTAAATAACATCCTAAAATCCCACCCTGGCTAGAAAAGGGTGGTAACCTGTAGATAACCCGTCTCAATTAGCCTGAGTTTCAAAAAGTGGACGTTAATAAATAATAATAATTTAGGGATGACAGTAGTATAGTTAGACACAAATTTTACAATGCCAATGTTGGCACACGAGTTGTGAATACGAGTTTATAATACATGAAATCATATATACTTTTTTTTAGGTGCTGATAAAAAAACATATATTGTTTTCGTCTTCAACGCTGTCAAAAATGTTCCAATTTTTGAACATTTTGTAAGACTACCAATAGTAATAAATCAGAAGTACTGTAAATAGCTCTCACTTTAATCATTATTTTCAGTTATAAAAAAAAAAAAAAAGTATTGTTCACTGTTTTTGTGTTTCTTTCCTGGATCTGTGTTTCATTTCTGTTTTTCGTAAGATTTTATTTTATTAAAATTAATTAAATTTATGAAGCTGTTATTTTGAGCTACATTACCACAACGGTGATAGCATATTAGAATTTTGTTTTTAAAAACAGCGTTTTGAAGAATATGATATTGATCATAAGTATGTGATTCTGTTGTCATACCTGTCGGTTGAGTCGGCTGTCTCTAGCTGATGACTTGAATATAGTGGCTCATTCGATGGGACGCCCAACAAAAGTTGTACTGGTTTAGTTATCAGGGAGTCAGTAAGTTATTTCTGTTATTTGTTGTCAGGTGCTATTGATGCAAAATTTAGAGAAATCCTACCCAGCAGATGACGAAAATGAGGTCCGTTTAATATATATATTTGTCTGTTAACGCTCGAGCTGTCGCTCTTTTTGTTCGGTCGTTACTAAACTCGATATTTAATCGTTGTGTGTACAAAGAAGGATCTAATTCGTTAATAACTGAAATTGGAACTGTGGCAGGGGAGTTCAGTGGGGGAGATTTTCGAAAAATGTTAATATCTCCGTTATTTTGCTTGGTTCGAAAATTGGTATAGAATCAATTTTATTGCAAATGTAATGTTACATAAATTTTATCAACGTTTAAATGGGTAATGTTTTTTTCATTGGAATAAATGCAAATACTTGATGCACATGGGGAGGAATTTGCTCAACCCAAGCGTGACGTACTTTCTAGTCCAGATTCGTTTGTTTGTGATAGACTTTAGCTAGCAGCACAACTTTCCAATGACGACCGTCTCCAATAATGGTTATAATATATACTGGGGGTACTAACCCTTCATTCGTTTCTCTAAATGAAATACCTTTTATAGAGAAAAAAATCATCCTTTCTGAAACTTTTGAAACTGGATGAGGTGACGAAGTTAGTGGGAATCTGAGTTTTTGGAGTTGAGCGAAGGGGTTGGAATTGTTGGTTAGGATAAACCTACGTTAATCCTTTTGGGGTAGTTGTTGGTCCCGGCACGCTCGCTAATCCCCACCTATATGGAGTTACTAAATGAGAATTACTAGATGTCCTTCGCTTTCTCACATCTTGGGATTAGAGTTGGCCCCAACTCCATCTGCCGCTGCATGATTATAGCCTCTTCACTTCTCAGTAAGGTGGATTTCATTCCGCTCCAACACCTAGGCGGCCATCTACAGAATATCGATAATCATACTTGTAATTCGTGGCAGAAGTCAGGAATATTCAGGTGGTCGTTTAAGCAGGAAATCAGCTATTGAGTTTGTAATGACGAACATTTACCTAAAATGTCTATGGGTCCTTCATTGGGAATGACGTGTAAGATTCGTTCAAATTCCCATTTTTTTATCATTGCCAAACTCGATGTCATTTATATAAAACTAAAGATCATGGACGTTCTTGGCTAAAATCTAACATAGCTGAGAGAATTTCGAAAAATTCGATTTATCTCCGTTATCATACGTCGGATCGAAAACGTATATAGAACCAATCCTATTGTAAATTTAATTATCTATACATGTTGTTATATACTTATTTTCGCTAATGTTAATATTAACCGAGATATTTGGACTTTTTAGTTTTCAACCTTCAGTAAACCCCCCCATTCCTCTTCATGTCCTAATGACAATAAGCTCTTAAAAAATGAACCTCTTAATTCTAAGCTTAAATACTAAATATTGTTACTATTGGACATTTAATATGGGAGATATATGAAAATTTGTAGTTTGATAACTTCATCAATTAAGGTTTTATATTGTTATCTCGAAAATCTTTGTTTAATCTATGCCATACTCTATATTTAACTGTTTTATTCAACACTAAAGATAATATCTGTGATGGATAGGAATAGGGTAAGGGGTGGGGGTTTAGTAGTGCAAGGGGAGTTCGAAAATTTAAAGTATTTCCGTTATTATGAGTGGGATTGTAAAATGTTACAGAATCAATCTTGTTCAACTATAGAAGCTCTACAATATTCGCCCTCTGGATTTTTTTTAATAACTCAAGTACTAACTGAGTTATTCGTACATTCTCATTTTCAGCCTACTGTTACCCTTCCACTCATTGTTTTTTTTTTCCTTAGAAATAGAGAATATGTGGTGAGATGAGATGACAAGTCTGCTATAACATGTGGGAAATCTGTATTTTCTGCAGCCCCTTTTTTTATTTTTTGGCCTTCAGTAAACCCCCACTATTTGTTATGTCACATTATCAATAAGCCACCAAAGTATGGTAGGGATACAGACAAACCACTTGACCTCTTTCCAAAGCCCGTTTGTCAAAGGTATTTTTCCTGATTCGAGCACATTTAGTATTTTTTGGCTATATCATTGAATGATTTTGATTGAATATTACCTAAGGAATCGTCAGATGACGATATATAAAAGATGGGAAAATAAAATTTCCCCCAAGTTCCATTCTTTTTTGTAGTTGAAAAGTATAATATGAGGATATAGAGGGCAATTCCTAATGGGATATGATAGTGGACTCTATTTGCCGAGATAGAGTGGGAGCCGTGCTTGCCATCCATATTCCCCTCACGTCCCTCCTTCATAGAGAGAGAGAACAGGCGACGGGGGGAGTGGGAAGTTTTTACTTTGCTCCCCCTGCACAGGAAAAGGATCTCCTTTTGCTTTTCCCTCATATCTAATGGCCTTGTATCAGCTATGCTAATTCTCCAAAGTTTGACCACATTTTAAAACACTCCTGGACACTTCTCAAAGGCACTTTACTCTCCAGCCCTCATGAATATACCGGCCTCTTCCAACTTCGAAAAGAGCCTCGTTCGTACAAAAATCTTTCCTGAAAAAAAAAAGAAAGAAAAAAAACTGGAACTTTAATACTACCTTTGGAATTGATGTATCCCGTAGATTTGCGCTACAGTACTTTTAGGGATTGAACAGGTAGTATTCGCTTGGAAGAGAGGGCATATATAAATAAAATATGAGGCTCCAAAGTCATTATGCTATATTTTCTTGGCTTCCTCTCTCTCAGAAACATCTTTCCATTTCAAACAAACGTCGCTCCTCGTTGTGAAGAAGTATTTTGTGTCATTCTGGAATTCTCTTACACACTGCGATATCATCACATCCATCACTGAGCCTTCCTAATAAATTGGATTCCCTTTCCCTTTTGTATTCTCAGAAACACAAAAAATGACTATAAATATTTATTATATTGAAAAAGAAATGATTGTGGGTGTTAACCTATTATATCCTTTGTATTCCAGGAGTGCATGTCTCATTTGTGCACTTCGCTCATTCGCCGGTTAATTAATAAAGACTGCATCACGCAGGGGCTGCAGAAACTAAGCAGAAACAAAAAAGTCCGTCACGCCATGGGCTGCTTGAACTAAGCAGATTTCTCACGTGAAGTTTTACAATAGAGAAATCCGCCTAATAACAACCGTAGGAGCAAGGAATCTCTAAACCTATTCACGAGGGACGAATAGTTACCGAAACGGCCCGCACTAGCTCTCGGCAGTGTCCGGAACGTAGCCGACTCCTGCCGACCACACAAATGCAAGTATCTCGGTTAATATTCAAGATAAAGAATAAATGTATAGAACAATATTTATAGTAAATTTAATTTGCAATAAGATTGATTCTATACAATTTTTCGATCCGACGCATAATAATGGAGATATTTCGAATTTTCAAAAATCCCCCCGTCCCACTGGTCCGATTTCAGCCATTAATGAACTTGATCTTTCTTTTTACGTAAAACGCTTAATTATCGAGTTTGGTAACGATCAAACAAAAATTGCGACCGCTAGAGCGTTAACAGACAAATATATATATATATTTGAACGGACCTCATTTTCGTCATCTCCTGGGTAGGATCGTTGGACATTTGAGGAAATTTTTCAAAACTCGCGTCATGAGTACAACCTCAATAGCTGATTTCCCTCAAGGGAAATCTGCTAAAAGTGCTTTAATGGCTGAAAACAAGTGGGAGTGGCGGTTTAGAGAGAGGGAAATTTCGAAAATTCTTAAAATCTCAGTTGTTATTTCTCGGATCAAAAAAATGTATGGAAACTGAAATATTTGCATTTTTTTGAGTTATCGGCCTTCAGTAAACCCCCACTCCTACTCGTGTCATATTTACAATAAGCTGATATATTATGACGCACTTCATTTTAAGTCTGAATACCAAATATTCTTCTTATTGAAGTTTTGAGAAAAAGGCAAATACGTGACGCACGTGGGAAATCTGGTTAGTTAATTCAGATAGGTGGCTAACTTCCAGATATTCTTGATTTGATACTTCTTAAAGGAATTTCTTTCAGAACTCAATCCAACCTTTCTATCACCCACGCTACAATAGACTGTAGATATTCAAATGAAACATAATGAGTTGATAATGTCTGAAATAAGAATACAAAACTAGGAATTCTATGAAGGACATTTTCTTTTTTGATTTATTTTTTGTGTTTAATCCCGAAGTACATGGGAAATAATCTCTGTTCGTCAGAGTTATGAATTTTCTCGTTCAATGGAGGTGTGCTTGTAAGATAGTTAGCATATACCTTTGACTCTAAATAGCCATATAAAGACAAATGAATTGGTGTCACTTTAAACGATCTTGGGTCAATAATAGATAAGTACCACATCCCATATTGACCTTGAAACAGTCATTCCCGAGCTAGAACTCGTCTCTCTTGTCTCTCTAGATCGAGATAAATCTATCTCCTAATTTTACTATTCGGAAAAGAGAAAACAACCCTTTTAGCAAAATTTCCCTTTTGTACTCATAACGCAATTTTTGTTAGATCGTTACAAAACTCGATATATATTCGTTTTATGTAAAAACGAATTTTATCTAAGGGGGGGGGGGGGTTAGAGGTTAGGGAGGCATTTCGAAAATTCATCAAAAAATTGGATCAAAAATTTATTTTCGAGTTTGTCTTATTGAAAATTAAATGTTGTAATATAGATTTATTCTCTATCGCGAATATTAACCGAGATATTTGCAGTTTTCAGCCTTCAGCAAATCCCCACTTCTACTAATATTACATAATCCATACTCGGTTATATAATAAATCGCTAAATCGCATTATTCGATGCTTAAATACCAAATATTGGTTTCATTGAACTAAATACACGCAAATACTGTCTGTTGACTCCCCGCCTTTCCCCTCTTTTGTTCTTGGGTTACTAAAATTTGAGTGATTGAGATAAAAATGATTCTGATTCATTTTCAATCACAGCCCTAGCTTTGGTAAATAGTTTTCAATAAAATTAATGTTATATTCAAATATATTTCATTTATTGTTTTAGCCTATATCCCTCGAGGGAGGGAAATCAGCTCAATAGGTACTCATGACGCAATTTTTCAAAAATTTCCATCCCACCCAGGGGATGACGAAAATGAGGTCCGTTCAAAATATATATGCGTTTCTGTGTGTCTGTCTGTCGTCTATATATATATTAACAATTGAAGCTGTTAAAATAAAATTAATATAAATAATTGTTTATTGTTTATAATTATTTGCTTCTACTTTATGCTTCAATGGCTAATCGGGTCGGGCTATCTACATACCACTCTTTTCTAGCCAGGGAGTCCGTCACTAGATAAATTTCTACTGCCCAGTGCGGGAATCGAACCGGCCACTCCAGATCTACCATGCGAGATCAAGACCTACGCCCTAACCCACAAGGCCAACCTGAGCCCCCAAAATAAATAAATAATTATTAGTAATTATGATAATATATTTTAAAAAAAAATAAAAAAAATAAGAGATTTTTTGGCTTCATTTTTATGGGTTGTTAATGTCTCCTTAATGCCACCCTGATTTATAGGAAAATCAATACCAACTTAAATAATCCCATACCCTTCCTATTCCACTTATTGGATTGTTTATCACTATTTACTATTTATAGCATTTACTTTTTTGTTCATGATTCACGGATTAATCGCTTTAACTGCGTGACACGGAATAAAATGAGGCAAATATTGCCGACCATTATTCCTGTTAAATAAATTTGTAGCCCGCGTGTGACAATCTGTTAGAGTTGTTGGTGGCTCAATTTTCACGTGGGAAATTACATGTTTTAAAATTATGTGAAACGTGTCTATGTAATTTAGAGATAAATAATCTATATCTGAATGTCAAATTAAAATAATTGATTCGGGAGTGATTTAAGGGTTTATCTTTTATCCGGGTTTAACATGATATTTCTTTTTACGTAAAACGACTAAATATCGAGTTTGGTAACGATCAAACAAAAATTGCGACCGCTAGAGCGGTAACAGACAAATATATAGATAGATTTGTAAATGTGTGTGTGTGTGTGTGTGTGTGTGTGTGTGTATAGACACACAGAATTTTTAACGGGCCTCATTTTCGCCATTTACTAAGTAAAATAAGTTCGATGGACATTTGAGAGAAAATTTATGTCTTGGCTTGGGTTAAGAAATGTACCGACATAGACATAAGTCTGATGGTTACTTGGACTATGGTTTAGTATTTGTTGTTGGTGGCTTAGCTAAGGATGGGGGTTGGTTCTATTGTAGAAGTAGGGGTATCCGATCCTCTTAGATGTGGGATTTCACGCTTTGTTAGCCCCTCAATAGCCTACTTTCATGGCTTCCTTCGCCTTACACTGATTGTCTAAAGGTCCCTTCTATCTACAAGCCCTCACTCTCAAACCTCTCACCTCTCCTATACTACACGCAACTGCAAATAACTAATTTTTTTTTTTGTTCTAACGCCTTCAGTGAATTTTTGGCTAATCCAAGCTTATTTCCACCCTGCTCCCAGAACGATTTTCAAGGAATCTCATACAATTAAGTCCTCTTGAATAGAATGCTTGATATCTAAGCTATGAATTAAGTGGCTCATGATACAACTTATTGGTGATATAAGTAGGTATGGGGTTTTAACTAAAATGTCCGTCACTCAGGGGCTGCGTAAACTAAGCAGATTTCCTTTGTAAAGTTATACAATAGAGAAATCTCCATACGAGTGCTAGAGTTACGGAAACGGCCGAACTAGCTTTTGGCAGGAAACTCACTCTCGTCCGTTATCCGCCCACATGTAATAAAAACAATTAATGAAATATAGCTGAATATAATATTAATTTTATTGAAAACAATTAACTAAAGCTAGTGCTGTAATTTGTAATAAAACAGAATCAGTTTTAAAATAACGGTGGGAGGAGGGTCAACAGAACGTATTGGCATATATCTCACAAAGTCAAAGTTCAATGAAAGCAATATTTAGTATTTAGGCTTTAATTAATATGTTTTATTATATAATAGAGCATTGTTTATGTAACACTAGTACAAGTTACGGTTTTCTGTTGGCTGAAAACTGAAAAGTTCAAATATCTCGGTTAATATTCAAGAATAAGTGTATATAACAACATTTATAGTACGAGTATATTTAATTTGCAATAAGATTGATTTTTTATACTTTTTCAATCCGACGTATAGTAACAGAGATATTTGGAATTTTCAACCCCCCCCCCCTCTAAACCACCCCCTCCCACTGGTGGTTCATTTCACCCGTTAACGAACTTGATCTTACTTTTTATATAAAACGATTAAATATGGAGTTTGGTAACGGTCAAACAAATATATATATATATATATATATAATTTGACCGAGACATTTGAGGAAATTTTTTAAAACTTGCGTCATGTGTACGACCTCAATAGCTTATTTCCCCTGAGGAAAATATTCTATAATGGATGAAATCTACATACGAATAACACTTAACACCATTGTGAATGTTAAGTGAATAAATACAAACGCTAATGACTAGTCTTTCAGTGAATTTTAATCCCCAACTGAAAGCGTCTGTATTTTAAGCAAACAGGTCAGCTAACCTCTGAGTTGAACACTATTTTCTACCGTTGAGTTGAACACTATTTTCTATATAAATAACTGCAATTTATAATGATTCGGAATAATTTTTAACTAAAGCACTCACATTTTAGTTATTCAAGAGCTTAAAACATCCAAGAACCCTTTTTTCATGTTTCTCGTGTATACAGTTTACTTGAAAACCATATGTAGGTATTTAAGTTCGTAGAAAGATAATCGTGTTATAGCAACTTATTGTTATTTGGACATGAGTAATAGTAGGAATTTACAAAACGCTGAAAACATAACATTCTAAATCTCTGTAACTATTATTATTATTATTATTATTGTTATTATTTATTAACGTCCACTTTTTATAACTAAGGCTAATTGGGTGGGACTAAGGATGTTATTTAATGAATTTCGTCACTAAATAATTTCTTTTACCCAGGCGAGAATCGAACTCGCACTCCAGTTTTACCATGTGAGATAAAGGCCAACGCTTTAACTCACATGGCTAACCTGAGCCTCTATTAATCTTAGAGAAAATATCTATGTATGTATTGTTTATAAACATTCTAATTTACAATATGATTAGTTCTACACAATTTTTCGATCCGACGCATAACGGACGTATTTCGAATTTTCAAAACTCAAGTCTCTAAAACCTGGTCCGATTTCATTTGTTGCCGAACTTGAACTTAATTTTGATATATAACATTTAAAAACGGACGTTGGTAAAAATAAAATTGGCGACCGCTGGAACGTTAACTGTCAAATATATATATATATATATATATATATATATATATATATATATATGTGTGTATGTATATATATATTTGGAATTTATATTATATATTTAATATAGTAGAAATTTATTGAAATCGCGTCATGAGCTCAACCTCAATAGCTTATTTCCTGTATCTTATTAACCATTATCTACTATCTTTCACTTTCATTCACATTTTATTTTGGTGTTAATTTCTACGTTATCTCGCTACGGCTAAATGGAGCTAACCATGGTGGGACTTAAGATTTTATTCAGAGAGTTGTCTCAAAATAAATCAGTCTTTGCTTACATGCTAATTGCATAACAACCCAAGTATCTTATTGCCCATGAAGGAACAGTTATGCCTCTCTTTTGTCGTCTTTAACATACTGGAATAAATCTCATAAATATTGAAGCACCTAATAACGTCTTTTTTCTGTCTACTTTGCTGGAATGTGCTTTATATGTATATACGTGTATGTATATACAAAACCTATTTACTATTTGACCGTTACTGCGACAGTCAACTGCGTGTATCGTCATTTTCCGTCGGTGTCCTACAGATTACCCAATAACGTCTTTCTTGGCTTAGGCCACTCATTGCACTACAATTTGAGGGCCCTTTTTACACTAACGTCACATATTTTTGCTGATATTTTCTACTTCTGGAAATAATACTTATCACACTTCTAGGTTCTTGGCTCTACTAAAGATGCCGAAAACCATACTATTAATTATCCTTATTATTAATTCACTTATTCCTTTTTACATTTTCTATCTTTTCTCCATGCACAACTCCTAGCGCAATTATTTCCACTTCCTGCGTCTTTTTTAGCAGCCCTTTAGGGGAAACAGCCATTCAAGGTTGTACTTTAGATGACATTCGCGAAGCAATTTTTGTAAAATGTGTTCCGTTTATCGATCCTACCTAAAATGAGGTACGTGTAGTGTGAGTGCGCGCGCGTGTGTATACGTGCATAAAAAGAGTGATGTGTGTTTGTCTGTTAGCGCTCTTCTGGCCGCAATTTTTGTTTGATCGTTACAAATCACGATCTTAGAACGTTTTATGTAAAATTCAATTTCATTTACGTTGACTGCTGGACCAGTAGGGAATTTTGAAAATTCAAAATGTCTTCGTATGTGTATAAATATATATATATATATATATATATATATATATATATATATATATATTTATATATATTCATGCACATATTTGTTTATTACCGCTTTAGCGGTCGAAATTATATTTTAATCGTTACCAAACTGCATATTTAGTTGTTTGATGTAAAATGAAAGATCAAGTTCGTTAACGGTTGAAATCGGACCAGGCGGAGGGAGGGTTTAGAGGGGGAGAATTTTGAAAATTCGATATATCTCCATTACTATACGTCGGATCGAAATAATGTATAGAAGCAATCTTATATATATTTGTCAGTTAACGCTTTCTTGGTCGCATTATTCGTTTAGCTGTTACTAAACTCGATATTTAAACGTTTTATGTAAAATAAAAGCCAAGTTCGTTAACGGCTGAAATTGAAAGGGGTTAGAGAGGGAGAATTTTGAAAAATCAAAAGATCTCCTTTATTATTCGTCGGATCTTTGAATGTTTATAAATGCAATTATATTCATATTTTCTCTCAGTTCATTCATATAACAGTAACCATGATATTTTGATTTTTTTCGACTCCTACTCATGTCCCTAATAATGTGTTATAACATGGACCTCTTTATTCTAAACTTAAATACCAAATATCTTTTTCATGGAATCTTCAATATGGAGATAAATGCAAATTTACTGTTTTGCCCAGCACTAACACAAGCACTAGAACCCACGTTCTCCATACGAGAGCCGAACAGTTACGGAAACGGCCGAACTAGCTTTTGGTGGGAAACTCACTTGTGTGTTATCCGCCCACATATAATAAAAATGCAAATATCTCGGTTAATATTCGAGATGGAGAATAAATGTATAGAACAATATTTATTGTAAATTAAAGTTTCATTAGGATTGGTTCTATACAATGTTTTGATCCGAAGTATGGTAACGGAGATATTTCGAATTTTCGAAAACCCCCCTCTAAACCCCCTCCTGCTGATCCGATTTCAGCCATTAATGAACTTGATCTGTCTTGTTGCATAAAACGTTTAAATATCGACTTTGGTAACGATCAAACAAAAATTGCGTCAACAGACAAATATTCCCTTAAGGGAAATCTGCTAATAAGTGCAGAGGTGGTGGGGGGGCAATTAAATCCTACCAGCTTGAAGTAATTTGTATAAAATATTGTTGAGGAGGGACATCCGGGCTGAAACCTGAGCCTGAAAGTGGACGGAGTCTAATCAGGAAAATTGGTCACGTCAGAGCTGAGACTAACGAAATATAGAGAGAAAGGAGCGCCTTTCTTTGTGGCATTCCATTAGAAGTATTTCTATTCCAAGTGGGAATTTGAATTAATTAAAGGCGAAGGTTGGTCGGGGGAAATCACACCGAACTTGGAGAGTAAATATTAATGCCTGAGCCGAGAAGATGCCTGCCGAGCATCGTCATTACCAACCAGCTCTGCCATTCGGATTAAACTAAGTTTTTAATTAGTTCAATTCTGGAGATTAAACATAATATTCATAGTCATGCTGTAACAACAGGCAACGGGAGTCCTCTTTTTTTCATCATAATTATTAAACTATTATTGTTTTAGACCAAGCTTTGTCACAAAAATGTAGAATTTGAAACTTGATATAAAATTGAAAACATTTCCCTCCCAGCTTAAGAAGTGTTTTAAAATTTTCACAGGTGGTGCTTTAAAACAGATGTAATTCTTTCCACCATATATTCTTTTTGGCAGATTTCCCTCAAGGGAAATCAGCTATTGATGTCATACTCATGACGCGATTTTCGAAAAATTTCTTCAAATATCCATCGATCCTACCCAGGAAATTACGAAAATGAGGTCCTTTGAAAACTATATATATATATATATATATATATATATATATATATATATATATATATATATAATTGTCTGTTAACACTCTAGTGGTCGCAATTTTTATTTAATCGTCACCAAATTCGGTATTTAATCGTTTTATGTAAAAAGTAAGATCAAGTTCGTTAACGGCTGAAATCGGACCAGGGGGAAGGGGGAATTTCGAAAATTCGAAATATCTCCGTTACTATACGTCAGATCGAAAAAATTGTATATGACCAATCGTATTGCAAATTAAATTTACTTTAAATGTTGTTATATACATTTATTCTCTATCTTGAATATTAACCGAGATATTTGCATTTGTATTAAGAGTAACGGACGATCTATGGTCGCTTCTATTCGTTCCCGCCGAAAGCTAGTTCGGCCGTATTCGTAACTGTTTGGCACTCGTATGGAGATTTCTCTATTGTATTACTTTAGGTGGGAAATCTGCTTAGTTTACGCAGCCCCTGTGTGACGGACTGTTTTGCTTGGTAATGTAACGGAGATTTTGAATTTTGAAATCGCTCTATTCCGGGTCCGATTTCATACTTATTATGATCTTTACTGTTCAATGAATTAATTGAATGTCATCCCACAGAACACAACGAATTTGATTGTTTCTCGCATAATGAAGGAGGTCTTGAAAAGAACATTTGATATTTGAGCCTAAGAGTTTAGTGGTTCAGGATAAAACAGCTTATTGCTATTCTGACTTGAATTGGTGCCTTTCTGCAGTCTGGAAACTATAAAAAAATGCAATTATTTCAGTTAATATTGAAGGTAGATAATGAATGTATATGACCATGTTGATAGTAAATTTTATTTGCAATAAGATTGGTTTTCTACAATTTATGAATACATATTATGAATTTTCGAAAATTTAGATTGTTTTCAATATCTTGATTATTAACCAAGATATTTCCATGTTTTTTTAGTTTTTGGCCGTCAGTAATCCCCCATTCATGGCATATTAACTATAAGCTGTTATATTATGAAGTGCTTTATTTGAAGGCTAAATACTAAATAGTGTTCTCATTAAACATTTGTTTTTTGAGATAAATGCAAATATGTCTCTCGTGAGAAATCTGCTTAGTTAATGCACCGCCTGCATTATGGACTATTTCACCTTTTATGTAGTTTCTTTAGTGGTTTTAAATTTTCATTTTAAATACTTGAAGGCTGATGTACGACCGAGGCGTGAAATATATCCTGGAAATAATCGACTATACAATTTGTTTTTCAGCTGGAAAGCCTCAAAAATAGACTTTTATTCTGTTATACAGCTATTTTCAAATCTGTCGTTAACATTTCATGTTATATTTCTGCCTCTTTCTATCTTCTGGAGATTTTAGTTGATGTCAATAATCAACTTTTTTTATAGACTATGTAAACGCCATAAGATTATTAGAGAGCTATGTATTAGTCTTTGTTTGCCAATATAATATCATTTAACAAATCACCTTATTTGGCTATTATCATTTCCTCTTCACATTGTACTGATTTCCATCCATAATAAACGAAGTGATAGATAAATCATATTACTTTGACAAGGTTTCTTCTCGCACCACATTACTGCTCCTGTGGTCTCTAGGATAAGCACCATGATAGAATTATTATGCATATTATTGACGTGATGATTATGTTTGATAAACAGAAAGAATTAGATTTTCAATAATCATATGACTCATAATGGGACTTGTTACTGTAATTAACCTTGTTATGTTTTTCAAGATAATAAGTATTTGCTGCCAATTTGAAACTCAAGAGACGCTTAAAATCCGCTTGAATTCGAACTATGAAACTTGTCAGGAATTTATTTGAATGCCTCTTACACAGAATTATCCTGCTTGATTAAAGGAATAAAATATTAGCTATGAGTAGATATTTAGTGAAAATATCGAATATTATTTTCATTAATTATCTACTCATAGCTAATATTTTACACACACATATATATATATATATATATATATATATATATATATATATATATATATATATATATATATATGCGTGTGTGTGTACACAAAGGATTTTAATATTTATGTTACGATATGAAACTAATATAAATAAATTTCATATAAATTGAAATAAAATAATATGAGAGCTGTGGTGCATATTCCTAATAGACAATCTCTGTTACATAATAACGACTGACTGAGTGTATTTGGTTGAATAGGAAATTGTAAGACTGCTACTGGTTCATCCCAGGAGAGGGAAAGTGTAGTATTATATATTAATCTCAAACTATTGCAGTGGATTTTACTAAAGTTTGATCTTTAAGTGAAATCAGGAGGTTAGGAGGCTGAATATGGGCTGAAAGGATTCTTCAGGGGTACCAATTATGTAGGGTAGATTGTCCCATTCTTGTATTGAAATAATTGGAGATTTTATTGAGTGCGCATGTGAGTGAGTGTGTGTGTGTGTGTGTATATATCTATATATATATATATAAATATATATATATATATATAGAGAGAGAGAGAAGAGAGAGGAGAGAGAGAGAGAGAGAGAGAGAGAGAGAGAGAGAGAGAGAGAGAGAGAGAGAGAGAGAGAGATAGATAGATCTATATTTGTCTGTTACCGTTCTTGTGGTCGTCATTTTTGTCTTTTCGTTGCCAAACTCGATATCTAAGCATTTTATGCAAAAAAAGAAAGATCAAGTTCGTTTACGGTTGACATCTGATCGCGGGAGGGGGGTTTAGAGTGTGGAACATTTAAAATATCCTTGTAGTGTGTCAGATCGAAAACTTCTATAGTATCAATGCTTTTGCAACTTTAATAATTTATGAACGTTATGTACATTTTTTTCCTTATATTGTATATTAACCGAGATATTTCAATATTTTTGTTTTGGCTATCAGTAACCAACCCCCAACCCTACTCATGTCATATTAATAATAAGTTGTTACATAATGAACCTATTTAATTGAATCATAAATACAGAATATTGTTCTCATTGAACTTCTACTTTTTGTGATAAATGCAAATACGTGACTCACGTGGGAAATATGCTTAGTTAATGTTGTCCTTGGGTGATAGATTTTAAAATTTAATGATCTTCCCCTTGGCACCACTCACATAACCTTGAAAATCTCAAGAGAAATTCACTTGACACGTGAAGCCTTTCCCTCGTGTAGTTGTCTCTATAACCAACGATACTCCTTGAAACGGTTGGTCTCCAAAACTATTGATCTTGTTTTCCCCCGAAGCTTCGCGACGTTCTTTTTCAAAATGCCAATAACAATGGTTAGTTAGAACCAATTGAGATGTATGTATCGTGTCCAGTTACTGTTGGTGGCTGTATTAATGTTACTACGTCCTCCATATGATTGGTTTTTGGTCATTGGGTCGTTGTCCTGATATATTGCATTGAGTTATCGTCGGATGATGGAAAGGTTGATAAGAAGTGATGTTGTGGTGCAGTCCGTATCAGTGGTAGAGGTAACAGGTAGAGTAGCTGCTATCACCCTTACCTTATTACCAGCTCCAATCATCCATGATATCCAATAGACCCCTTCCTATCCTCTATTGGATATTCTCCTCGCCTCCTAACACCAACTTGCTTGAATTATGAACTCCCCTCGGCTACATTAATATTCCGAAGGCTCTATATCAAGCAGAAAAATCCGTCACGCAGGGGCTGCGTGAGCTAAGCAGATATCCAACGTACGTCACTTATTTGCATCCATCTGAAAGCACAAAAGTTCAATGAAAGCAATATTTCGAATTTAGCTTCAAATAAAGTAAAAGTGCTCCATAATATAACAGCTATTGTCAATGCGACACAAGTTGGAGTGGATCTTTACAGAAGGCCGAAAACTGAAAAATGCTAATATCTCCCTTAATAATCGAAATAGTGAACAAACGTACATAACATTCATAGAACATTACATTTGCAATAAAGATTGGTTCTATACAATTTTTCGATCGACGCATAATAATGGAGATATGTATTAAAAAAAATTTCCAACCCCCCCCCCCCCTGTCCCGCTAGTCGAATTCCGTCATGAGTCTGATCGAAAAATTGTTTAGAACCAATGTTGTTATTACAAATTTAATTACCTATAAATATTGTTATATACATGTTTTCCTTATCACGAATATTAACCGAGATATTTAGATCATTTAGTTTTCAGCCTTCAACAAACTCCTACTCATGTCATATTAACAAGAAGCTGTTAGTTCATGATACACTTTATTCTAATCTTAAATACAAAATATTGCTTTTAGCAGATTTCCCTTAAGGGAAATCAGCTATTGAGGTTGTACTCATAACACGATTTTTGAAATTTGTCTTCAAATGTCCATCCATCCTATCTTGGAGATGACGAAAATGATATATGTATAAATATATATATATATATATATATATATATATATATATATATATATATATATATTTGTCTGTTAACTCTCTAGCGGGCGCAATAATTGTTTAATCATTACCAAACTCTATATTTAGTCGTTTTATGTATAAAGAAAGATCAAGTTCATTAACGGTTGAAATCGGGCCAGGGGGAGGGGGAGTTTAGAGGGGAGGATTTTCAAAAATTTGAAATATCTCCGTCACCATAGGTCGGATTGAAAAATTGTATAGAATCAATCTTATTGCAAATTAAATTTACTATAAATATTGTTGTATACGTTTATTCAATATCTTGAATATTAACCGAGATAGTTGCATTTTTTAGTTTTCAGCCACCAGCAAACCGCCACTTCTACTCATGTTACATAAACAATACTCTGCTACAAAATAAATTACATTATTCAAAGGTTTAAATACCAAAAATTGTATTGAAGAGACCTTTATTATACGAGATACATGCAAATATTTTCTGGTGATCCCCCCCCCCCCATGTTAAGGTTTTGGACTACTAACATTTGATTGATTGAGATAACAATTCTGACTCATTATTAAGATCTCCAGTAGAGTTCTAGATATAGTAAATAGTTCTCAATAAAATTAATATCTTATATTCTGATATATTTCAGTAATTGATTTCCTTTCCGGTGTGAGGCGGGTAGACCCGTTTGTTTACATTTCTAACCTAACGCTTCCTGTCGGCAGGTTATTGAAATTTGATGAAACATTTTTATTTCCGTTTGTATCTATTCATGGTGGTGTTGTGTTAAAGTATGTACATTTATCTATTACTAAACTTCACGTGGGAAATTTTAGTTTACGCAGCCCCTGCGTGACGGACTTTTTTGCAATAAAGAGACCTTTATTAAGATACATGCAAGTTCGTTGCGTGATAACGTCATCTATTAAGATATTACATATTTGCTACGAAGATGTTTTGTTGATCTATACCTTACTTGATATTTAACTATTTCGATCTGATGCATAATAACAGAGATTAAAGATTTTTCGAAATTCCCCCCTTTAAACCATCCCTCCCACTTATCGGATTTCAGCCGTATATGAACTTGACCTTTAGTTTCACATTAAAAATATCGAGTTTGGTAACGATCAAATAAAAATTGTTTGTTGTTTCCAAATGCAAAGAAAAGAAAAGAAAAAAATAAGAAGAAAATACGAGAATAATACTAATGCTAATACTGGAAAAAGAAAAAAAAATGGTCGGAGCTCCGTGCCATTAAAGAAATCAACTACTTACAACGCAAAATCGTCATCTACAATTAATGGTTTTAGCAGATTTCCCTAGGAAAAGTTTCGAAAAATTTCATCAAATGTCCATTGATCCTACTCAGGAAATGACGAAAATGAGGTCCGTTTAAAATTATATATATATATATATATATATATATATATATATATATATATATAATCTACATATTTATCTGTTACCGCTCTAGCGGTCGCAATTTTTGTTTGATCGTTACGAAACTCGAAATTTAATCATTTTATGTAAAAAGGAAGAAGAAGTTCGTTAATAGCTAAAATCGGACCAGTTAGAGGGGGGGTTTTTGAAAATTCGAAATATCTCATTTATTATGCGTCGGATCGAAAAATCGGTTAGAATCAATCTTATTGCAAATTCAATTTACTATAAATATTGTTCTATACATTTATTCTGTATCTTGAATAATAACGAAGATATTTGCATTTGTATTCTGTGTGTGGTCGGCAGGAGTCGGCTGTTCGGTACTTTCCGAAGAGAGCTCTGGCGGCCGTTTTCGTGACTGTTCGCCCCTTGTGAATAAGTTTAGAGATCCTTTACTACTACACTTGTTATTGGGCAGATTTCTCTATTGTAAAACTTCACGTGGGAAATCTGCTTAGTTTACGTGACGGACTTTTGTAATAAATGTTTGGTGCACGAAATTACTAAAGTTAATAATTTAACTTAAGCATAAATAAAGATTAAATTGGTTACAGGATTATTCCCTTGCTATTGGGTGCAGTTTATATAATTTTGTTAATCTATATTAATTGTTTTATAATATAACTTGTTATATTTATTACAAAAATAATAAACGTTGTTTATTTATAATTTTTTTTTTTGTATTGCAAAATTAAATGCACATGCATTCTTTTTCTTGCTTAAAACAGTCATAGTTTCGTATATATTTGGGTCTGCTTTATTAATTTTCTGGTAGGTTTTACTGTGAATATTTTTAATTTCACCATATGAGAATAACAGGACGGCTAGGACTTACCTCCCTATTGTGCAAAACATTTTGTGCTCCAATTAGCGTTGGATTTACTGAGTTTAAATGTTATTGAAGCTTTCAAGTCTCTTTTCATTATTTGTGTTGAGTTGAATTAGTTTCACAACTTACTTTATATTCATGCATACATACAGACATATATATATATATATAAATAAAATTGTAACCTCTGTCTGCACATTGATTTTTTTCGCTAAATTTCACGATAACTTTTCGTTTCACATGTCATAGGCACCATAACTGCATTTTGTTTCTTTCGTGTATGTTTGATTGTTTGTTTGTTACCTTTTCACGCACAAACGGCTGAACCGAATTTCATGAAACTTGGTATGTATATTACTACTAACCCAACTTAGACTTTAGGCTATATTAATTTTCTCTGAGACGAACAGGAGTGGGGGTTATAAGGGAAGCCTGAAATTAAAAATAGCGATATTTCGTTTTATATTGGTTTTTCTGCAAATATGCACATAACAAAAGTTGTTTATTTTGTTATTTAGAGTAACTTTTGTTATATACACTTTTGTCGTATACCAAAGTTTAAATGCGTTATACGCTAAATATTATAGCGGGAGTCAACAATATTATTTGCCAAAAAAGACTCAACCGAACTAAATAAAACTCGGTATGTGTATTAGCAGTGAGGCCTTCATTATAATAAGCCATACCAACATTTCTATGGACGGGCAGGAGTGGGGGTTATAAGGGACGCCTGAAAATAAAAATAGCGATATTTTGTTTCTTATTGATTTTTTAACAAATATTTACATAACAAAAGTTCTTTATTTTGTTATTTAGAGTAACTGTTGTTATATACACTTTTGTCTTATACCGAAGTATAAATGAGTTATACGTTAAAACTTTAGCGGGCACTAACGGCTGAACCGAACTTAACAAAACTTTGTATGTCAATTAGCATTAATTCTTCCATGATTATAAGTTATATTAAAATTTTTAGGTTCGAACGGGAGGGGGGTTATAAGGGAGGCCTGAAATAAAAATTCACCATATTTACATGTATAAGAGACGGGAAATATAAAAATATCGAAGACTGTGAAGAATTATCGAACAAATAATTCTATTATTAGCAAATCACCGGCAACGACGGATATCAATCCTAAACACTGGGACGGGTAAATGTTAAAATATTGTGCAATGTAAAGCCTGCTAAAAAATACCATCACCATTCAGCCTCAAATGAATTCCCGGGCGAAGCCGGGTATCGGAGCTAGTATATATATATATATATATATATATATATATATATAAAGTCGGTATGGTGCTCATAAGCACAATCTACAAATTATGATAACTGTAATATTGAAATACATTCAAGATAGATAATATTGAGAATTATATATACAAATACATAACATACATTCATTTTCTTTTGGATTTCTGGGGTAGCATGGTTTTCGAACTGTATCAGCAGTTCTCTGCAATTTTTGGGGTTCAATGAATCATAATTTGTAGGATTCCATTGTATTCTCTCTCTCTCTCTCTCTCTCGATATATATATATATATATATATATATATATATATATATATATATATATATATATATATATATATATATATATATATATATATATATATATACACTCACACAAAAATATTTTTTTGTAAAGGACTAGAATACTTTAATCGAGTAGACCTTCTTGATCTTTTTGTTCACCGTCGAATTATCCGCCAAACCGTGGCTTAGAACAAGGAGCTAATTCATTTTTGTCTGTACTACAAAGAATCATAGCATTTAATTCCGAATCTTTGGCGTGATTGAAAATAATTCTCCATGCAATCAGGATACGAGTTCCCTTGCTCCAATATGGTTTGTGCGATAACCTGTGGGTCCCTTAAGGGAAATCAGCTATTGAGGTCGTACTAATGACGCGAGTTTCGAAAAATTTCTTCAAATGTCCATACCCAGGAGATGACGAAAATGAGGTCCGTTCAAAATGTTATATATATATATATATATATATATATATATATATATATATATATGTATATGTATATATATATATATATACACACACACACATATATTTGTCTGTTACCGCTCTAGCGGTCGCAATTTTTGTTTGATCGTTACCAAACTCGGAATTTAATCGTTTTATGTAAAAAAAAAAAATGATGAAGTTCGTTAATGGCTGAAATCTGACCAGTGGGAGGGGGGGGGGTTAGAGGGGGATTTTCGGAAAATTTAAAATATCTCCTTTATTATGCGTCAGATCGAAACCTTATATAGAATCAATCTTATTGCAAATTACATTTACTATAAATATTGTTCTATACATTTATTCTGTATCTTGTATATTAACCGAGATATTTGCATTTGTATTCTGCATTGGTCGGCAGGAGTTAGCTGTTTGGTACTTTCCGAAGAGAGCTCTGGCGGCCGTTTTCGTAACTATTCGTCCCTCGTGTATAAGTTTAGTGATCCCTTACTACTTACTACACTTGTTATTGGGCAGATTTCTCTATTGTAAAACTTCACGTGGGAAATCTGCTTAGTTTACGCAGCCCCTGCCTGACGGACTTTTTTTTTTTAACCCTCCCAGTACCATGGGGTCCTCCGAGGACCCCAGCTCTCGGAATTTTCACGAAAACTTTATGAAAAACTTGACCAATCGAATTGTTACTTTGTGACTTTTCCTTTGAAACGGTTTTGTATCAGATCGTATTAACAGTTTTTATAGATTCTACTAGATAAACCATTAATAATTTATTTATTTCTTAAAAAAAACTTCTTTTGGGGTCCTTGCGGGATAGGACACGTTTAACATTTTTAACCCTCCCAATACCACGGGTCCGGACAATCACAGACTACCACGGGGGTCAATTTCTTATTCATCTTCATCTTCTATAATATTTTCATCAACTTCAATTTCATCTTCGCTCTCGATTTCAACAACGTCATCAGCTTTGGAGCACTCTTCACTTTCTTCCAAATTATCAAGCTGTTCGCCATAATAATTCACTAATTCTAGGATTCGTTTTGTTCTTGAGGAAACATTTCGGTCCATTTTCGACGGAGGTTTCAAGTGAACTGAAACATTTGCACAACAGAAAAACAAAATAAAATAAAAAACAAGGTATTCCTTCCTATTTTGGCTCTCTTTTCTAGTATTTTGATGAAATACGGGAAGCTAATTGATTCTTAGAACGGCAACTGTGCTATCAAAATACGTAAAATGATTGACTCCAATGAGTCAAATCAGTGAACCAAGACAATAAACGAAGGATTTAGTTTCTTAATCAATAATTTTTTTACAATCAATAAATTATTTTAATAAATAAATTTCATACAGTCAATAAAATTGTGATAGGTATGTATTAATTGTAGTCATTTTTCATATTCCTAACTAATAAATCCAAATAAAGTATGTTTTTATAAGAAAAACGTCGTAAGAAAGAGTGGGGTCCCGCAAGGACCCCCGTGGTAGTCTGATTGTCCGGACCTGTGGTATTGGGAGGGTTAAGAAAATGTCGTAAGTTTGCTATAGCTCCAGCCGCTGAGGTAAAATACATAATATTGGGACTGGAAGTGTAAAAATATTGTATCTAATGAAACCTTATAAAAGAAATCACATCTGTGTTAACAATCTTAAGATTTCCTGAGAAAAGCCTTAATTTAGCTACTTTCTAATAAAATTCAGAACAATGCAGACTTCAAATTCGTTTGCCAAAACATGAATTTCATAATCCGCCTGATTAAGAGTTGGTACTCAATTACTCAGAAGTTCATAATTTATCTTTTTCCGGTTGTTAGAAAATAAAGACAGTTATTAGATGATAATTACCTAAATAGTATATTATGCTTTTCATCACAACAATCGGTCAGAAGAAACAAGTGTTTCTCATTCTCAGAGATGAGAGAATAAATGTTCCAAATACTTCAATATATCTCTAAGTATTCTTCGTGTTCATAAACTTTCAATTCTTTCTCGAAAGACGAAAAATGAGATGATGTGAATCATCCTTTTTCGCAACTCTGGCGTTCTGCTCTACTGTTCTCCTATCCAAGTAAACAAAAGTGGTGGTTAATAGCACGAGAAATGTAGCCGGGGAGCTACCGAAAATCAGCGTTCTAGATTTTGACGAAGAGACGAGCATTAAAAAAGTCCGTCACGCAGGGGCTGCGTAAACTAAGCAGATTTCCCACGTGATGTTTTATAATAGAGAAATTTCACGAGAGCCGAGCAGTTAAGGAAACGGCCGAACTAGCTTTTGGCGGGAAAGTCTCTCGTCCGTTAGCCGCCCAGATTTAATAAAAATGCAAATATCTCGGTTAATATTCAAGATAGAGAATAAATGAATATAACAATATTTATAGTAAATTTAATTTGCAATAAGATTGATTCTGTACAATTTTTTGATCCGACGTATAGTAACGGATATATTTCGAATATCTTTATTAGACATACCAGCCAGCTGACCCCAGCACTGTTCAATTATGACCTTCTTTAGACTACAACATTTTGGAACTTCCCGATATTTTCGAGTTTTGTTAGACACAATCACTGTTATGTATCTGAAGTCGCTATGATTATAGCAAATGAACCGTAAAATGGTTTTTACGGTTATGGTTGGATATTGAAATTTGTAATATGCCTAGTATTGAACCTCCTCGTGTTTTTCAGTAATCAAGCCAAGTACATTTTCTCTTAGCCACTCTTATGCCTTATATTATATTCTTTTAAAATATACATCGTATTATTTTACAAGTTTCGCCGTCAGGCTTTGGGCCCAATTACAGACGACAAAGGTTACTTACATGTTATCAACTACAAAATGAGGAAAAGAAAGAAATATTTGAATAAATAAGAAAATACAAAAATAATACAAATCTAATAAAGGAAAAAAAAAAAGAATTAAAAATGGTCTGAGCTCAGACCAAGCACGAAAACGAATATAATTTATTTTATTAATGTTAATATAATGTTTTAACATTAACGTGAATAATGTTTTATTTACAATAGCTTACAGGATTATTCATATGCAATTGGGGGTCAGCTTATATTATTATGCTAATCTATATTAGTTGTTTTATGATACAATTTTATATATATATATATATATATATATATATATATATATAATTTCTTGGCTTAACGGTAATAAAAATAAAATTATGTAAAGCAACCATAGGACTCAGAAAAAAAATGTTAAAAATAATTAATGCAAATGAACAAACATTCACAGAACTTTTTTTTAAAGTAAATAAATAAAATTAAAAACGAAAGTCACATATACTGAAAATGAATAAAGAATACAAATTAAGTTAAATTATATTATTTATTAACGTCCACTTTTTTCAACTAAGGCTAATTGGGAGGGGTTATCTACAGGTTACCACCCTTTTCTAGTGGGACTAAAAATTGTATATAATGAATTCCCTCACTAAATAAATTCAGGTGGGTATTGAACTTGCCCCTCTAGGTATACCATGTGAGATATAAGTCAACGCTTTAACTAAATGGGGGAACTGTGAATAAAACGGTAGTAACCTGTAGATAGCCTGTCCCTATTAGTTTAGTTGCAATAGTGGTCATTAAATTTAAAATTAAATAAATAGTTTAATTATAAATGCTAACCTTGATTTAACCACACTCGCTATATATTAGCAGATTTAAGGGAACCTCAAATGCCCATCGATCTTGTCTAGTAGATGACGAAAATTAAGTCCTTTCAAATATATATATATATATATATATATATATATATTTGTCTGTTACCGCTCTAGCGGTCGCAATTTTTGTTTGATCGGTACCAAACTCGATATTTAGTCGTTTTATGTAAAAAGAAAGATCAAGTTCGTTAACGGCTGAAATCGGACCAGTGGGAGGGGGGGTTTAGAAGGGAGGATTTTCGAAAATTCCAAATATCTCCGTTACTATATGTCGGATCGAAAAATTATACAAAATCAATCTTATTGGAAATTAAGTTTATTATAAATTATGTTATATACATTTTTTCTCTATCTTGAATATTAACCGAGATATTTGTATTCTGCCTGTGGTCGGCGGGAGTCGGCTATGTTCGGGACTTTCCGACGAGAGCTCTGGCGGCCGTTTCCGTAACTATTCGTCCCTCTCCAATAGGTTAATAGATACCTTACTACTACTGTTGTTATTGGGCAGATTTATCTACTGTATAACTTCACGTGGGAAATCTGCTTAGTTTACACAGCCCCTGCGTGACGCACTTTTTTTTATCTGGGGACGAAGTGTTTATAACGAGTTATGGAACGATCTATCATTTATCTACAAGAACAATATTCTTCCTGAGCTTGGTACTTAATGCGGAGTAAATTGGGCATGAATATATGGTTCCTCTTGGAAAGATTGCATTCTATTATGGGGTTTCATAATCTTAAAAATTAAAAATGAAATAAAATACTTGAAGTAAAAAAGATAAACACCTTATTTTATAGGCATAAACTATCCTATTGACTGGTTTTTTTTTTTATTGCCATCTCCAGTTAATGTGCAAATTCCTAGGAACACTCTGAAATCTTTGTAACCCAAATCTGAGTTCCAGTAAAAGAATTTTGCATAACTAGTTCCATAAATCGGTAATTGTTCCAAGGGGAACATAGTAACTAGGCTTTACCGCATAAGTCCTCATTTAGTCTGCTCTTCAATCTGTCTAGCCTAGTCATTATTTTGTAGATTTCATTATTATGGTTATGATTATTTCCCCCGTAGCTTGTAACATGGTTGAACGGGTGTTTATTAGAACCCCTCATTTTATATATATTATTGACGCGTGGAATATATGACAAGGAGGGTAGTAATATGTACAATACTCCACTGTTCCCATCATGCTTTTATAATATTATGATAGTTCGTAAAACGTCTAGGGATCTGTCCGTTTTCATAGAACTATTGTCTCAGGAGGAATCTTTTTAATTATACAAATCTATACACTTAGTTAATACAGGTTTCACTTAAGAAAAGTCCGTCACACAGGGGCTGCTTAAACTAAGCAGATTTCCCACGTAATGTTATACAATAGAGAAATCTCCATGCGAGTGACGATTAGTTACAGAAACAGCCGAACTAGCTTTCGGCGGGAACCATAGCACGTCTGTTAATAAAAATGCGAATATCTCCTTTAATATTCAAGATAGAAAATAAATGTATATAACAATATTTATAAAAAAATTAATTTGCAATAAGATTGGTTCTATAGAATTGTTCGATCCGACGTATAGTAACGGAGATATTTCGAATTTTCGAACACCCCCCCCCTACCACTGGTCCGATTTCAGCCATTAACGAACTTGGTCTTTCTTTTTACATAAAACGATTAAATATCGAGTTTGGTGACGATTTAACAAAAATTGTGCCCGTTAGAGTGTTAACAGACAAATATATATATATATATATATATATATATATATAAGTTTTGAACGGACCTATTTTCGTCATTTCCTGTGTAGGATCGATGGACATTTGAAGTCATTTTTCGAAAATCGCGACATGAGTACGACCTCAATGTCTGATTTCTCTTCAGGGAAATCTGCTATTCAAGTCCGTTCAAAATATTAATTATTTATGTTGTTTCTGTTAACGTTCTAGAGGTCAAAATTTTTGTTTAATCGTTACCAAACTCGACTTTTACTCGTTTTACGTAAAAAGAAAGATCAAGTTCCTTAATAGCTGAAATTTGATCAGTGGAAGGGGAGATTTTAATACAAAAATCTCCATTACTGTACGTCGGATTAAAAAAATTTGTAGAACCAGTCTCATTACAAATTGAATATACTATACCATAATACTGTTTTATACATTTATTCTCTATCTTGAATACTAACCGAAATATTTGCATTTTTTAGTTTTCAGCCTTCAGCAACTCCCACGTCTACTTATGTTATATATACAATACTCTTTTATATAATTAACCACTTTACCAAATATTTTCTAGAGACCTGTATTATACTAGATGTATGCAAAATGCTCTGTTGGCCTCCCCTTTCCACTCCGTGTTATTCATGGACTACTATTTGAGTGAGTGAGATAAAATTAATCTGAGTAATTATAATTTACAGTACTAGATATTGTAAATAGCTTTCAATAAAAGTAATATGTTATATTCAAATATATTTCAGTGATTGTTTTTATTTCCGGTGAAGAATATTTCTATCTGTTCAGCCCTGTTTGTTTACAACAATTCAGACGCTTTCCGTTAGGTGGCTGTTAAAATTTATTGTAAGATTTCTTATTATCGTTTCCATTTATTCACTTAATATTCACGTCGGTGTTCAGTCTTACCAGTATGTAGATGTATTTGTTTGTAAAACTTCACAAAGAAAATCTGCTTAGTTTACGCAGCACCTGCTTGCCGTACTTTTAGGAGATTTCCCTCAAGAGGGAAATCAGCTATTGAGGTTGTACTCATTACGCGATTTCCGAAATTTTTCTTTAAATGTCCATCGCTCCTACCCAGGAGATGACGAAAATGAGCTCCGTTCAAAACTATATATATATATATATATATATATATATATATATATATATATATATATATATATATATATTTGTCTGTTACCGCTCTAGCGGTCGCAATTTGTCTTTTATCGTTATCAAACTTGATATATAATAAAGTCAATATCTCCGTTATTAGGCGTCGGATCGAAAAATTGTATAGAATCAATCTTATTGCAAATGTAATGTTCTATAAATGTTGTTATGTACATGTTTTCACTATCTTGATTATTTACCCAGATATTTGCATTTTTTAGTTTTCGGTCATCTGTAAAGCCCTACTCCTACTCACCTCATATTTTCAATATTCTATTATGTTATGAAGTACTTAATTTAAAGCTTAAATACTAAATATTGTTCTCATTGTACTTTTAAGTTTTGAGATGAATGCAAATACTTGGCGCACTTGGGAAATCTGCTTAGTTAACGCTGCCACTGCGTGACGGACTTTTTATATTACAACGGTCTCCTTTTTATATTCCTTGATCTCATATCTCGTAAAGGGTGTCTGGTTGGTCTCTTGAATGAAGAATTTTCAAGGAATAATGACAGATTTCATTAAGGGAACTAAAAGTGCCTTAGCTTTCATTGAAAGGAGTGATGAGCTATTAAGTAAATTGTCTTAGCTGGCCTATCTTGGAGTCGGTCTCCTTTTTATAGTCCTGACCTGTGAGAGCTCTCGAGCATTCGGAGCAGGGGCCCTGCGTGTGCATGGGAAATGATTCCTAAAAAGTTTTATATCTGATGGTTTATTTGAGGGAAAATTGAGGGTAGAAGTGTAGGAGTTAGCTGAGTGATCCTCTATCGCTCACCGAGCACATTCCCTAGGTTCGAGTTAAGGGACTTCTTGTGGAACTTGTGTATCTCTCAGTTTTGTAGCTGAAACTTTCAACATGCCTCCCTGCTTTCTCCACATCTATCCGCCGCCTCTAACTTCTCCTTCTTGTCAACTCTCTCCTGATTAAATCCTAAATCAGATGGAAAGTTCAAGCTCAAGCTTCATTTTAACAATTCCTTGTTTGACCTACTTAAATTTTGAATTCATTTTCTCGTAAAATTTCTGTTAGTACGTTTTCCCTCCCCCTTTCATAATTGGTGGTACTTGAGAGTCGGGTTTCCACGCTTGCTCTCATCAGGTGGTTTCAAACATCTTGACTCACATTCCAATCATTTGACTTCGATGACGAATGCCACATCATTTTTAATTTATTTTAAAGGATTCTTAATTAAAAGTCGATGCTACTAAATATAGTTTCTGAGTTTTCATTTATTATTTTCCCCCTAATAACTCCAATTGATTTTATTATTTTATGTGTTTATTAAAGGCATTAATGGATTTCCTTAAGAGAAGTCAGCTATTGAGTTAGCACTCATTAAGCGATTTTGGAAAATACTCTTCCGCTCGATCTTACCCAGGAGAGAAGTTGATGAAAATGAGGTCCGCTGTACCGTCGGGAAGTGTTTAAATATTTTAACATCACTGATTTGTCATTTAAGATTTTACTTTCCGTGCTACACGATTTTAAATTGATCAACAACATGCCAATATTTAATCGTTATATGAAAACTAAAGATTTTTTTTTTGGTAATGGCCGAGGTTTATGTCGGTGCAGTGTGGCTTGGGGGTGAGCTCGAATCATAATAATGGAGATATTTTGTTCCAAGGGGAACATAGTAACTAGGCTTTACCGCATAAGTCCTCATTTAGTCTGCTCTTCAATCTGTCTAGCCGAAAGTTATTATTCTGTAGATTTCATTATTATGGTTGATTTTTTTCTCCGTAGCTTGTAACAAGGTTGAACGGGTGTTTATTAGAACCCCTCATTTTATATATATTATTGACGCGTGGAATATATGACAAGGAGGGTAGTAATATGTACATCACTCCATTGTCCCTACCTCTGTATAAATTCCCATCATTCTATTAGAATATTATGATAGTTCGTAAAACGTCTAGGGATCTGTCCGTTTTCATAGGACTATTGTCTCAGGAGGAATCTTTTTAATTATACAAATCTATACACATAGTTAATACAGCTTTCACTTAAGAAAAGTCCGTCACACGGGGGTGCTTAAACTAAGCAGATTTCCCACGTAATTTTATACAATAGAGAAATCTCCATACGAGTGACGATCAGTTACAGAAACGGCCGAACTAGCTTTCGGCGGGAACCATAGCACGTCTGTTACACTTAATAAAAATGCGAATATCTCGTTTAATATTCAAGATAGAAAATAAATGTATATAACAATATTTATAAAAAAATTAATTTGCAATAATATAGTTTCTATTGAATTATTCGATCCGACGTATAGTAACGGAGATATTTCGAATTTTCGAACATCCCCCCCCCCTACCACTGGTCCGATTTCAGCCGTTAACGAACTTAATCTTCCTTTTTACATAACACGATTAAATACCGAGTTTGGTGACGATTTAACAAAAATTGTGACCCCTAGAGTGTTAAAAGACAAATGACCTCAATGGCTGATTTCTCTTCAGGGAAATCTGCTAAAAATCTGCTATCAGGTCCGTTCAAAATATTAATTATTTATGTTTTTTCTGTTAACGTTCTAGAGGTCACTTATTTTTAGCAGATTTCCCTTAAGGGAAATCCGCTATTGAGGTTGTACTCACGACGCGATTTTCGAAATTTCTCTTCAAATGTCCATCGACCCTACCCAGGAGATGACGAAAATGAGGTCCGTTCAAAACTGTGTGTGTGTGTGTGTGTGTGTGTATATATATATATATATATATATATATATATATATATATATATATATATATATTTGTCTGTTAACGCTCTAGCGGTCGCAATTTTGTTTAATCGTTACCAAACTCGACTTTTACTCGTTTTACGTAAAAAGAAAGATCAAGTTCCTTAATAGCTGAAATTTGATCAGTGGAAGGGGAGATTTTAATACAAAAATCTCCATTACTGTACGTCGGATTAAAAAAATTTGTAGAACCAGTCTCATTACAAATTGAATATACTATACCATAATACTGTTTTATACATTTATTCTCTATCTTGAATACTAACCGAAATATTTGCATTTTTTAGTTAATTTCTGTTAGTACGTTTTCCCTCCCCCTTTCATAATTGGTGGTACTTGAGAGTCGGGTTTCCACGCTTGCTCTCATCAGGTGGTTTCAAACATCTTGACTCACATTCCAATCATTTGACTTCGATGACGAATGCCACATCATTTTTAATTTATTTTAATGGATTCTTAATTAAAAGTCGATGCTACTAAATATAGTTTCTGAGTTTTCATTTATTATTTTCCCCCTAATAACTCAAATTGATTTTATTATTTTATGTGTTTATTAAAGGCATTAATGGATTTCCTTAAGAGAAGTCAGCTATTGAGTTAGCACTCATTAAGCGATTTTGGAAAATACTCTTCCGCTCGATCTTACCCAGGAGAGAAGTTGATGAAAATGAGGTCCGCTGTACCGTCGGGAAGTGTTTAAATATTTTAACATCACTGATTTGTCATTTAAGATTTTACTTTCCGTGCTACACGATTTTAAATTGATCAACAACATGCCAATATTTAATCGTTATATGAAAACTAAAGATTTTTTTTTTGGTAATGGCCGAGGTTTATGTCGGTGCAGTGTGGCTTGGGGGTGAGCTCGAATCATAATAATAGAGATATTTTAAATTTTCTAATTCCCTCCATCTCTAAACCACTACTGTTCTATGATCGATTTCAGCATCGAATATAGTATACATCAAAGAAACATTTTCGAGTATAGAACGAAACAACTTAGGTGATGTATTTTCATGTGTCTCAAATAGTAATAGTTCGACGAAAACCATATATGGTATTTAACACCTGACAGTTAACTTGACATGAGTAGGAGGGGGGTTTACTTATGGCCGGAAACTAAAATATGGAAATATCTTGATTAATATTCAATTTATAGCAAACATGTATATCTCAACATTTATAGAACATTACATTTTCAATAATATTCTATAAACTTTTTTGATCAGATCCATAACGGAGATACTTCAAATTTCTCCTATCAACCCCCCACATTCCCACTTGGCCGATTTAGCCGTTAACGAGCTTGATCTTCATTTTTCATATAAAGCTTAATATCGAGTTTAGTAGTAACGAATGGACAAAATATTTGATCGCGCTATATATATAGCGCGATTGATTTTCTACTCGATCATTGCTGTGTCTAAATTATTAGGAAACATGCTGTCTTAAAACATTTAAAAGTTTATAATATTGTCATAGTACTCTGCCATACAGGCTGCATGCCGGGCATCCATTTTGTGTGTCAAAGAAGTAGTCATAACGCTTAGACTAGACATTTCTTTAGGTAAGAATGAATCCAGAATTTTAGCTTATTTTTCTTTTGAGAATTAGCCTATTAGCGATTTTCGAAAAATTTCTAATGCCCATTGTCTATCATCATACTTATACATATATATAGTTAACACTCTACCGGTTACAATTTTTGTTTGTTCATTATGAAACTATATTTAATCGTTTCATTTGGAGAGAGAGAATAAAACGCCTAATTCTTCACAATTTGTTTATTTCAGCGCTAAGCGCTTTCAAAGACTAATGTCTCCATCTTCAGAGCTACACATGAAAAACAATAACATTAATAAAAACTCTATCCATTGCAACAGCAAGCGACTGGCTGGCACGCGGGAGATAACATCGAGGTCCAGTACCCCCACCATTGCAGACTTATAACAATCGGCCTTCTTGTTCAAAGAGCGACTACCAATAAGTTTCTTATTCAATGCGATCTCCAGACCCTCCAATGCACTTAGTTTTTTACCTTTCTTGGCCTCATGTAATAAGTACACTTCATGGGCTCCTTCGCTATGGCCCTCTTGTTCTTGATGACAGAAAAATTCGGAATCTGAGCGATAACCATGTTCTCTACACAGAGTTCTCATCTTTCTTCCTGTTTGGCCGATGTAAGCTCCTTTGCATGTACCACACACGATTTTGTACACACTGGACCTGTCTTTTATATCGATAAGATCTTTAGCCCTGCATAGCATATCGCCCAGATTCGGTACGCTCTTATATGCTACTCCTACTCTAATCTTACTTAGTGCGCATCCTATTTTCTCTAAAAGTTTCCCTAAATATGGAATAGCGCACCAACGGAGCTTCTTAACATTTTCGGAGAAGTGGTTGAAGGATTGAACTCCTTGATTAATCGTTTCACGTAAAAAGAAAAATCAATTTCCTTATAATACTTCGGATTGAAAAATTGTAAAGAACCAATTGTATATAAATATTTTTATATACATTTTTTTCTATCTTGGATATTTCTGTAAATATTTGATTTTTTTAGTTTTCAGTCTTCAGCAATCCCCCACTCCTGCTAATGACATGTAAACAATACTCTGTTTCATAATAAACCACTTAATACGAAGCTTAAATACCAAATATTGTTTTCAAGAGACCTTTATTAAACGAGATATATGCAAATACGCTCTGTTGACTCCACACACCCCACAAATATTTAGTTCTTGTATTACTAAAATTTCAGTGATTGTGATGTAATTATTCTGATTCATTATAAATTACAGCACTAGATATAGAAAGTTGTCAATAAAATTAGTAAGGAATATTCAGATATACTTCAGTAATTCTTTTTTTTCCTGTTCGTTTACAATTCAGACGCTTTCCTTTGAGAGGCTATTAAAATTGACAAACCACTTGCAATTTACAGTGGTGTTGTGTTACCAGTATATTGCTTTGTCTATTGTAAATCTTTAAGTGGGGAAATCTGTTTAGTTTACGCAGTCCCTGCATGACGGACTTTTTTATTGTGGATCTTGAAGTTTTAAGGAGCAAGGTCCTTCTCTAACTTTGTATATTTATTGCTTCATTTTAGCAGATTTCCCTTATGGGAAATCAGCTATTGAGATTGTACTCATGACGGAATTTTTGAAATTTTTCTTCAAATGTCCATCGATCCTATCTAGTAGATGACGAAAAAGAGGTCCGTTCAAAACTGTATGTATATATATATATATATATATATATATATATATATATATATATATATATATATATATATTATATTTGTCTGTTACCGCACTAGCGGTCACAATTATTGTTTACTCATTACCAAACTCGAAATTGAATCGTTTTATGTCAAAACAAAGATCAACTTCGTTAACGGCTGAAATCGGACCAGAGCGGGAGGGGGGGGTTAGAGGGGAGGATTTTTGAAAATACGAAATATCTCCGTTACTATACGTCGGATCGAAACATTGTACGGAATTAATCTTATTGCAAATTAAATTTACTATAAATATTGATAAATATATTTATTCTCTATCTTCAATATTAACCGAGATATTTGCATTTTTATTAAATCTGGGGCCGCTAACGGCTACCCAGTCACCCGACAATCCCGCCAAAAGCTAGTTCGGCCGTTTCCTTAAGTGCTCGACTCTCGTGAAATTTCTCTATTGTAAAACTTCACGTGGGAAATCTGCTTAGTTTACACAGCCCCTTCGTGGCGGACGTTTTTACTTTCATCGGATTTTCACTTTCTGTATGTCATTAAAACTATCGCACTTAGCTCAAATTATAATTCCTGTTTATATGGGCCTCCTAATCCGATTGAATAGCCAATGATATCTAGTCATTTTTGATCGTATGTGGACTGACTTGTTCTACATTTATATATTTCATGTTACTGGACGTTGTCTAAATGATGTACTACTTCCAATTTTTTGGGGTATTACGTTTTTTTTAAAGAGTAGTTTGTTCTGCCTATTCGATTATATGTTGGTATTTCTTTTTTTATTAACTTCATTTACTCTTCATTGATTTATTCCTCCTGGTTCTCATTCCCCTTCACTCTTACTTAGCCTGAGTGGTAATTAATTATTTCCTGGATGGAAGTGCCAATCATCGAATTGATCTGTCAGCTGCCTTTGACAAATTATAAATGATAAATCATAATCCATCAGGCTTCTTATATTTTTTTGTATCATGAGTTTAAAAATATAAACTTATTTCATTAGCTTCTCTATTGGACATCGAGTGTTCTAGCTATTGTTTTACTAGTTGTTTATAATGACATATAATTTTTATATGGAAAATTTTGTCTAATTTGTTATAGTTCTCAATATTTTTAACAGATTTCTTTTAAGAGAAATCGGCAATACTCGTGTCGAATCTGATGTCAACTCTGAAGTGTATATGTATTGTTATATCTTAACCATTCAATATCCCCTTCTTAAATTGTTTGAAAGACATACTGGGTTCATGAATCTATATATATATATATATATATATATATATATATATATATATATATATATATATATATATATATATAAAATTGTAACCTCTGTCTGTACTTTGATTTTTTTCACGAAATTTCACGATAACTTTTCGTTTCACATGTCATAGACGCCATAACTGCATTTTGTTTCTTTCGTGCATGTTGGTTTGTTTGTTACCTTTTTAGGCTATATTAATATTCTCTGAGACGTACAGGAGTGGGGGTTATAAGGGAAGCCAGAAATAAAAAATAGCGATATTTCGTTTCCTATTGGTTTTTCGGCAAATACGCACATAACAAAAGTTATTTATTTTGTTATTTAGAGTAACTTTTGCCATATACACTTTCGTCATATACTGAAGTATAAATACGTTATACGCTAAAAATTTTAGCGGGAGGAAACAATTTTTTTATTTGGCACAAATCACTCAACCGAAAAAATAAAATTCGGTGTGAGTATTAGCACTAACGTCGTCATTATAATAAGCCATACCAACATTATTAGGGACGGGCAGGAGTGGGGGTTGTAAGGGAGGCCTGAAATTAAAAATAGCTATATTTCGTTTCCTATTGGGTTTTCGGTAAATATGCACATAACAAAAGTTGTCATTTGAAGAATAGTACTATATTAAATACCATATTTCACAAGTTTTATTTAAACTGCATTATTCAGTAGTATGTGCTTCTAGCAGATTTCCCTTGAGGGATTCAGCTATTGAGGTCGTACTCATGAAGCGAGTTTCGCAAAATTTCTTCAAATGTCCATCGATCCTACCCAGGAAATGACGAAAATGAGGTCCGTTCAAAACTGTATATATAAATATATATATATATATATATATATATATATATATATATATTTGTCTGTTAACGCTCTAGCGGTCGCAATTTTAGTTTGATCGTTACCAAACTCGATATTTAGTCGTTTTATGTATAAAGAAATATCTAGTTCGTTAATGGCTGAAATCGTATCAGTGGGAGGGGGGGGGTTTAGAGGGGAGGATTTTCGAAAATTCGAAATATGTACGTTACTATACATCGGATCGAAAAATTGTATAAACAATCTTATTGCAAATTAAATGTGCTATAATTGTTACATACATACATAGAATGCATTTGTTCACTATCTTGAATATTAACCGAGATTTTTCAGTCTTCAGCCATCAGCAAACCGCCACTTCTACTCATGTTACCTAAACAATACTCTGCTACATAATAAATCACATTATTCCAATTGTAAATACCATAAATTGTTTTCAAGAGATCTTTATCATACTGGATAAAAGCAAATAAGTTATGGTGACTCCCCCTCCCCTTCTTAAGATTTGGACTACTATATAATTTGATTGATTGAATACAAATTATTCTGATCCATTACAAATTACAGTACTAGATATAGTAAATAGTTCTCAATAAAATAAAGATGCTATACTGATATATTTCAGTTGGCACACCTGTTTGTGGGTGCTTCCTGTTTGGTGGTTTCTTATTATCGTTTGTATTTCTTCACTTGATGTCGACCGTGCTATTGTGTTACCAGTATGTATCATAAACATCACGAGGGAAATCAGCTTAGTTAGTTGTATATAATTTTTTAATAAGTTTTAACTTAATTTTGTTTTTTTAACCTTAAATATTATTCAAGATCAGGGTCCTTCGCTATAACTATTTTTACAATTATACTCTCTTTTAATTGATACCTCTGAAATAATTGATGAAGTCACAATTTTCATCCATTACAATCACATATTAATTATAAACTTTATATATAGAAATGTGACTACATCATTCCGACAACCTAGATATGTACAACTAATTTCTCATTGAAAATATATATATCCTTTTTTTTTCATTTTTTTTTCCTTTTTTAGTAAACAATAAGTAAATAATCTAATATAAGAGTACATCAAATATGATGTCAAAAGAAAAGCATTTCAATTGATTTTACATAAACATCAATTTAATTTTTCCTTTCCCTGTACATTACTAAGTGAAATTGGTACAAAAGAAAAACGTTAAGCTATTACTTAAACATGACATTCTGTATCACGCAAATAAATTGAGGAAACGTCTTTGAAGTTCAGGCCCAACCGGGAGTGAATGTTTATTTATCTGAAACAAAAGTACAATATAAAAGTCAGAATTATTTAGTGATTTCGAAACATATTATTCCACTACAATATTCCCTAGACAATATAAAAAATTAGTAATTGCCGAAAAACGCGTCGTGCGTACGGCCAAAACATCTGTTAAAAAGAGAAAGTCTCTCCAAGTACAACTTCCTCTTATCCGATTTGTGGGGGAATGTTGAAGCCATTCAAGACAATGTATATATATGACAGCCTTTAGTATATGTTCGGGCATTAAAATAACAGGTTGTGATAAAAGGGAAGGTGACTGGTATAGAATGGCCTACAGGTGTTGGAGTCCTATTGTAAAGACTGGGCCGACACGCTCAGCTAACCGCTGCTTAATTATCCTCACATCTGCCGGGGCCGTCTTTATATGCTCACACAATGCACGCACGCATATGCCTTGCTAAATCTCACAACACAATAAATAGGTCATATCACGGCTACTCCGATAGTGTCTGTAGTTTAATCACTATTTATATATTTAAATGAGTTCTGCTCATTGAAAGTCCGTCACGCAGAGGCTGAGGAAACTAAGCAGATTTCCCACGAGAAGTTCTACAATAGATAACTCTACATACAAGCAACACTTAACAACACCGTGAATAAATGCAAATGGTAATGAGCAATCTTTCAGTCAATTGTATTAACCTCCCAATGAAATGTGTCTGAATTGTAAACCAACTGGTTTGTTTCTATTTGTGCCCGTGCGCGTTCGTACGCGTAGCTAATCATCATAATCGTCTCCCAGTAGATCCAATATAATGTGAAACCAGTGTTGAATGCAAAAAGTCGCTTAGAAAAAAATAGAAGCGTATTTTATGACTGCCCCATTTTTGGGGCAGTCGGATAAAATGTGTTAAAACAATTAATAGGTTGAATACTTATATAACTGATACAACTACTATACTTAAAATATTTACCGATACTCAATAATTCTTTTTCTTTTTAAGAACAACAAAAGCATTTATATATAAAATTTTTTAACAAATAAAATATATATAATATATATATATATATATATATATATAATATATATGTATAATTTGTATTCTTCCTATAGTAACCCTATAAGAAGGCCGTTCATTTGTTTCTGCATGTCCCAAGCTAGTTAGCATATCACATGCATTTATAGTGTTTTACAGTTGATTTATACACAAATAAACTATGATATATATATATATATATATATATATATATATATATATATATATATATATAAATATAACGAATTAACAATTACAACGTTAAATTAAAGCAAACACATATAAAGAGAAGATTATTAGTCTTGAAAAGAAAAGAGAGAAAAGAATTATTGAATATCTATAATATATATATATATATATATATATATATATATATATATATATATATATATATATATATATATGTTATACATATATCCATTACACAGGCCTACAGTAGTTTTGAGAGCTGATTTTAAGGATATTTGGGCCCTGGTACAATTATGGTTTTAGTTTTCCCCTATCAGCTCTATTTTTTAAGATAATTTTATTTATGTTAGTCCTTACAGAATGAAGTATAAATATGCTGATATGTTTTTATTAAGTATATTGAATTAAAACTCTTATTAACTATTAAAGGTATATAATTACAAAGGTATTTAACTAAGTCGAACCAAAATAAACCTTATAGTACAGTTAACAACAATCACAAGACAATTTTTTATGAGAAAACGAAAAAGACTGATTATCAAAAAAACAAACTCTCTCAAAGGAAGCTTCTTTTGTGCGATTTTCTTGAGTGAACTATCTTTTGATATCTTGGTGAAATCATTCACCTTGTTCTTCACTCCTGTCTCCTAAATTTTCAAGAAAGCCAAGTGTTTGTGTAGATAGTGAATTTGGATGCCCATATGGCACATACCCAATTTAATTGCAAATATTTCATTAAATCTACAAATGAATGCCAAGCATTTTTTTCGATTTTATTCATATTTTCTGAAAAATCTTTTGTAAGTTGTCCTGCAAAGAGTCCAGCTTTAAGCTTTTCGGTACTTATCTGGTGTAGCTTTCTTTCCAAGTAGGCCTACATGAAGAATAGTATGATATACCTTATTTTAAAAGTATTATTTAAACTCCTTTATTCAGTAGTATGTGCTTATAAAATATTAATATGAGATTTTTTGATAGTTCTGTGCATAAACAAGTTATAATACTGAGGAAGTGACAAGATTAGTCAGGAATTAGTTTATTTGATAATTAATTTCACCTATAATCCATTCCTTAGTTTATGAAATATTAAAAGAACTAATTTCGGGATGCCACAAGATATCTATAAACGTACAACTGATACCGAAAAACGGATTTTATATTTAGATTCAGCGACAGAAATATAGGAAAATCTACTCAAATATTCATGTCACCAAAAAAAATATTTTTTCTTAGGCCTGTGTTATCAACAGAGAGATATTTAAGGTAACGCACGTCCATTCTTAAATTTTAACATTTAACATTGGGCATGTGTGATATGGTTTAGTGGATCCGACTGTGTGTGTGTGTGTATATGCGTGCGTGTGTACACACACACACAAACACACACACAACTACTAAATATAAATACACATATACTAGACCATATACAAGGTCACATTGTTCCACTATATTGTCAAGGTTCTATCCATAAAGTCTTGGGGGTCTATAATTATTGTGGTGGGGTCTGTATGGCTTAGCGAGTATTCTTTGTTACCAATAGGAAATCTTATTCGGAAATATGTCGCAATGTCTTTTCAAAGAGACACCTTGTGATGATACTTTTTATTTAATGCATCTATTTGTTATTAAGCATGTTTGATAACTAGTTAATAGAATCATTGTTTCATAGTTTTATCAGTTTTACTTAATTAATTTGAAGCCGATTGGTGATTTTGGTTATTATATAGCATTATTGAATTGTTATTATGGTTATTTTCTAATATTGGTTTTCTTTTAGCAGATTTCCCTTAAGGGAAATCAGCTATTGAGGTTGTACTCATGACGGAATTTTCGAAATTTTTCTTCAAATGTCCATCGATCCTACCTAGTAGATGACGAAAATGAGGTCCGTTCAAAACTGTATATATATATCTATCTATCTATCTATATATATATATATATATATATATTTGTCTGTTACCGCTCTAGCGGTCGCAATTTTTGTTTGATCGTTACCAAACTCGATATTTAGTCGTTTTATGTCAAAAGAAAGATCAAGTTCGTTAACGGCTGAAATCGGACCACGGGGAGGGGGGGGGTTTAGAGGAGAGGATTTCCGAAAATTCGAAATATCTCCGTTACTATTCGTCGGATCGAAAAATTGTACAGAATCAATCTTATTGCAAATTAAATTTACTATAAATATTGTTCTATACATTTATTCTGTATCTTGAATATTAACCGAGATATTTGCATTTGTATTCTGCGTGTGGTACCAGTAGGCTATGTTCGGACTTTCCGCCGAGAGCTCTGGCGGCCTTTTCCATAACTATCCGTCCCTCGTGAATAGGTTTAGAGGTTAGGTTAACTGTGTTTCGGGGCTAGAAACTACTGGGTTATTACGCCCTAAATAATGTTTTAGGTTTAGAGGTTTCTTTCTATTACAGTTGTTATTAGGCAGATTTCTCTATTGTAAAACTTCACGTGGGAAATCTGCTTAGTTTACGCAGCCCCTGCGTGACGGACTTTTTTACAGTACATCTGAATTTTATTTATCCTATTTTGTGCGTTTTTCACTATAATTATCATAATTAAGGGAGGATTTTTATTATGGAAGGGCTAGTTGCATCGAATGAGAAACTTTCTTCACACAATTTACATTTGTTCAAAATTTAGGTTAGATTCTTGAAAGTATATGTGCTCTTGCTGAAATATTTTTATTCGCACCTTGTTTACCGATCTTGTTATTATTCTAGTTATATGTGATTGCTGGTTAAGGTTCCATCGACAAGAAATAAAGAACTGCATGATGACACGATTTAAAGAAATGGTCAGTTCAGGGGTTGATTGTACTGTGAATGAATGTATGAAAAATTCCGTTTTGAATTGTCCAATATCCCGATACGAAAATGGTGATTGTCATGAGGTATTTACATTTCCAATATGTGGGCTATTGTGAGTGAGTATAATTGCGAGAGTAGATAGCGAGCGATGGCAGTTAGCTGCCCCGGGAAGTGGAGGGGGTCTCCAACAATCTGCCCGTTTTTATCTCTCATCTTTTTATTCAAATTCCTGTCTTCAATCCTGAATTACAATAGCTCATTCGGAGAGCCTTGATTAACAGGCCTCAATGATTTATTACCATATTCGTTTTATTTTTTTGTTTGTAATTCCAGCATGAGGCAATAGACTATTTTCTCTCTAGGTACCCCATGCTGTTTTTTTGGCTTTCACATTATTAGCAGATTTTCCTTGAGGGAAATCAGCTATTGTGGTCGTACTCATGACGCGATTTTTCCAAAAATTTCTTCTAATGTCCTTCGATCCTATATATGAGATGACGAAAATGAGGTCCATATTCTCTATCTTGAATATTAACCGCTGTATTTGCACTTTTATGAAGGCTGTGGTCGGGTATTGTTCGGATTAGCTCGGCCGTTTTCGTATTTTCTGGGCTCAGGTGGAAGCTTCTACTAACCTTACCTGTCGTTTCTAACCTTGCCTTACCTTCATTACTTTGTGTGATTTATGCAAATACGGTATGTTCATCCGCCGCCCCCCCCTTTCTTTAGCTAAAATTTGAGTTATTAAAATATAAATTATTTTTACAATTCAGAAGCCATCTCAGTTGAGAATTTATTTTAATTAACTGAAAGATTTCTTATTACTGTTTGTATTTACTCATGGTGGGCTTGTATTACCAGTATGCAGATTTCTCTATTGTAAAACAACATGGGAAATCTGCTTAGTTTACGCAACCCCTGTGCTTTGGATTCTTGTATATTATCAGAGAAATTTGATTTTTTAAGTTTTCTTCTTAAGTAATCCCCCACTTCTACTCATGACATGATTTTTCCGAAAATCTTCTTAAAATGTCCATTGATCCTATTTAGTACATGAAAATGGGTCCTTTCAAAATTTTATATATGTGTGTGTGTATCTGTTCCGATTCTAGCAGTCGTAATTTTTGTGGTATAGGTACCAAAATCGTTATATAATAGTTTTATTAAAAAAAAAAACATCGAGTTAACGGCAGAAATCGGATCAGTGGTGGGGGGGGGGGAGGGATTGAGAGGGAGGATTTTCAAAAATTAGAAATATCTCCGTTCCTATACGTCGCATCGAAAAATTGTATAGGATCAATTATTGCAAATCAAATTTACTAAAAGTATTGTTATATACATTTATTCTCTCTCTTTAATATTAAACAAGATATTTGCATTTCGGAAGTGTGGGCGGACACGGACGAGAGTGAGCTTCCCGCCAAGAGCTAGTTCGGCCGTTTTCGTTGAACGTTTTCTTTCTGTTCTGCTCTCCCGAATTTCTCTATTGTAAAATTTCACGTGAGAAATCTGCTTAGTTTACGCAGCCCCTGCGTGATAGACTATATATATATATATAATAAATTGTTCAACAATCGCGTCATTAGCCAACCTCAATAGCTGGTATCCTTCAAGGGAAATATACCAAAAACATGAGCTACGTAATGTTTTTTTAACGCAAATACTAGGAAAATAAATATTATCTGAATTGTACTTTAAATACTATATACTCATTATTATTAAGCAGTTATTTTTATAATCATTTTCGCCTATATTTTATTTTAAATCGTGTTTCTTCTTTTGGCGTAGTTTAGGTAAATACAATGTATCTATTGAGGGAATTTTATATTTTGTAACTTCCCCAATTCATATAAAATTTGATTGTTATATTGGTTGAATTCTGTTGCCGCTCTAGCTGTCGCAATTATTGTTTAATCGTTACCTATCTCGATATTTAGTCGTTTTATGTAAAGAAAAAGAACAGCTAACATCGGACCAGTGGTGGGGTAGGGGGATAGAGGGATGGAATTTTGAAAATTCGAAATATCTCTGTTACTATACGTCGGATTGAAAAATTGTATAGATACAAGCTTATTGAAAATTAAATTTACTGTAAATATTTCTCTATAGATTTATTATCTTTTTGAAAATTGCCCGACATATTTTCATTGTTCAGTTTTCAGCCTTTAGCAAATCCCCACTCTTCGGGTCACATATACATTACTCTGTTATATAATAAACCACATTATTCTAAGCTAAAATGTCCTAAATTGTTTTCAAGAGACCTCTATTTATACGAGATAAATGCAAATATGAGTTTACCAATATAAGTATGTAATAAGCTTTATGTCCTGCATGTTCTTTACTCAATTGTAAGAAAATGAAAATATATATAAAATTAAAAAAAAAAGTAAAATAAATAATAATAAAAAAAATAAATAAATAAATAAAATAATAAAAAAAAATAGACACAGAAAAGGATATAATAAAATATGATATATTCTGAATTATAAACAATATATTGATATCAAGAAATTAATAAGATAATGTATACATGTAATATAATCTGTATGTAGTTAAGTAAATATTATTATTAATTACTTAGCTTATATTAGTACCTGTAATAATTAAGAAGTAATTTCCTAAAGTACATAAGTTGTGTTTGAGCACTACATTTTCACATAATACCAAACACACCATACACACACACAAATATTATTTAGGGCGTAATAACCTATTAGTTTCTCGTCTAAAAAAACAGTTAACCTAACCTTAATGGAATTATGTTATCGTGACCCCTCCCCCCTTCTTCTTGGACTACTAAAATTTGATATATTGAGATATACATTATTCTGATCCATTCTAAATTAAAGTACTAGATGTAGTAAATTTTTTTCAATAAAATTAATATGATATATTTCCGTAATTGTTTTTCTTTCCTGTGTGAGGCTATCACACCTGTGGCACATTTCAGATTCTTGCCGCCTGATGGTTTCTTATCATCGTTTGTATTTATTTATTCAGTTAATGTTCACGGTGCTATTCTGTCACCAGTATGTCTATTTATCTATTGTTAAACATCACGAGGGAAATCTGCTTAGTTTACGCAGCCCCCGCGTGACGGGCTTTTTTATCGTGGATCTAGATGTTTTAAGAGCAAGGAGAGAATGTTGAGAGGTTGTGTATATTTTTTTTTTAAATTTGAGAACTGGCCGATAAACATGTTTTGAATGAGGGGAGCGTGAAGAAAATGTAAGATAGATGGACTAGCTGGTAGGAGTAGCTAATGACCCTTCCAACATAAGGGCCTTCCATGATTCATCATCTTCACAACCACTCTCTCATTCATGTTTCCTCCTTCCTATCAAATACCTACAACATATGATGCGAATGTTTTCAAATACAAGAGCATTTTTCATCTCAGGCGGAACATATCAACAAACGTTTCATAACTTTTCAGAATCTAGTAGTAGAAAAAGTGAGGCTTCTATTTCCAGATAACACACCTTCAATTTTTTAAAAGTTCAAATAATTGATAATGAAAGAAATTTTATTTTTATTTATTAGTTTTGTGCTCCTCAGCGATGGTGATTGGCATAATTAAAATAATATATTCAATCCTTCATACACTTATTTTTGTTGTAATTAATCCCCCCCCCCTCCTGTTTGAACCTAAAAAATTTAATAAAGCTTTTAATCGTTTAAGAAATAATGCTAATTCACATGTTAAGTTCCGTTCAATCCTTAGTGTCAAATACAATTGTCGGCTACCGTTTTAGTTTTTTAGCGTATAACTCATTTATACTTTCGTATACGGCAGAAATGTATATAACAAACGTTACTCTAAATAACGAAATAAACAACTTTTGTTATGTGCATATTTGCTGAAAAACGAGTAGAAAACGAAATACCGCTATTTTTAAATTCAGGCCTCCCTTACAACCCCCACTCCTGTCCGTCCCTAGAAATGTTGGTATGACATTTTATAATGAAGGCGTTAGTGTTAATAAATATTCCGAGTTTTAATTAATTCGGTTGGGTCTTTTGGCCCAAATAAAATTGTTCACTCCCGCTAAAGGTTTTTGCGTATATCTCGTTTATAATTCGGTATACGATAAAAGTGTATATAACAAAAGTTTCTCTATATAACAAAATAAACAACTTTTGTTATGTTCATATTTTCCGAAAAACGAATAGAAAAGAAATACCGCTATTTTTAAATTCAGACTTCCCTTATAACCCCCACTCCTGTTCATCTCAGAGGATATTAATATACCCTAAAGTTTAAGTTATATATATATATATATATATATATATATATATATATATATATATATATATATATATATATATATATAACGTTGTGGAAAACTGATGATCAATATAAAACCAATAACAGCTGTTATTATTATTATTATTATTAATTAACGTCCACTTTGCAACTAAGGCTAATTGGGACGGGTTATCTACAGGTTACCATCCTTTTCTAGCCAGGGTGGGATTTTAGGATGTTATTTAATGACAGCTGCTTAAGTAAAATAGAAAAAAACAAAATGATAAGTTTTCATTGCCTTGCCATAAATCTCTATCGCTAGCAACTTTCACCTGCAGACGCCAACACCTCCAAACTCATATTCAGCTGTTAAAGGTTCGCAGACCTATTTGTTTACAACTCAGGTGCTTTCCGTTGGGAGGTTATTAAAATTGACTGAAATATTTCTCATTACCGTTTGTATTTATTCACTTAATAATCACGGTGGTGTTAAGTGTTACCAGTTTGTAGATTTATCTATTGCATAACTTAAACAACTCGATATTTGATTGTTCCATGTCATAGTTTTCAAAGTCTTGAAATTTTTGTGGGAGTGGGTGGTGTTTTTGTAAAGGTTAATTAGTGATATCGCAGTTATTTTGTGGGCGTAACGCAGCAGTACTGTCATATATTTTTGATTTCGCAATATTAATTGAATATAACCTGACTTATATTTCAGTCTTCTGTAAAACCTGGTATTATCACTAAACTGAATAGTCTTGCCCAGTTTGACTTTTTGTTCCTATGTATATTTGCTCAGTTTACGCGGCCCCTGCTTGACGGACTTATTCTCTAGTTTACCTTCATTCCTCCGAAAAGTCCTTAATTATTGTGTTTAATTGTAGGACTACTAGCCAACATTTTCTTCGCTCTAAAAATGCCAATTTTCAAGAACAGTGATGTAACCTTAACAACTGTCATGAGTTTCATTTATCAGAAATTGTTTAATCTCCAATGCATCATAATTCCTTTTTTTCCAGAGTATTGGATCCTTTTAAATTTAAAATTACAAGGTTTAGCCTCTGATTTGCTGTATTTTCCGGTCTTTTTCGACGCCGTGCCCTCAATTTCTTTTTTAATAACACTTAAACGTTGTTGTCCAATACTTGGAAAAGGTGTCCAACAAATGTGATGGACCAATAGTTTTAAGATTCGTTCTATAATTTCTCGCACAGGACGATACGTCTGTTCCGATTTTAGCCATTTGAACATATTTTACATACACAGCACCAACCTAAGCACGCATAAATTTTAATATTACTAATGTTACATACTGGAACTGTCAGATAATTTTTGAATATAAAATAGTGGAAATATATAGGCTTGGGCCAGGTCAGTCAATAGGTTTTCCAATGAATTGTAAGTTCGTAATCTGCATTTTGAATGCTGATATTTAATTTTATTCCAGTGCAGCAATTACGCACGTAGAGGTTTGCTAGGCAAATATTCTTTTCAAGAAAACTTTATTATACGAAATACACGCAAATATATTTTGTTGGTCCTCCATCTTCCCGTCTCAAGTTTGTGGATTACTAAAATTAGAGTGATTTAGATAAAAATTATTCTGATTCATTACAATTACAGTACTATATGTAGTTGATAGTTTTTTAAAAAAGTTAATATGGTTCTATTTGGACATATTTCAGTAATTGTTTTTTCTTTCCTGTGAAGAATATATGTTCAGCCCTGAGACGTTTCCAGACCTGTTTCCTTACAATTCAGACGTTGGGATGTTTTTATATGTTATGAGAGATTTCACACTCTCGTTGGCATTTATTTACTTAATATTCACGCTATGTAGGTTTATCAATTGTAACTTCACGTGGGAAATCTGCTTAGTTTACGCAGCCCCTGCGTGATGGACTTTTTAGCATATTTCCCTTAAGGGAAATCTGCTATTGAGGTCGTACTCATGAAGCGGTTTTCGAAAACTTTCTTCAAATGTCCATCGATCCTACCCAGGAGATGACGAAAATGAGGTTTTATATATATATATATATATATATATATATATATATATGTATATATATATATATATATTTGTCTGTTAACGCACTAGCGGTCGCAATTTTTGTTTGATAGTTAGGAAACTCGATATTTAACCGTTTTATGTAAAAAGACAGACCAAATTAATGGCTAAAATGGGACTAGAGGGAGGGGGGATTTTTGAAAATTCAAAATATCTCCGTTATTATGCATCGGATCGAAAACTTGTATAGAACCAATCTTATTGAAAATTAAATTTACTATAAATATTGTTATATACATCTATTCTCTATCTTGAATATTAACCAAGATATTAGCATTTTTATGAAGTCTGTGGTTGGGTATAGTTCGGATTAGGTCGGCCATTTCAGTCATTGCTCGGCTCAGGTGGGAGGCTTCTTTTAACCTTACCTGTCGTTTCTAACCTTACCTTACCTTCGTTACATTGTGACATTTATGCTAATACGTCCTGTTCATCCGTCTCCCCCCTTCTTTAGTTCTTGGACTACTAAAATTTGAATTATTAAAATATAAATTATTCTTACAATTCAGAAGCCGTTTCAGTTGGGAATTTATTTTATATTAACTGAAAGACTTCTCATTACCGTTTGTATTTAATCACGTTGGTTTTGTGTTACCCGTGTGCAGATTTCTCTATTGTAAAACTTCACATGGGAAATCTGCTTAGTTTATGCAGCCCCTGCGTGACGGATTTTTTCGAATATGGCATGACAAGTTGAATAGGAGATTGGCTGGTTGTTCCGAGTGTTCTAAAGTCTTGGTCCTAGATAAAGGAGAGTTATGTGAGCGAGCGGTAGGGCTTGGGCCTTGAGGATGTCTGCTGGTCAGCGGTGCGTGGTTCCAGGTTCCCACCATCTCCCCCATATACTACCTTTTCTTTTTTCCATATTAAACTCTCGCCCTAGCTCCTCCATTCTTGGCCTATCCTTCTAAACAGGCTCGGATCGAAAAAGTCCCTCACGCAGGGGCTGCGTAAACTAAGCTGATTTTCCTCTAGAACTTTTACAATAGATAAATCTATATCCTTGTAACACTTAACACCGTCATGAATGTTAAGTGAATTATTACAAATGATAATGAGAAATGATTCAGTCGTCAATTTTCGTTAAATAACCCCTACACCATGAGCGTCTGAACTGTAAACAACACGACAGGCAGCCTTGTAGAGCTAAAACAGAAATATTCTTGACCGGAACGAAAAGCAATTACTAAAATATATCCCAATATAAAATATTAATTTTATTGAAAACTATTTACCCACATATGGTACTGTAATTTGTAATGAATCAGAATAATTTTTATCTGAATCATTCTAATTTTGTCATCAGAACGTATTTGCATATATCTAATCTAGAATAGATTTGTAGAACATGATGTTTTGTATTTCCGCTTGAAATAAGACGGTTCGTGATATATTTTGGTTCGATTTACGTCCACTTCATGCTTCTATGGCTAATCGGGACGGGTTATCTACAGGTTACCATTTTTTTCTAGCAAGGGTGGGCCAAGGAGTTTATTTAATGCGTCCGTCTCTAAATACATTTCTACTGCCCAGGGCGTGAATCGAACCCGCCACTCTAAGTCTACCATTAAGACCAACATGATTCATGATATATTAGCTTCTTAATGTGCAATGACTGGAAGTAGGGGTTTACAGAAGGCTGAAATCTAAAAAATGCCATATCTCGTTTAATATTGAAGATAGAGAAAACGTATATATAACGGCATATACATATGCAGACACACATATATCACGTATTTTCATTATTATTGGTTCTATACAATTTTCAAAACGCTCCCTCTCCTTAGTCCGATTTTAGTCGTTAACGAACTCGTGCTTTAGTTTTAATTGAACCGCTTATATATGGACTTTAGTAACGGTAAAACAATAATTGCTATTGCGTGAGCGGTAACACACACACACACACACACACACACACACACACACACATACACACACATATATATATATATATATATATACATATCCTTAAGGGAAATCTCCTAAAAATCGTGGTAGTATGGCCCTTTTTTATATTATGGATAGACCATCTATCCGTGATATACTGAGGTCACTACAATATACTAATTTAATAGTTTAAGTTCATTTTTAGGTGATTTTATTTTTATTATTTTTTCGCATTTTTACTAACGTTTGATTCCAAATTAACAGTTTGCGCCAGAAATTGCTGGGTCTGCTTACCTTCTAAATGATATTCATTTTGAGTTTTATGATTCAGCTTACCTTTCAAAAATGTTCAAGGGTTCAGAGGACCATTTTGGCTAGGAACGTGCTTGAGGATTTTGAAACTCCGTTGTGTACTGGCCTTATGTTAAGTATTAATTGGTTCTTATGCCACTGTCATTCATTTACCTGACGCTGTTACTGCAATTTACTCTTTTTATGGTTTTATGAAAGTACTTTTTATTTAGGACGTCCGTTAAATCTTCCTAATTATTAATTGTAATACTACAGTAATTTTTAGTTCTAGACTCTGAAGTGCACGATAATGGAGTTTAGCTGTCCAGAGTGTTAGGTATATCTAGATGATCACTTTGCATCTATGGTCAGGGTATTGTGAATCCTAGTACGGCATTCGCTTGAAATTATTAACACGCTCATTTATACAACTGCCTCTTTTTCTGCTATATTCTCCTTTAATAGCCCAATTTAACTTGTTTTCGGTACCTACTTCTAATTCTCCCTCCGCATTATCAAGCATAATCCAACTGTAGTTTTTAGTGCCAAATCCTTGGCGATTAAGAGCCTCAACGTTTGCTACACACAGCTGTAAATTTGACTAGCAATCACTTTGCTCAAAAACGAGAAATTTATATTATTATAAAAAGTCCGTCACGCAGGGGCTGCGTAAACTAAGCAGATTTCCCACGTGAAGCTATACAATAGAGAAATTTCACGAGAGACGAGCAGTTAAGGAAACGGCCGAACTAGTTTTTGGCGGGAAAGTCACCCGTCCGTTAGCCGCCCAGATTTAATAAAAATGCAAATATCTCGGTTAATATTCAAGATAGGGAATAAATGTATCTAACGATATTAATAGTAAATTTAATTTGCAATAAGATTGATACTTTACAATACTTCGATCCGTCGTATAGTAACGGAGATATTTAGGATTTTCGAAAATCCTTCCCTCTAAACCCCCCCTCCCACTGCTCCGATTTCAGCCGTTAACGAACTTGATCTTTCTTTTTACATAAAACTACTAAATATCGAGTTTGGTAACGATCAAACAAAAATTGCGACCTCTAGAGCTTTTTTATCAATATATATATAATTTTGAACGGACCTCATTTTCGTCATCTACTAGGTAGGATCGATGGACATTTGAAGAAAAATTTCGAAAATTCCGTCATGAGTACAACCTCAATAGCTGATCTCCTTTAAGGGAAATCTGCTAATAATGAAACTATTTTGAATTTTCGAAATTCCTTCTTTAAACGCCCCTGCCCGTGGTCTGATTTTAGCCGTTAACGAACTTAACCTTTAATTTGACATAAAGCGTTTAAATATCGAGTTTGGTGGAGACCTAAGAAAAATTGCGTCCGCTAGATCAGCAACAGACAAATATATACATACATTTTGTTTTGTTTATTTAGTACTCTTATACCTATGTATTAGTAAGAAGAGGAACCAAGATAATGATAAGTTTAATAAAACTATTATGTTGAAAAGAAGAAATGTTAATGTAAATTATAGTCCGTTATACTCATTTCTAGTTTGTAAAAATATGTTTATATATAAGCTACTAACATAGAACTAACCTCATTATTTGAGTCCTAAAAAAAAAAAAATTATGTAACCAATAAATAAATTCAAGCATACATACACATACATATGTTTGTCTGCTACTGATCTAACGGATGCAATTTTTATATATAATATAAGAAATATATATAATCTTTTATATATTAATATATATAATTTTGAATGTACCTCATTTTCGTCATCGATGGAGATTAGTGGTCATTTTTCAATAATCTCGGCATGATACGATCTCAATAGTTGATTCCCCATCAGTAAAGTCCCTCACGTTAAAGTAAGCAGTTTCTTCTCGCTCTGTCAATGCAGAGGCGTTTGTTTATTGGGAAGAATTGTACATTTTCCGACAAATACTTCATGTATTTGTCTATTTAAAAGCCGTTTTCCGACGGACAGGACTAAAGTCTATATATCTATAAAGCTCTGTGCATCCTGTCCAGTCGAGGCATCGACAACTACAATAGTTAAAAGTCATACATTTGTTGGAAGAATTCTTTGAAGTATATACGCATCTTTAAAAGAGGTGAAGAATTGACGAGTGTAGGAAATAAACTATCAATGTGGGAAAATATTTTTTTTATTTATTTATAAGAAATTAAAAATTAATTTGATCATTTGAACAATTCTATAGTTTACCACCTTTTTCTAGCCAGGATCGGACGAAGGATTTTATTTAAGGAATTCCGTCCTTAAATAAATTCCTTGGTTAACTTGAGCCGTTAAACTTTTTTTGATATTGGAAACTATGTAAATCATAATGATATTTTGAATCCTATTATTTGTTCGTAAATTGATATTGCATTACTTCAAGTTCCACTTCTCTATAAAACTACACAAACCATAATAATATTTAGTTATATAACAAATAACATATTTTTTATATATTTTTATACTACCTTAGATATTTTTTATCTATATATATGTGTACATATATATATATATATATATATATATATATATATATATATATAGAGAGAGAGAGAGAGAGAGAGAGAGAGAGAGAGAGAGAGAGAGAGAATTGTAACCTCTGTCTGTACATTGCTTCTTTTCGCGAAATTTCACGAGAACTTTTCGTTTCACATGTCATAGACACCAACCGACAAAAGTCGGTTGAGCCGTTTATGCGTGAAAAGGTAACAAACAGACAAAATGCAGTTATATTTTGTCTGTTTGTTACCTTTTCACGCATAAACGGCTCAACCGAATTTTATGAAACTTGGTATGTATATTACTACTAACCCAACTTAAACTTTAGGCTATATTAATATCCTCTGAGACGAACAGGAGTGTGGGTTATAAGGATAGCCTGAAATTAAAAATAGCGATATTTCGTTTCCTATAGGTTTTTCGCAAATGTGAACATAACAAAAGTTGTATTATTTAGAGTAACTTTTGTTATATACACTTTTTTCGTATACCGAATTATAAACGAGATATACGCTAAAACCTCTAGCGGATGTGTACAATTTTATTTGGAGCAAAAGACCCAACCGAAATAAATAAAACTCGGTATGTGTATTAGCACTAACGCTTTCATTATAACAAGCCATACCAACATTTCTAGGAACGGGCAGGAGTGGGGGTTGTAAGGGAGGCCTGAATTTAAAAATCGCGGTATTTCGTTTTCTATTCGTTTTTCGGCAAATATGAACATAACAAAAGTTGTTTATTTTGTTATTTAGAGTAGCTTTTGTCATATTCATTTTTGTCTACTAACAAAGTATAAACGAGATATACACTATAAACTAAAGCGGGAGTCAACTATTTCATTGGGTGCTAACGATTAAACCGAACTTTAAAAAACTCAGTATGTCAATTAACATTAATTCCTCCATGATTATAAGCTATATTAAATGTTTTTGGTTAGAACGGGAGTGGGGGTTATAAGGGAGGCCTGAAATAAAAATTCGAGATATTTCATTGTCTATTTGTTTTTCGACAAACATGCACATAACAAAAGTTGTTTAGTTTGTTATTTAGGTTAACTTTTGTTTTATACATTTCTCCAGGAATGTGTGGAGCAAGTAATTTGCGTAGAAATATTGATATGCTCAACAATTCATTCCAATTTGAACTATGAGGTACCTTACCTGAAAAAATTAATTGAAATCTACGTTAATATTTTGTCTTTAATAACTGAAATCTATGCATAATGCACAGGAGACGGAAAATATGATAAATGGAGGACAGTGAAGTCTTACATAAGAAATTAATTTTATTATTAACAAATGCCAACAAGGGGAATAAACCCGTGAACACTGGGACGGGTAAATGTCAAAATAGTGTGCAAAGTAAAGCCGTGCCAAAAAAATACCATCCATCACCATTCAGCCTCAAATCAATTCCCGGGCGAAGCTGGGTATCTGAGCTAGTACTATATGAAAAGATTACATCAGGGTTTACATGATTGTATAAATATATTATTCTATACAGAGATCATGCCAATTTGATGTGGATCATATGCCAAATAAATAAAATATACTTCGTTATATCAGGTGCCTAATTTATAAGATTTTTAATTTTATTTTCTCATGTATTCTTATAAGTTGCTTGCAAATTCTTGAAGAATAACTTTGCCTTTGGCCTAGAGAACCGATTAAGAAATTGAAGGTGTAATTTAATTTATTTAAATATAGAAATTATTCAATGTGATCACATTGTGTGTGATCTAGTTTGTAATATCTGAACTTAGGATGATGATTTGTATTTTCGCCGAACCATAAATCACTAAGGCTTTTTTTTAGAGTAATTGTTCCTAATTCTCTGCAATGAACTAATTCTTTAGAGAGGTCTTTTCCATTGAAATGTAGGTATTAAAAATATTTTCGTCATCACTAAGCCTGTCACGACATTTTTCAATGTATCCAAATACCTTGCTTAAAATACGTTTTTTAATCTGGGTGATATAAATGTAATATCAATGTTTAAATCAAACATTGAGACCTTCATCGCTCCATTCTGGACTGGACTATGACCGACTCTTTCAATTTAAATTGGGGCTCAATGTGAGTTAAAGCGTTGACCTTAATCTCACATGGTAGACCTAGAGTGGCGAGTTCTATTCCCGCCAGGCAATAGGAATTTATTTAGTGACGTAACTCACTAAATAAAATCCTTAGTCCTAACTTGGCTAAAAAAAGGGTGTCAACCTGTAGATAATCTAGTGCGTATATTTAATATTAATAAATAAACAAAAAAAATATTTTTTAATTATTGGCTTTAATTTGTCAACTTTTCCATATATTTAAAGAATATTCGAATACTTTCTGTCAAAAATGTAACAGGTATAATGAAATATTTAATATTATACAAAAAATATATTACTATTAATTGAATACATAAGTATATAACAACAATCAGTAATAATGCGGATATATTGTTGATATTTTTGTACAGATCACTGTCACATACTCGTATTTCCCTTAGTCCTAAATTAGCTAAAAAATGGGTGGTAACCTGTAGATAATCCGTCCCAATTAGCCTTAGTTGCAATAGGTGGGCGTTAATTAATAATTTTCAATTTAACAACTGACTTCGGTCGTTCTTTCTCTGGACACAATTTATTTAGCTGTATTTCCCTTGGACTAGTATTGTTAGGTGGCAAACCGAAAACTTCAATAGCACATTTTAGTGACTGCCCGTTGGAGCTTCCGTAATAATCAGGACTAGTAGTTTAGTCCTGTTCAACGATGACGATTTAATAAAATTCTAAAAAATTGTGAGACTTTGTTTGGCTGGTGATCTGGTTAGATGAGTCCAAGGAGATCCGTCAAAAGATGGAAACTGCACCTGAGGGCCTTGCCAACTGGCGAAGGCTATTTGGGGAAACCTTGACTCCGTGACGGGCTGTGCCTCATTCTATTCTAGGTGTCTATGAATACTATTTCATTGTATTACTTTCCATAAGAATATTTATTTTTAGCCTTGAATTATTTTTATTGATTGCACCTTTTTTGTGTCTTAACATCTTAGCAGGAGTATTATTACGTAATTTAGTGTTTCTCTTCAGGGAAATTAGCTATTGTGGTAGCACGCGTTCGTCTAAAAACAAATGTTAAAAGGTTGCCTGAGAGTCTTAACTTGTTGTTATGCAAGTATTTCAAAGGGATTCAGTAGCTGGCGTTTTTTTTCTGGAATTTGTTTTTTACTGTTTGTTTTTAGAGCGTAGATTTGATATTAATAAATAAATTAAAAATTATTTTCAATTTTTAGCTTTAATTTGTCAACTTTTCGATATTTTTGAAGAATACTCGAATGCTTTCTCTCCAAAATGTAATAGGTATAAGGGAATATTTAATATTGTACAAAAAATATATTACTATTAATTGAATACATAAGTATATAACAATTATCAATAATAATGCGAATATATTAATGATATCGATAAACGGATCACTGTCACAGATTTCTATCATCAATTTAAAAATTTTATTGTGGATGACAATGGTGTTCAGGAATAGAATCAGGTTTTGTACATTCCTCTCTAGATTATATTTTGCGATTATTTCAATCAAATACATATATACACACGATAAAATGTTTAACTTGATTATAGAAATATACCGCAGTGATCCAAGGCCAATGGAAATATTTTTTTATATAATAATTTTTTTTTTTAATAATTGTATAATAAAATACTTAGGGGCGCAGGTTGACAGTGAGTTAAGGCGTTGGTCTTATCTCGCGTGGTAAACCTAGAGTTTGAGGTTCAATTCCCGCCCTGGGGCATTAGAAATTTATTTAGTGACGGACTCATTAAATAAATTCCTTAGTACCATCCTGACTAGAAAAGGGTGGTAACATCTAGATAATCCGCCCCAATTAGCCATAGTAGCATAAAGTGGACGTTAATAAATAAATTATAAAATAATTACAATGAACCGTTTAAAAATATTAATATTTGCGCATTATTTCTGATAATAGTTATAATACTACGTACTCAATTAATAGTAATATATTTCTTGTATAATATTGAATATATCCTTTTATATATTATATTTTCGACAGGAATCATTCAAAGTTTCTTTAAATACATGGAACTCGCTAAAAATTAAATGCGAATAATTAGAAACAACTTTTTATATATTAAATAAACGCCCTAGAAACCAAAAGAGGGGGGAAAAAACTAGAAAAAGAAATAAATAGTTGCTCCCGGGGAGATTTCATCTCTAGATCTTTCGGTTACAAAAAGAAGACGTTACCTACTGAGCCTCCGAATCCCTTTGGAAGTGATGCCTTAGGCAACAGTAAGACTTTCAGGCAATCTCTAACATTTTAGTAGATTTCTCTTAAGGGTTAATTGAGGTCGTACTCATGACGCGATTTTTGAAAATATTCTTCAAATGTCCATCGATCCTACCCAGGAGGATATTCGAAATATTTCCGTTACTGTACGTCGGATCGAAACCTTGTATAGAATCAAATTAAATTTACTATAAATATTGTTATATACATTTATTCTGCATCTTAAATATTAACCAAGATATTTGCATTTTTAATAAGTGTGTGTGGGGCTAGTGTCGGAAGTTCCGGATTAGTCCGGCCGTTTCCGTATCTGTTCGCCACTCGTGTGACCTAACCTGTCTCCGTTCTGGCCTTCTAACCTTTTACTTTGTGAGATATATACAAATACGTTCTTTTGATGCCCCCCCCCCTATTCAAGACGGTGTTGTGTTACCGGTATGTAGATTTCTCTATTGTAAAACTCGGAAATCTGCTTAGTTTACGCAGCCCCTGCATGGCGGACTTTTTTAGATTAATTTCGTTCTGTCGCTTTAAATAGAATTGGGTTTTCATTACGTTCAAAAAACGTTTGTTCAAATCGGTGTGGGGAAGGCCGTGCATTCCCCTTCTGAGTGCATACAATAGTGAATGTACTATACTTCATGAAATGACAGTCACCATAGAATCTGTTACTGGAAGCTATATTGTGTCTCCAAAAATTATGCATCTACTCATATTTTCTAGTCTTACGATTTTTTTTTTTGTATAAAACACAAAATAATGTTGTCATACCTGTCGGTGGAGACCGTCGTGACTATTGTACAAGTTGTTCAACTTTTTCGGTGCCATTGCATGGAAAGCACAATGTCAGCTGTACTCGACCATCAGCCAGTGACGACGGTCTCCACCGACAGGTATGGCAACAGTGTCATTTATACTGGCGGTTCTAACCCTTTATTTGAAAAACCAAAAAAAAAAAAAATTATTTTGTAGTAAGACCAGAGTGTACTTTGAACAAAGATTCCCGTTAGGTTCTGTCTCTCTTGTTTTGGATTTTCATAGTGCTTTATTCACAGGTGTTTGATGTTTTAGTGGATGTAGATAAACAAAAGGAAAAGGGATATAAAACCGGGGGAAAAAAGAGGAAACACACAGTTCTGTAGATTGGTTAGGGACAGGATTTTCTCCCTTCAAAAGCCCCTGAACTCTTAATCCTCGTTTGCATTTTTTACTTTTTTGTTTCCGGTGATTCATTTAAGTGAGTGTCTAAATCCTAAACAGCCTAAAGGGGTGAGGGCGTTAGGAGGGAATGAAGGAGTATAACTTTGAATATTTTCTCTCTAAAGGAGCTTCGTTCCTCTCAAGATTTTACGCTAAACGAGGCACATTATTGTGGAAACAGTAAAATAAAAAATAAGGGAAAAAAAGGAGTAGGGGCAAGACTTTGTCCCATTCGGGGCGTTCCTTGCCTATTCTTCCAGAACGGTGACATTTGTAATCAATCTTTTTCCCATCGCTCTCCCTCCTCATTTCCATCCACTCTTCTCTCAGACCCTAAATACTATCCCCCGTCTTAATACCCCTTGTTTTTCTTACAATTATCTAAAGATTTACTCTCCAGCGTTCATTGCAGCACTAAATACTATTCTGATTTCTTAACAGTTAAAATTCTGGAATTTTAGATCTTTATTTTTCTTCCTCCGCTATGTTTCTTATTAAAGGTAGGCAGTGAGTTAAGCCTAATTTGAGTTTTGGATTATGATGTTGCCATATAACAAACGTCCGTCGTGTAGGTAGGTGCTGCTACCTCTGTGCTCTGAAATTTCACGAGAGCTCAGCAGTTAATGAAACGGCCGAACTAGCTTTGGCGGGGAAGTCACTTCGTCCGTTAGTCGCCCAGATTTAATAAAAATGCAAATATCTCGGTTAATATTCAAAATAGAGAATATATGTTAGATTTATAGTAAATTTAATTTGCAATAAGATTGATTCTGTACAGTTTTTCGATCCGACGTATAGTAATGGAGATTTTTCGAAAATCCTCCCCTCTAAACCCCCCCCCTCCCACTGGTCCGATTTCAGCAGTTAACGAACTTGATCTTTCTTTTTACATAAAACGACTAAATATCGAGTTTGGTAACGATCAAACAAAAATTGCGACCGCTAGAGTGGTAACAGACAAATATATAGATATATACAGTTTTGAACGGACATCATTTTCGTCATCTACTAGGTAGGATCGATGGGCATTAGAAGAAAAATTTCTAAAATTCCGTCATGAGTACAACCTCAATAGCTGATTTCCCTTAAGGGAAATCTGATTAAACTTCAATGAGATAATTTGGTATTTGGGCTTCAAATAAAGCGCTTCATAATATACCAGCTTATATATTATAATATATATATATATATATATATATATATATATATATATATATATATATATGTTCCGGTAAAACCCCGGAGTGTAGTAAATCCTCAGATTGACCGGTAAATCCGCTACTACCCGAAGCGTTGGTAAATGTCCGATTTTGTCTTTCATATCGGACTATAGCCAGTAAATCTTCGGATTTCCCAAAAGGCTCGGTAAAAGCTAGAATTATCTCTATCAGGATGCGTCTTTCGGACTTTTACCAACAGATTTTGGTAAATCCTAACATTTCCCAGCGTCTGTTGGTAAAAGTTGGAATAAAGGTTATTTGAAATGAAAAGTTTAGAATAAGTTTCATTATTATTTGTTATAGCATGGGAAAGAATTGTGGCACTTTGAATTGCACTTCATATTAGCTAACTTGCACAATCATTTCTTATTTGAACATTTTTTTGAAGCAGTTGCATGTTTTGAAACCGTGGCCACCAACAAATGACCGTTGACGAGCTGCGGTGCAAAGGCTTATCTCTTGGTTGGGCACTTCATCAGGAGACTTGAAAATGAGGTAGGGGGAGTATCCCTGTCCCCACTCCTCTTCACTGGACATTTACCAATGAGCCTTGGCAAATCCTCACATTTATTTAATGTTTTTCGGGCATTTACCAAGCCAGACGGTAAATCCGGGGATTGACCAACTGCCAAGCGGTAAAAGCTGGAATTTCATCTAAATTTCGGACTTTAACCAGTGCTCTTGGTAAATCCTTGGATTTACCGGTAAGTCCTGACATTTACCACACTTCGGGGTTTTACAGTAATATATATATATATATATATATATATATATATATATATATATATATATAATTTGGAATGGACCTCATTTTCGTCATCTGTTAGTTAGGATCGATGGACATTTGAGGAAATGTTTTGAAAATTGAGTATAACCTCAATAGCACATTTCCCTTCTTGGAAATCTGCTAAAATTTAAGTTATTTATTCACAAAATTTTGCTATTAAGGACGGGTTATTTGGAGGTTTCCACCTTGGGTATGTGTATGACAGTAATTGTGGCTAATTTGGTTATTAGCTGACAGGTTAATTGTTTTGATGACTCTGCTAATTAATATTGCCTCTAGGGCTCACAGCTGTTAGGGGTTAAACTCATGATTTAGTTTCAGCTGATGCATTGTATAAAGTGTACTCACAGAGATGCTTGGTTTAGAGCACCTAATAATTTCAAGTGGATGGCTTTACTTAAGGCGTGCGTATTTCTTTGATAAATATTACCGAAAGTGTGGCGTGTAGAAAGGCAACGACTATCTGTTCGCCCTTTTCCAAATGATTGATGAGCGAGGTTGCTATTAACCCATCCCAAGGTTTCTTTTCAGCTTCGTGGAGCAATTGTGTAGCTACTTGAATACGTATGTATTTTAGTATTGGAATCCTATTGGATTTAGACAAGCTGGACTTGGCCCTCTCAGCCCTTCGTTTACTGTTAAGCCTTTCATTTTCTTTTCTAATTTTTATTGCTTGGCCTCTATTTTTATACGTTTATTTCTAAACTTTATGCTTTCACTTTGTAGTACAGCTCTATTTCATTGGCTAATATAGGAATTACTCTCCTTTAAAATGTCCTTCTCATATTATATATGCATCACGTATTTGCATTTATCTCAAAACGTAAAAGTTCAATGGGAACATTATTTGTCTTCAAAGAAAGTGCTTCATAATATTACATGAATAGGAGTGGGGCTTTACTGAAGACCGAAAACTAAAAACGTTTTTCACGCAGGAGCTGTGTTAACTAAGCAGATTTCCCAAGTGCGTCACGTTTTTGCATTTATCTCAAAAATTAAAAGTTCAACGAGAATAATATTTGGTATTTGAGCATCAAATAAAATGCTTCATAACATAATTGAATATTGTTGATATGAGATGAGTAAGAGTTGGGGTTTACTGAAGACCAAAAACTAAAAAGTGCAAATATCTCAGTTAATAACCAAGGTAGTGAAAAAATGTACATATCAACATTTATAGGACTTTAAATTGCAATAAGATTAGTTCCATACAATGTTTCGATCCGACGCATAATAAACGAGATATTAAGAATTTTCGAAATTTTCTCCCTTTAAGCCCCACCTCTCCCTTGTCCGATTTCAGCCTTTAAAGAACTTGATCTGTCTTTTTGTATAAAACGATTATATATCAAGTTTGGTAAAGATAAATAAAAAATTGCGACCTCTAGAGCATTGTCAAATCGCGTCATGAGTACGACCTCAATAGCTGATTTCCCTGAAGGGAAATCTGCTAAAAGGCAAATATCTCCGTTAATAGTGAAGTTAGAAAATGAATCTATTTAACATTCATAGTACATTTTATTTGCAATAAGATTGTTTCTATACATTTTTTCGATCCGATGTATAATAATTCGAATTTTCGAAATTCTCCCCCTCTTAACCCCACCCCCCCCTTCCATTCGTTCGATGTTAGCCATTTATAAACTCGATCTTTAGTTTCGTATGAAGCGCTTATATATCAGCAAGAGTAGCGAAACGTGGACGTTAATTAATAATTCAATTTAACATACCTTGTTTACATCTGTAGAAACGTTTTTAGAAATCAATGAACTGGTTTACCTAGCACAATTATAAAAACGCTTAGTATATGATTAAAAGCAGAAGCAGTCAAAATAAAAATGCATATATACTTTTTTAAATTTAGTTAGCAGCATTATTAGTTTTGCATGATTCTTTCTTCGCCATCTGAGTCCTATGTTGTCTCCCGAAAGATCAGCGAGTGGCTTAAAAATCAACGTGATTGACACTTTTTAGAAGCACATTCCGATATCCAGCTGCAACTGTAAATAAAAAAAAAATGAATTAAATGAATTACATTTAACAACTTGGATTATTTTTACTTTTTGGTTTTAATGAAAGGTGTATATCACTCCAATTGCGTGACACAAAACTAATAAATAATTTCCGATTGACGGAAAACAAGGTTTTCCTTTTGCTGGAATGACACGATTATAACGTTAATCTATTCTCTATATAGTGCACTATTTTTGGTTGATCTCTGCCAGATTTGATATTCAATCTTTTAATGTAAAACTCTACTTGATTTTTCTCTCTATTATTTCTCTAGTTATTTATAGTTTTTAGCAGATTTCCCTTTGCGGTCACAATTTTTGTTTGATCTTTACCAAACTCGATATTTAAACATTTTATGCAAAAAGACAAGTTCGTTATTGGCTGAAATCGGAGCAGTGGGAGGGGGGGGGGAGTTACCATACGTGGGATAAAAAAATTGTTTAGAACCAATCTTACTGCAAATTAAATTTACTATAAATATTGCTCTTTACATTTATTCTCTAACTTGAATATTAACAGAGATATTTGCATTTTTATTAAGTGTAACAGACGTTTCCCGCCAATGGAGATTTCTCTATTGTATAACTTCACGTGGGAAATCTGCTTAGTTAACACAGCCCCTTCGTGACGGACTTTTTTTTAGCCTATATTTATCCCCCACCTCTAGTGATCTTAGATTATTATTTATCCCCCACTTCTAGTGATCTTAGATTATTATTTATCCCCCACCTTTAGTGATCTTAGATTATTATTTATCCCCCACTTCTAGTGATCTTAGATTATTATTTATCCCCCACTTCTAGTGATCTTAGATTATTATTTAACCCCCACTTCTAGTTATCTTAGAATATTATTTATCCCCCACTTCTAGTGATCTTAGATTATTATTTATCCCCCACTTCTAGTGATCTTAGATTATTATTTATCCCCCACCTTTAGTGATCTTAGATTTTTATTTATCCCCCACTTCTAGTGATCTTAGATTATTATTTATCCCCCACCTCTAGTGATCTTAGATTTTTATTTATCCCCCACTTCTAGTGATCTTAGATTATTATTTATCCCCCACTTCTAGTGATCTTAGATTATTATTTATCCCCCACTTCTAGTGATCTTAGATTATTATTTATCCCCCACCTCTAATGATCTTAGATTATTATTTATCCCCAACTTCTAGTGATCTTAGATTAATTCCCCACTTCTAGTGATCATAGATATTATTCATCCCCCACTTCTAGTGATCTTAGATTATTATTTATCCCCCGCTTCTAGTGATCTTAGATTATTATTTATCCCCCGCTTCTAGTGATCTTAGATTATTATTTATCCCCCGCTTCTAGTGATCTTAGATATTATTCATCCCCCACTTCTAGTGATCTTAGATTATTATTTATCCCCCACTTCTAGTGATCTTAGATTATTATTTATCCCCCACTTCTAGTGATCTTAGATTATTATTCATCCCCCACTTCTAGTGATCTTAGATTATTATTTATCCCCCACTTCTAGTGATCTTAGATTATTATTTATCCCCCACTTCTAGTGATCTTAGATTATTATTTATCCCCCACTTCTAGTGATCTTAGATTATTATTTATCCCCCACCTCTAGTGATCTTAGATTATTATTTATCCCCCACTTCTAGTGATCTTAGATTATTATTTATTTAATTTAACCTACATTATGGAAGATCTTATTCTTAGTGTAAATACCAGATATTGTTTTTAACGGATCTGTACTTTGTCAGGTACATGTAAGTTACGTGATAAACTAAGATTTTACCTTCTTTACTTGAAATTGTTAATTTTGACCAACAGTTATTATTATTAACTTGCCCTTTATTTGGGTATTTCAGATTTTACTCGTTAATTACTGTAATTTCTGCACCTCCTAGTTAGTGGAATAGAATTGAAGATTCGAATCAACTCCGTTATTAAACATTTTGTTCCAGATTTAATTTGTATTCCTTTAGCAGATTTCCCTTAATGGGATGGTATTGAGATTGTACTCATGGCGTGATTTTATAAATTTTTCTTCAAATGTCCATCGATCCTACTTAGGAGATGACGAAAATGAGGTCTTTTCAAATTGTTATATACATATAGATCTATATATCTATATAATATACTAGAGGGCCCGACAGACGTTGTCCTGCATGATATTTCAAGCGATTGGGATATTACATTTAATAATATTTAAAACAAAAGCTACTTTACTATATCTCGTTTATACTTAGTAATACGAAACAGTGAATATTACAAAAGTTACTCTAAGCAACTTTTATCCTGTACGTATTTGCCATAAAACCAATATGAAACGAAATACGCTATTTTTAATTTTAGGCCTCTCTTACAGCCCCCACTCCCTGCTCCACCTGCTTCATCCAAACGCATACAAAAAAAATTCATTCAAGTCGGTCCAACCGTTTAGAAGTTTAGTGACATACACACGTACAGTAGAATTATATATATAGACACACACACACACACAAATATACTCAGTTGATTTAGCACGTATACTGAAGTATAATACCAGCTAAACCATGTTTGTTTCACACATACTATGTAAGCTATGCATGTGATTCGGATATTTTTCTTGTCTTATTTATTTCAACTTTCCTGGCTATGGTTGTTTTTAAGTGTCCAGAACTTAACAGATTTTTGTTGCTCAGAGAACCTAGGTTTCAACAGGCTCTTTAGCCACATACATTTCATCTATACCTTTACCTTGTATATTTGTAATAACGAACCGACCGGTGCTATTCAATAGTAGGTTATTTTTTTTTCTCCAAGCCATTACTTTGTTAATCCTGTACTTCTCACCGACATGTTTGTTGAAAGACCTCAATCATGAATGGAACATGTTTATTTATATCTTCGCCACTAATTACTCTCACACAAAATTCAATGGTCTTTGAAATTTCTCTCTCTGTAGGATATTAAAATCAGAACGGGAATTCGCTTTTTCAAGAGCATAGTTTTCATAATATTCTCAATGATCTTTCTCTTGAGTTAAATATGTCGCACTCCCACACAGACACGTTCAAACACAGTTCAACCATTCTCACTGTTAAAATGTCAGCAAGCAATTCAGGATAGCAATTTCTGTTTCTCCGTTAACGAATTCCATATTCCATGTTCTCTTAAACAAAAGGTCACGTTTGTTTACAGCTGAAATGGGACCAGAATGCCTAATATGTTTAGATAACGGGTGAAAGTTTATATGGCTTCTTTATTATTCATCCATTTGAAGAATATAAAGTGATTTAAACTAAATTGCTTCATTTAGTGATGTCCTTCAAATCCTTGACTGGGAAGTTACTAGAGTCTGTTGTATTTTTTCTTTTAATTTTTTTGTAAGCTCCCGTCATTTCAATTTGTAAGCTTTCAAGTTTTTTTAAGCGCAATGTAACAATGCTAGATGATGTTATCCGTGAAACTTTCTTCCATCTGGTGGGAAATCTAGTTATTAGCGGAGCCCCTGTGAAATTGGTCTATTAGAACGATATTACTCTTCGGGCGTTATGTGTTACTATTGGGTTTGGTCAGATAGGATATTACACCAGAATTTCTTAAAATTATTGGAAACCGTTTTGAATGAGTGCCAAAAAAGGTATTAGTATAACTGAATATAAATTTTATTATCTAGCGTCGAAAGAAAGATCGAAACTCAGCTAGATTGAGCCTTTAATTGGTCAAAAAAAGGCAATTTCGTTTATAACCAGAATTAGTCTTATGTGAGATAATGGTTAAAACAATAAATATTTCTACAAAGTCATTTTATTTTTCGATAAATGTTATAGAATATAGAATATATAGAATTATTGTGTTCAATGCATTCCTAGTTATTCGTAATTCTGAGGACCTTAGTTTTAGACTGAGTGGGAGGGGGTTAGAAGAGGGGAATTGCTAAATATTTCCGATATTATACGTCGGATCGTAAAATGCAATTGGAAATTAAATATTTTGTTATATTGGTTTTTTCATTATCTTGATTATTAATCGCAAATTTTTATTTCTGGGCCTTTAGTAAACTCCCCATTGTTTTTGTTAAATAAGTACGTTTAATACATCCGATTTTTTTTGTTATCCATTTGAATTCAGACATTTTGTTCTCGTATAGCGGACTTATATATTATTTCATTTAGCAGATTTTCCATATTCCCTTCAAATATACACTAAAGATCATGTTTGTTATTGGCTGAATTCAGACTTGGAATACATCCAAATACGTTGTTAATGTTCGCTTCAAATATACACTAAATATCATGTTTGTTAATGGCTGAATTCAGACTTGGAATACATCCAAATACGTTGTTAATGTTCCCTTCAAATATACACTAAATATCATGTTTGTTAATGGCTGAATTCAGACATAGAATACATACAACCAAATACGTTCATTTTCACTTCAAATATGCACTAATTATCATGTTTGTCATTGGCTGAATTCAGACTTGGAATACATCCAAATACGTCGTTGATTTTCGCTTCAAATATACACTAAATATCATGTTTGTTATTGGCTGAATTCAGACTTGGAATACATCCAAATACGTTGTTGATATTCGCTTCAAATATACACTAAATAATATGTTTGTTATTGGCTGAATTCAGACATAGAATACATACAACCAAATACATTCATTTTCGATTCAAATATGCACTAAATATCGTGTTTGTTATTGGCTGAATTCAGACTTGGAATACATTCAAATACGTTGTTAATGTTCGCTTCAAATATGCACTAAATATCATGTTTGTTATTGGCTGAATTCAGACTTGGAATACATCTAAATATGTGGTTGATGTCCGCTTCAAATATGCACTAAATATCATGTTTGTTATTGGCTGAATTCAGACTTGGAATACATCTAAATATGTGGTTGATATTCGCTTCAAATATACACTAAATATCATGTTTGTTATTGGCTGAATTCAGACTTGGAATACATCTAAATATGAGGTTGATATTCGCTTCAAATATACACTAAATAATATGTTTGTTATTGGCTGAATTCAGACATAGAATACATACAACCAAATACATTCATTTTCGATTCAAATATGCACTAAATATCGTGTTTGTTATTGGCTGAATTCAGACTTGGAATCAATCCAACCAAATACGTTCATTTTCACTTCAAATATGCACTAATTATCATGTTTGTTATTGGCTGAATTCAGACTTGGAATACATCCAAATACGTCGTTGATTTTCGCTTCAAATATGCACTAAATATCATGTTTGTTATTGGCTGAATTCAGACTTGGAATACATCTAAATATGTGGTTGATGTCCGCTTCAAATATGCACTAAATATCATGTTTGTTATTGGCTGAATTCAGACTTGGAATACATCTAAATATGTGGTTGATGTCCGCTTCAAATATGCACTAAATATCATGTTTGTTATTGGCTGAATTCAGACATAGAATACAACCAAATACGTTCATTTTCGATTCAAATATGCACTAAATATCGTGTTTGTGATTGGCTGAATTCAGACTTGGAATACATCCAAATACGTTGTTAATGTTCGCTTCAAATATACACTAAATATCATGTTTGTGATTGGCTGAATTCAGACTTGGAATTCATCCAAATACGTCGTTGATATTCGCTTCAAATATATACTAAATATCATGTTTGTTATTGGCTGAATTCAGACATAGAATACATACAACCAAATACGTTCATTTTCGATTCAAATATGCACTAAATATCATGTTTGTGATTGGCTGAATTCAGACTTGGAATACATCCAAATACGTTGTTGATATTCGCTTCAAATATACACTAAATATCATGTTTGTGATTGGCTGAATTCAGACTTGGAATACATCCAAATACGTTCATTGTCGCTTCAAATATGCACTAAATATCATGATTTTTAATGGCTGAATTCAGACTTGGAATACATCCAAATACGTTGTTGATTTTCGCTTCAAATATGCACTAAATATCATGTTTGTGATTGGCTGAATTCAGACTTGGAATACATCCAAATACGTTGTTAATGTTCCCTTCAAATATACACTAAATATCATGTTTGTGATTGGCTGAATTCAGACTTGGAATACATCCAAATACGTTGTTAATGTTCCCTTCAAATATACACTAAATATCATGTTTGTGATTGGCTGAATTCAGACTTGGAATACATCCAAATACGTTCATTGTCGCTTCAAATATACACTAAATATCATGTTTGTTATTGGCTGAATTCAGACTTGGAATACATCCAAATACGTTGTTAATGTTCCCTTCAAATATACACTAAATATCATGTTTGTTATTGGCTGAATTCAGACTTGGAATACATCCAAATACGTTGTTAATGTTCCCTTCAAATATGTTTGTTATTGACTGAATTCAGACTTGGAATAAGCGGAGTTTAGAGGGGGGATTCAAATATTCTAAATATCTCCCTTATAATGAGTCGCTTCCTGAAATGTTATAGAACTATTCTTGTGAATCTGAATGTTCTCCAATTTTTGTTCTATGCAGGGTTACTGCTCTAACGGTCGGAGTTATTGTTTAATCGTTACCAACCATGATATTTAGTCGTTTTATGTAAAAAGAAAAATCAAGTTCGTTAACGGCTGAAATCGGACTTAGGGGGGAGGAATTTCGAATATTCTGAATAACTTTTACTATACGTCGGATCGAAAAATTGTATATCTTATTGCAAATGTAATCGATAAATATTATGTAAGTGTTTGCCGTTTTTTTAACCGAGATATTTTTTTTTTGTTTTCGGTCTCCATATTAATAATAAGCTGCTTATATCATGAACCATCTCATTACAAGGTTAAATAACAAATATTGTTTTCAAGAAATCTTTATTATATGGTATACTAACTAATACGTTCTTTTGAAGGGGGGTTCAATTGACCCCCCCCCTCCCCTCCTTTTGTTCTTGTACTACTAATATCTGAGGGATAGAGATAAAAAATATACTGATTGTTTTCAAATTACTCCACTAGCTATAGTTGTATTCATATATATTTCATTAATTGTTCATGTTTCCGGTCAAGATTAATTTTATCTATTCAGCTCTCCGAAATTGGCCGCCCTGTTTGTTTCAATTCAGACGCTTGCCTTTGTAGATAATTTAACTTGTAAATTGACTGGACAATTACCGTTTGTATTTATTTCCTTAACATTCACGGTGGTGTTAACAGTATGTAGGTTTATCTCTTGTAAACTTTCCCTTGGAAAATGTGCTTAGTTTACGCAGCCGCTGCGTGACGGGCTTTTTAGCATATTTCCCTTAGCGGAAATCAGCTATTGAGGTCGTACTCGTGACGCGATTTTCGAAATTTTTCTTCAAATATCCATCGATCTTACCTAGGAGATGACAAAAATGAGACCCGGTCAATACTGTACATATATATTTGTCTGTTCCAGCCCTAGCAGTCGCAATTATTGTTTAATCGTTACCAAAATCTATATTTAGTCGTTTTATGTAAAAAGAAGGATGGAGTTCGTTAACGTCTGAAATCGGACATGGGGAGGGGGGTGGGGGTTTAGAGGGGGAGAATTTTGAAATTTCGAAATATTTCCGTTAGTGTAAGTCAGATGGAAAAAATCTATAGATTTAATCTTATAGCAAATTAAATGTACTATAAATATTGTTATGTACTTTAACCCCTATCGTGAATATTAACTGAGATATTTGCGTATTTCGGCTTTCAGCCTTTATCAACCCCCACTTCTATTCTTGTTACATACACATTACGCGGTTATGTTATAAATTCAAAGTTTATATACCAAATATTGTTTTGAAGAGACATTTATTATACGAGATACATGGAAATATGTTCTTGTGACCCCCCCCCCCACTTCTTAAGTTTTTGGACTACATAAATTTGATTGATGTGAGATAAAAAATATTTTAATTCATTATAAATTACAGTACTAGAAATAGTAAATAGTTTTCAATAAAATTAATACGCTATATTTAGATATATTACAGTAATTGTTTTTCTTTCCCGTAAGAAGTTGGCAGAACTGCTTGTTTACATTTCAGAAGATTTCTTATTAGTTTGTAATTTATTCACTTAATATTCTCGGTGGTGTTGCGTAACCGGTTTAAACTTTACGCATGGAATCTGCTTAGTTTACACAGCTCCTGACTGACTTTTTTATATATTTCATGGAAGCCATTGGATTGGCTACCTCCAAAAGTGTTGGCTATGAGAAGGGCCGTTCGGTGTAGTGGGTGGCATACTAGGGTGTGTATGGAAGGGGCCTAGGTGTATTAGGCTAATGCAGAGCATCTAGTTCCCAGGCAGCTACTGACAAGCGGAACCTTCTCTATTCATACCTCCATCTATCTCCGTTACTCTCCTCTATCTACATTCTCTCTTTTCTTTATCTCCCCCTCTTCTTCTTTTACCACGGCTCCAATAAGGCTTTATCAACGCTTACTCTTTACGTCTGTTACTTCCTGGGCCATTCTTCGAATGTGTCAATTTTTCTAATTTTCTGCTTTTCCGTTTTTTACTCCCTTTCGCTTTGTTAGTTTAGGGCTTGATACTACGCGAGAATAAAAGCGTAAAATTATTCTGAACTATTACAAAATTTAAATTTGTTGATCGTTGACTGGTGTGTAACCAGGAGGGGAGGGGGTCGATAATTTAAAATATCTCCATTAGTGTGATCCCTTTTTGGGAATTTATTGATTCCCCTATTTGTCGTAATTAGCAGATTTCCTTTTAGGGAAATCAGCTATTGAGGTCGTACTCATGACGCGAGTTTCGAAAAATTTCCTGCGTGACGGACTTTTTTTGTTTGGTCATGATTTAGATAGATACTATAACGTTTTATGTAAAGTTGCATGCGAGTTATATATTTAATCTTGTTATATATTTAATCTTGTTTTTGATCATTGTTTTTTTCGTGACTCAAATATTGAGTTCTTTCTTTTCAGATTGAAAGAACATATATAATTAATCTAGTGTCCTAATATTTGTCTTTACATTTTTTAGCATATCAAATATTTAGCGAGTTACTTTTCCTATTAACCATTCATCATTTTTTCATTCATCATATTATTTATTCATAATTTTTAACGTAATTATTGAGCGAGCTATTTCTTTTTCCTTTTCGGCTCTTGGTAAAACCTCTTTTACACTCATCTTATTTTTACTTTGTGTATTATTATAATTGGGATATAATATATAAATTATATTATAATATTATTTATAATCCCAATTACGTTTTCATTTTTGTAAATTTGTTCGTTCCCTTTAAGCAAATTTCCCTGGAGGGAAATCAGCTATTGATGCAACTCATGACGCGACATTCTTCAAATCACCATCGATTCTTCCCATGAAGTGACGAATAGTTGGTCTGTTCAAAACTACACACACACACACGCACGCGTGTGTGTGTGTGTGTGTATGATACCGCTCTAGCGTTCGTAATTTTTGTTTAATCATTACGCAACTCGACATATAAGTGTTTTATGTAAAAAGAAAGATGAAGTTCGTTAATGGCTGAAATCGGAACAGTGGAGGGTGGGTTTAAAGAAGGTGCTTTCGAAATTTCAAAATATCTCCGTTATTATTCGTCGGTTTGAAAAATTGAATTGTGACAATTTTATTGCAAATGTTATGTTCTATAATTGTTATGTACGATTATAACTATCTTGATTATTAACCGATATATTTGCATTTTTTATTTTTCAGCTTTCAGTAAACCCCCACTCCTACTCATGTCATCTACAATAAGCTGTTACATTATAAAACACTTTATTTGATGCCTATATACCAAATATTGTTTGTTCTCTTTGAACTTTGCAACTTTTTCTTTCTGGTTATATTTATTTTATTATTATATTGACCATTAGCCTGTTTCACTGATAACTTCATTTTTGTTTATCCAAGGAATTTATGTTTTTTAAATTATGTTCAATTTCTCTTAATGAGGCTTCTTCAAATTTGATAAATGTGGGTTGATATCATTTTTAGATTGGATTGTTTGACATTCCTGTTAAACGTTTATCAAAACATGAAATTAACTAAATCGTTTTTTGGACGTTTATATTTTTATTTTATTCCTTTAATGAATATTTACTACTTTACAGAAGTAGCTTATCGGTCGTCATACTTAATTATATTGTGCCTTACATTTTCCAGTTCTAAAAGAACAATGATCCCACTGCTAATACAGTAATTATTTTGGAGACACTGAGTGATGAAGGAAAAAAAAAAATGTTTTGCGATACTAACTGTGAAAATTAATTGACAAATTTATTTTTATAGCACATATTTTTTTTTATATTAACAAATTTTTTAAAAATCTTTAATCATTTGCAAGCCTCAATCATTTATGCCACTGTTCCTCCAATTTCCAACTTCTTTGGGAGAATTTGAATTGATCATTCTTTCCTTGACTGTTAAACATGAAATAACATTACCTCATTGTTTCACCATAAGCTTTGTGCTACCATTAAGCATTAAAATTCAATTAGTGAATTGCACGTCATTGGTATCTCATTGTTCTTCTGAATCAATGATATGTCAAAATGTAATTAAGGGACTGTGAACTGTTAAATTTACTGGTCGTGTAACCTGACAAATAATTTGGTCAAAATAATTTACAGGAGTAATTAATGTGTATGTATGCACATTGAAATATATATATATTTATATATATATATATATTTCAATGTGCATACATACATATATATATATATATATATGCCAAATGTCGAAATATGCCCTGGAATGAAGAAATATGCCAAATGTCGACATCAGTTTTGAAGAAAAGTATCAGAATGATTAACCATCACCTGTACAAAATAAAATAAAGCTCTACATAAGCTGTCCTCTAAAACTAGTCACCCACCATCGCAAAATTTAATTAAATCAAATTAATTCCATACAAAAAAAAAATGTCAGCATATATAAAGCATTTAAAAACGATTTTTATTTTACCTGAATACACTGTTGGGCTGATTAGTAGGCTGACCCAAACGGGTACCATAAAAATGGGGGCAGCTTTTAATTTTATTTTATTATATATATTACTGTAAAATCTCGAAGTGTGGTAAATGTCAGGACTTGCCGGTAAATCCTAGGATTTACCAAGAGCACTGGTTAAAGTCCGAAATCTAGATGAAATTCGAGCTTTTACCGCTTGGCAGTTGGTCAATCCCCCGATTTACCGTCTGGCTCGGTAAATGTCCGAAAAACATTAAATAAATGTGAGATTTCGTACTTACAATTCTGTTTGGTAAATGTGACGAATCTGCCAAGGCTCATTGTTAAATGTCCAGTGAAGAGAAGCGGGTAGAGGGATACTCCACCCTACCTCGGGTGAGGAGGAGAATTTCATGTCTCCGAATGAAGTGTCCGACGAAGAGATAAGACTTCGCACCACAGATAAGACACTGAGAAATGTTGGGATTTACCAAAATCTGTTGGTCCTAAAGACGCATCCTGATTGAGATAATTCTAGATTTTACCGAGCCTCTTGTGTAATCCTAAGATATACTGGCTTAATTCAGATTTGAAAGATAAATTCAGACATTTACCAATGCTTCTGGAAAATCCCAAGATTTACCATACTCCAGGGTTTTACAGTAATATATACATAATACACACACACACACACACACACACATGCGCGCGCGCGGACACACGCACGAATATCCGTTTTTACTTTGTTCTTCATCTATAGTATTCACAAAAACAAATTCTTAAGAACTACACGCCCAAGTACTGACTCAAAACAAAAGCTGTAATTAACTAGGCATGAGCGGCTACCGAAAGAACGATGGATGAACTATTTTTGATAAAGTGCTAAGAAATCTCTGCGATTCCCGAGATGGATCTGAATTTTGTTGATGCATAAGCCCTGACTCAAGTGTAGAGAGCTATTAGGACTTGTCAAATTCGTAATATAAATAATTTCGAAAAAAACAAAAGTAATTTATTGTTTTGATTCCCAACGCCTCAAATGTAATGAAAAGAGACCATAGATTATTTTATTTATTTAAATGATGTACATATATAAAGCCAATTTGTAAATATATCAGCAGTAATGAGTATTGTTTTACATATTTATGTTTCGAGTTGCATGAAGAGGCGCTGGATGTTTATAGTGGTTTCTGAAAATCTATCAGCACCCATAAAATTATACACATACTAGCTAGAACTCGTCTTTGCTTGGGATATCTTAATAATAAAAGTATTTGTAATCTAAGATTTCCCTGTCCACAATATTTTTATAATACCCGTCTTTTGTTTTTTTAATATCAGAGGCTATATAATTTATAACCATGAATTTAATGATTACCCTGAAGAATCATTTTTTAATCATTATTATAAATACCATTTCGTATTTCTGGAAAGTAAACTTATAGTACTTTATATTATGGGGGAGGTTTATACTCAGTAAAAACTAGAGTAAAATCCATATCGGGGGAAAATCCAACCGATATTGAGTTAGTGATTGTGACATGTTATGGGGAATTTAAAATTTTTCGCACGATTCTGGCAGTATCAAGAAGTACCCCTTGCTGTGCTTCTTTTATAATTGTTGGCAGATTCAAGTTCTTGGTGCCAGCTATCGTTGCTTTTGGCACGAGTCCATTTGAACTTACTATAATAGGCGTAACTATGGCAGATTTCAGTTTGTATACCTCTTTGAGCTTGATAGCCAATTCTTGATAATTCCTTAATTTTTCGGCATGGGATTTTCGAATATTCTCATCATTCGGTACTGCGATGTCAATAATATCAGCAGTCTTATTGATCTTGTCAATAATAAGAATATCCGGTTTGTTATGATGCACAGTATGGTCAGTTATCATCGCTTCGTCCCAATACATCTTTATATTATCTTTTTCCAATAATTTTTGAGGATTATATCGATAATAAGCCACATTCCTGACTACAATGCATAATTTCTCTGCTAGAGCTTGATAGTATACTTTTGCCACGCTATTGTGCCTTTGTAAGTACTCAGATCCAGCAACTATCTCACATCCTGCCGTGATGTGTTGAATGGACTCATAAGCTTTGTTGCATAATCTACATTTGTCTGAGACACTACTGTCCTTGAGGATATGACGTCTGTATGATCTGGTGGCAATCGCTTGTTAAAATTCAGTAATAAACTGGGGTTATCTTTTACTAACACAAATATATTTTTCTAACCAACATAACATAACAACAATAGATAAAGGTTATAACAAGTCATGTGTTACTACCTAGCAACACTAATATAAAAATAATTTAATATCCTAAAGGTAGACAAGTTTGATTTCCTTCATCACACGGTCTTGGATAGCTGTAATGAAACCTTTTGTTTCTGAAAATAGCTTTCCAGACGTAAGCCACGCGACAGAAGCCAAGTCTACCTCCGAGTCATAAAGGCGACTGTAGTAACGGCTATGAAGTTCCTTATTTTGCCCTTCTGAAAGAAAATGGGATTCATCTTTATTATTATTATAGTACATAATGATTACTATGTACTATAATTAATTGTAATTATAATTATTATGTGTTGCTATTATTATAGTACATAATGATTATTATGCAACTTTTAGTACATAATTATTATGTACTATAATTATATGTACTTTAACTATAATATTATGTACTATAATTAATTGTAATTATAATTATTAAGTGTTGTTGTTATTATTATAGTACGTAATGATTATTATGTAACTTTTAGTACATAATTATTATGTACTATAATTATATGTACTATAACTATAATATTATGCACTATAATTATAATTCTATGTACTATAATTAATTGTAATTATAATTATTATGTGTTATTATTATAGTACATAATTATTATGTACTATAATTATAATATTATGTACTATAATTAATTGTAATTATAATTATTATGTGTTGTTATTATTATAGTACATAATGATTATTATGTAACTTTTAGTACATAATTATTATGTACTATAATTAATTGTAATTATAATTATTATATGTTGTTATTATTATAATGCATACTGATTATTATGTATTATAATTATAATTTTATATACTATAACTAATTGTAATTATAATTATTATGTGTTATTATTATTATTATTAAGTGTAATTATAATTATTATGTAACTTATAATACATTATTAATATTATAGTACATAATTAATTAATTCAGATAGGGGTAGTAATTAGTTCAGGGTACAAGAGACAACTGGGCAACTTCACTCTACCTGCCAATGTCATTTTAAATTATTCATTTATGATAGTTATAATAAACAAATTCACATTGCTGAGAATAATACTTCATCCCTATAAGTATAAGCATCTTGGGACATGTATTCTTAGAACCAATTTGAGGTCGGCAGGGGAGTGGCAGAACTAATAGGACAAAGGAAGTATCCCTACACCTCCCTAGGCTCAGTTTAACCAACGTGCCACTCATTTAGGATCTCAATCCTGTAATACATTAAATTATATTAGGAAATGTGATAAAATTATCTTTAAAATACTGATAATTGAGTATTTCTTCAGATAATTTTCACGTTTCAATTAAATACATATACGGGTAAACTGGCATTTCTCATTAATATATGTTCGGGAAAAGAGATGGTGGCGGGAGGCAGTGTACTTTTTTGTTAGTACAACCTGCTACTGGCTTTAAAAAAAGACGGATTTATGTTATTAAGATTAAAATATTATCATATATTTGAATTAATTTATCAAGGTGTTTTACCACAGTGGTTCATATATTGGAAAGAATTGTTGAATATAGCAATACTACTATGAGCAGACATTTTTTCTCTATGCAATTTACTTCCTTTATACGTTGCTATACGAAAACATTTGTGAAAATCAAAGATTTCTATGAATAACAACATAAACATACGTGTATGTTTGCCGAAACTAAATACCCCAATTTTAGAATTGCAGAGTATTCCCACTCCTGTTCGTGCCTTTTTTTTTAATATAGCTTATACTCATGGATGAATTGATGCTATTTCTCATGATGAATTTTGGTAAATTCGGCTCAATCGTTAGTGCCCAATAAAATTGTTGACTCCTGCTTTAGTTGTTAGTGTATTTCGCGTGTGTACTTTATTATACGCCAAAAGTGTATATAACTAAAGTTACTCTAAATAATAAAATAAACAACTATTGTTATGTGCATGTTTGCCATAAAACTAAGATGAAGCGAAATATCGCCATTTTTAATTTCAGGCCTCCGTTATAACCCTCACTCCTGTTCGTCTCTGAGGATATTTGTTAGTATAGCCTAAAGTGTTTAGTTGGGTTAGTTGTTATATACGTTCCAAGTTTCATAAAATTTGGTTCAGTAGTGTGTGGTAGTGAAAAGTTATCATACAAATTAACAGGCACCAAAGCCAAATTTGTTGATATCGTTTCAATAATGCCACGTGAAACGAATAAGTATCGTGAAATGTTGTACGGACAGACGTTACTATTGTGTGTGAGTGTGTTCCAAGTATTTAGATACTTCCCAACACAGATACATTCAACGAATAAATTAATGTTTGTATGTACGTATATTATATATAATGTCTGTTAAATCTTTGCTGGGAAGTTATCTAGTTTGTTGAGGCTGTCCGTGTGGAGGTTTCATTGCGATTCTGTAATGCATTTGAGTTGTGCACTTTTTTTAAAAAAACATTGTTGGTAGTTGAAAATATAAATATTCTGTTTTAATAATCTTGTATTTACCTCTGTTATCTCTAATAGAGTTAATTGTATCATAGTTTCTTCTAAGAAAATGATAAATTGAGACCTATGCCCATTACGAAGTTTGTTAATTATTACTTCTCGTATGTTTGCCTTAAACTTTCATTTTCCCATATTCATAATTTGTTAAAACTAAGGATCAGTGTCACCATGTTACAAAATTCTTTAGGGAGTATGCCAGATCAGTCAATTAGCTTGCCTTCGAGAGTTGGAACTTTACGAAAATGAGCTTATATATAGCAGCGGATGTTCGGCTATGGAAAATGATCCGTCATTATTTCGAGGGACCAAATATTTGACTCAAAGTAATTTAAAAAATCTTTCCTTAAGCAAAATCAGTTATTGAGGTTGCACTCATGACGCGATTATGTATGTATGTATGTACATATATATATGTATGTATGTGTATATATATATACACACACACACCCACACACACACACACACTTTTCTGTTACCGCTCTATCTGTACTCCTACTGAACTCCATATGTAAGCGATTCTTGTAAAATAAAACTAAAGACCAAGTTTGTTTACTGTTAAAATCTAACCTTAAGTATTTACAGGCTAAACCTGGTTAGTAATTGATCTCGTGAACAGGTAAACTTGATTTTCACGGGACCCAACAAGGGTATAAGAGACTCCCAAGAGCATGCAGTGGTTTCCCATTGCTTTCTGCACCAGACCATCCATCAATAAAGGCATTGTGAGAAAAATTCCATTCACACCAGTAACGACATGTGCGGAGAAAATTCGATTCAAGGTCTGAGTTGTTGGATCGCCATACCTCGGTAGCCTGTAGCCTGTATAAGCTGACTAATGATAGGTATTAGCTAATGTGAGTATGCAGACTAGAACTTTAATGTACCCTCCAAGTCTTGCCCCACTGGCATGTAAGCAAGAATTTATTCAGAGGGCAAACCTTAAGGTAAAGAGAGATTACTGAAAGTGGGGTTTTTTTGAAACCCCCCCCCCCAAAAAAAAAATAGCCAGTATCTAGGTTAATATTGAAGAAAGAGAAAACATTTATTGAACAATAAATGAATAAATAATATTGGTTCTATATAATTTTAAGAAACAACTTCAGGAACTACTAACTTACAAACACAGATGGATAAAGTAATAACTATCCAATGGATACCAGGATATTCAGACGGAAAATATTTTGCCTGTCAAACATGCAAAATTAGCAACTCAACTTGACTTATTACACTGACCACATTGCAGGACACGATGCCATTAAATTCATTAAAAAAGAGTTCAACTTGAAATGGGAATCGGAATGGCATCTGACATACACAAAACTACGAGAAATAAAAGACACTATTCGTGAATGGCTGTCAAGTAATCGGGACACTTGAAGAGAAGTAGTCCTTGCTCGTTTGAGGCACGGCCATTCATTGATAACACATGGACACCTCATGACTAGGACTGAATCACCATTATGTACACTCTGCAATACACAACTAACTATTTATACACTTACATACAGACTGCAGACTAATAACAGACAAGAACTTACCCACCAACTTATCAGAACTACTACACGAGAACAGCCCATACATTACAAAAGTCATAAAACACATCAAAGACACACACATTTGCAACCAGATTTAGGATTAAATAATCAAAAACTAGACTGCAATAATATCCACTGGAGAAAAAATAAATAACCGTACTTCTACCTACCTCTGTAGATTTTTAACCTTTTTTATTGGTTTTTATAAGGTGGCTTTGCCTTTACTATTTTAGTATTATAACAATGTGTGAATTGCTTACATTGCGACACACCTAAATAAATAAATAATTTATCGATGCGACATATGACGTAGACTTGGGATTTGTGCTGGCTATGTCCTCATAGCCATTGTCTCTTAGTTATTCTGTTATATGTTTCTTTTAATGTAATGTAAACGTTTTAGTTATAAGTTTTTTATTGCATTTTATATATTTGTTTGTTTTTAATTTTTTTTTTTGAATACCGTTTTTTGACTTTTTCATTTATTTATATATTACATGTTTTTTCAAAGTGTAAATGTTGTGTCACAGAGCACTGAAAATGGAACGGTTCGCCCCGAAAGTACTCTTGTCTTTAATAAACGAAGTATTAAGAGTGGAGGTGTGTTTGACCTTTTGATCCTTCCGTTATATGACGTAGAGTTTTTGAAATTCTACCCCTCTAAATCTCCCCAGTCCCACTTGTCTGATTTCGCCCATTTACAAACGTGATCTTTAGCTTTACATAAAACGTTTAAATATTGAGTTTGGTAATGACCTAATGAAAATTTCGACCGCTAGAGCGGTAAGAGAGATATATAATTTTGACGAACCTCATTTCCGTCATCCGTAAGATCGATGTACATTTGTGAGAATTTTTCAAAAATCGCTTCATAAGTACGACCTCAATCGTTGATTTCCATTAAGAGAAGTCTGATTGGCTTCTATTGTAATTGATGTTTTTATGAAGCGAAGAACCTAAATGAAAATGAGATGTGTTCATTATCTGCAATATTTATAATTACCCGGGGTATTCTCCGTTAAGCCCAGATCTTCTTAGATTTGACTTGTTATACTTCATGAATGAAGATTCTCATTTTCAATATGAGAAGCCCTAATTGCTTTCCCAGGTTCCTCTTCATTATTCTCAGGTCTATAATACCGTTGTCGGGGGGGGGGGGCATTCAATTAAAGCAGGTGTTTCTTATTATACGCGGATTGTGGGTGCGAAGAGTTTCACGAATTATTCCCGTTTGTCTGATACAAGCTTTATTTGATCGAGCAGCTATCACTCTTCTTACATTTCATATTTCTAATGGAATAACAAGTATTATATTACTTCTGCCAGGAGGGTCATTGTAAATAAAATTTACAGTCTTAAGGAACTCAATTCGTTTTTGGACAGTGTTTTCTTCATTACTAAAGGCCGATTTCAGACACTCCGTTTTGCACAACGTTTTGTCTGCGCAGTTCAAAACTTTGCAGATAAAACGTTGCGTGTGGACTGGAAAACTGTGCAGTTTTGAACCCATTTCGAAGACGGTACAGTTTTAGTAAAAGTTTTTAGTTTCCTTGAACTGCGCAGACAAGTCGTGTGTGGACGGTAGCGCCGTTTTCCGTTTTCATTTTGATACCAAGTTTCAATTCGTCAGTTGACAATGGCTGACCTTCAGCAATGTTCTAGGGAGTTTTTAACAGATTTTATAGCTCAGTCGGGAAAGTTTCCCGTGCATTTGGCGTGTTAAATCAAAAGAATACAGTGACAGGGATAAGAAGGGGGAGGCGTATGAAAGCTTAGCAAATAAATTTAAAGAAATTGATGCAACGGCAATCATTTTCATAGCTTCATCACGGCAATAATTGCCTTTCATGTGCTGATATTGCTGTTCTCATACAAGTATTTTCTTTGTTGATATGCGGTGTCACTAATTCCAATAAATAAGTATGTGTCAACGTCCATTCGCAAGTAGTTCCGCCAATCAGTAGGTTAATCACGTAATTCACACAATAATTTGATATGGGAAAAGTGCTTCCTTTTTAGAAGCCACTTCCGCGACCACTTTGAACGCCGGGTACTTCTGAGATGTTGCAATCTTTTTTTTTTTTTAACAAGACACATCGCGAAAATCGACCAGAGTAGTACCTCCTCCATGACGATCTCACACAAAACTGAGCAAAATATACAGATATGTCTGTGCCGTGTCGACGCTCTACAAATTGCAACGTTTTCATTCCGTCTTAAGACTGCGCAGACAAAACGTACAAAACGGAGCGTCTGGACCGGCCTTTATAGGATTCCGCTTAAAGGAGATAGTACATATTCTTGGTTTTATTAGCAAATTTCCCTTCAGAGAACTCAGCTATTGAGATCGTACTTATGACGCGATTTTCGAAACATTTCTTCAAATGTCCATCGATCCCAACCTAGGAGATGCCGAAAATGAGGCTTGTTCAAAATGTTATATATATATCTGCTAACACTCTAGTGGTCGCAATTTTAGTTTGGTCGTTACGAAACTCGATATTTAATCGTTTTATGTAAAAATAAAGATCAGGTTCGTTAATGGCTGAAATTGGACTTGGGATGTTCGTAAATTCCTCTATTACTATACGTTGGATCAAAAATTTAATTTTATGGCACATTAAATGTACTATAAATATTGTTATATACATTTATCCTCTGTCTTGAATATTAATCGAGATCTTACCATTTTTCAGTTTTCCGCTTTCAGGAAACAGCCACTTGTACTCATGTTATATAAACAATACTCTTTTAATGTAATATAAAACATTATTCGAAGCTTAAATATCAGATATCGTTTTGAAGAGACCTTTATTACACGAGATATTGTACATGAAAATTCGTTGTGATAACACCCTGTCTTATGTTCTTAAATTACTATAATTTGATTGAATGAGATCAAATTTATTCTGATTCATTATAAATTAAAGTTTTCGATATAGTAAGTAGTATGTTATACAATTCTGATATATTTCTTAAATCACGAATAAATTTTTCGAAAATCGCGTCATGAGTTCAGCCTCAATAGCTCGAAATTCTGCTAAAAAGAAATGTCATTAATGAGGAATTATCCAATTTTACAGGGTTAAAATTTATTTTCTTAAATAGAACCCCCTCGGTCCTCGCCCGCGTTAGACGAGAGATGGGTTTTATCGAAGAGTTAGAAAACCAATATCGAATGGATCTCTTATACATAAATTTCAATTTGACTTAATGGGAACGGGAAGATACTTGTAGGAAGAAGGCTCCTATATCGTGGGTAAAATCTATTAGCCAGATCTAGCTATATATCATCATGGCAGGAGGGGTTTCAGATACCCCCGCTAGCAAAACAACCCATACTTCACCCTTTTACAATTAGACAGTGCACGGGCCTGCATCTTGTCCCCTCATACAAATACTATTAAACTTTCAATGCAATTTCAATCTATATCTTTGTCTATATATATAAAAATGAATGTTTGTCTGTATGTCCTTTATAGAATTGTAAACGGCTTAACCGAATTAAAACAGGTTAGGTTTCTGGCTATATTCTCTGAGACGAACAGGAGTGGGGGTTATAAGGGAGGCCACAAATTCAAAATAGCGATATTTCGTCTCCTATTGGTTTTTCTGCAAATATGCACATAACAAAACTTGTTTATTTTGATTAACTTTTGTAATATTCCGTTTTGTCGTATACCGAAGTATAAATGAGGTATACGCTAAAAACAGTAGTGGGAGTCAACAATTTTTATGTCACAAAAGACTCAACCGAATTAAACAAAACTCCGTATGTGATTTGGTATTAACACCTCTGTGATTATAAGCTATATTAAAACTTCGAGGTACGAACAGGAGTGGTGGTTATAAGGGAGGTGTGAAATATAAAATCGCAATATTTGAAAATCTATTCATTTTTCGGCAAACGTACAAATAACGAACGTTGTTTTGTTTTTTTTGTTATTTAAAGTAACTTTTGTTATATGCACTTTTGCCGTATAGCGAAGTATAAATGAGTTATACACGGAAAACTATAGAAGGGGACACAAATGACTAATCCGAAATGAACAAAACTCCGTATTTTTTACTATAAGCTACATTAACATTTTTAGGAACGAACAGGAGTGGGGGTTGTTAGGGAGGCATGGAATGAAAAATCTTCATATTTCGTTTCCTATTGATTTTTGCCCAACCTGCACATGAAAAAAGATGGTTTGATATTTAGTAACTTCTATTATTTACATCTTTATCATAATTTAGTATTTTAGTTGGTGGCGTACGCGCGCAGGGTACAGCTAGTCTAATATAAAACGTCTATCAAGGAAACCATATAATAGATGAAAAACGTCCGTCACGCAAGAACGTTGTTAACTAAGCAGATTTCCCTCGTGCTGGTATTGTGATCTCATCTCATGGCTAATTCTGAATCAAATAAAAAAAAATACGAATAACTCTCTTAATAATATAATAAATGCATAGAGCACCTATTGCCGAACATAGTTTCAGTAGTAGAATTGTTCTATGACATTTCACTAAGCGATTTATAATAACGGAGATATTCTGAATCCCCATCCTCCCTAAACCCCTATCTAGGTCAGATTTCATCTAACAAATATGACATTTACTGTAGACTGAAACGGCTAAATATTGTTAATGGTAAAGATACAATAAACATTTACATGTTAGGAACGTCAAATGTTAAAGGATATCGCCATCACACAACGTATTTGCATATATCGCACACAGTGTAATTTCAATGAAGTCAATATTTAGTAGTTAGTTACACTTAGAATAATATTGTTCACGATATAACAGCATATTGGTAATGACATGAGTAGGTTTGGGATTCACCGAAGGTTGAAAACTAGATAATGCAAATATTTCGGTTAATAATAATGTTCTACGAGAACAATATTTGGTATTTAGGCTTAAGAGAAAGTGCTTCATAATATAAAAGCTTTTAGTTAATATGCATTTGTGTTAGAGTGAGAGCTTACTTACTGAAGACCAAAAACTAAAAAATTCGAATATCTCCGTTAATATACTTCAGACGGAAAATATGTATAGAACTATATTTATAGCTCATTCAATTTGTAATAAGACTAAATCTATATAATATTTCGATCCGACGTATAGTAACGGAGATATTCTGAATTTTCGAAATCCCCCTCCTCTAACCCCTCTCCCTCCCACTGGTCCCATTTCTGCTATTAACGAACTTGATCTTTCTTTTTCAATAAAACGTTTATATGTGAGGTTCGGTAGCGAACAAATTGTGATAACATAACCCTAGAGCGTTAACACACACACACACACACACACACACACACACACACACACACACACATATATCTTAACACTCAATCGATCGCAATTTTTTGCTTGATCGTTACCAAACTCGTTTCATGTATAACTGAAGATCAAGTTCGTTAATGGCTGAATTCCGGTCAGTGGATGGGGGAAGAAGAGATATTTCGAAAATTCTTAATATATCCGTTATTATGCGTAGGATCGAAGAATGTTTATTGGAACTATTCTTATTCCAAATGTAATGCTCTGTAAATGTTATGTATGTTTTTTTTCGAAATCTTGATTATTAGAGGTATTTAGATTTTATTAGTTTTCAGCCTTCAGTAAACTCCCACTCCTAATCATGTCATATTAACTATAAGCTATTATATTATGACGCACGTATGGTATGTCTAGAGTGGCGAGTTTGATTCCCGCCCTGAGCAATATGGATGTATTTAGTGACGGATTCATTAAAAAGAAATCCTTAGTTCCACCCTGGCTAGAAAAGGGTGGTAACCCTTTGATACCCCGCCCGGTTAGCCTAGTGGCATAAAGTGGACGTAAATAAGTTAAAAAAAAAATTGAAATTTGAAGCCTAAATATCAAATATTGTTCTTATCATGCTTTCACGTTTTGAGATGCAAGCAGATACATTTCGAACGTGGGGAATCTGTTAACGCAGCCCCTGCGTGACGGACTTTTTTATATGATATAGCTATTCAGACAGTTTAATAATAAATTAAAATAAAATGCAATAATTATAATTAAAAGAAACCATTCAATATATTCCCTAATATTATGTCCATTTATTTTAATTGGCTTTGCAAAATGTACGACTTATTTCTTAGCAGATTTCCCTTTAGGGACAATTGAGGTTGTACAAATGACGGAATTTTCGAATTTTTTCTTCAAATGTCCATCAATTCTACCTAGGAGATGACGAAAATGAGATCCGTTCAAAACTGTATATATATATATATATATATATATATATATATATATATATATATATTTGTCTGTTAACGCTCTAGCAGTCGCAATTTTGTTTAATCGTTACCAAACTCGATATTTAGTCGTTTTATGTAAAAAGAAAGATCAAGTTCGTTAACGGCAGAAATAGTACCAGAGGGAGGGGGGTTTAGAGGGGGAGAATTTTGAAAATTCGAAATATCTCAGTCGGACCGAAATATTGTACAGATTCAATCTTATTGCAAATTAAATTTACTCTAAATATTGTTATATACATTTATTCTCTATCTTGAATATTAACCGAGATATTTGCATTTTTATTAAATCTGGGCGGCTAACGGACGAGTGACTTTCCCGCCGAAAGCTATCTCGGCCGTTTCCTTAACTACTCGGCTCTCGTGAAATTTCTCTATTGTAAAACATCACGTGGGGAATCTGCTTAGTTTACGCAGCCCCTGCGTGACGGACTTGTTAAACTGATGTGTGGTTAGTGGTTGGAAGAATCTTCAGAGCTTAGCGCCAGATCACAGGTAATATAGAGCGATTTCCCACAACTATCTGGAGGTTTTTAATCCTTTGGCTTCTAATTTGCTTGGCTAAAGGGGCGCGACGGCTGTAAGTTGGGGGCGGAAGTTGAGAAGTGAGCTGCTTTTGGTGATAGATAGCTTGGAAAAACTTTTCAAATTTATTATACGGAAGAATTAGTGGAAGCCGTTTATCAAGTTGCTTGCCTCTTTATACTCCAGCCCCATCACTGGATCGGCTCCCTTAATCAATTCCTTTCTCTCTACACCATTTTTACCTCAATTATAATCTGCGCCTAGTCGGGGCTCCTACTTATTTACAGGGGTCGAGGGAGGCTATAAGTAGTTGGATAAATAATATGAGTGGGGATTCGAAAATTTAAAATATTTCTGTTATTAAAACTCGAATCGTAAAATGTTAAATAACCACTCTAGTTAGTTAGATAGATAAGATAGATAAAAATTCTGTATTTAAGTATAAACTTTTTACAGGGGGTCCGAATATTTTCAAAAATAATAAGAAAAATTAAAACACATAGCTATGTACAATACTTCTCTAAAGTAATACATATAATATTGGTGATTGATAAAATAAATAATTTGGCTATAATTAGTATATCAATAAACAAAGAATTACATTATAGTAAAAATAGCTTACTCAACATTGGGTGATCTTCAAATTTGATACATAATTAATCTTAATTTAATAGAAACAAAAATTAAAATAAAGAATAAAGAAATAGAAAGAAAGAAAATAAAATAAAAATAAACGAGAACATAAAATTTCATTAATCTGCTTATATTAAAGAAAAATAAATAAATAAATAAAAAATAATAATATAATAAAATGAAATTATAATAATAAGTAAATATAATAAATATATATGTATAGTAATAGGCAAAATAAAGAGACAGTTCTTCTAAATCATCAATCAGTTCCGAAGGCACAATATTAATTATGCAAAATAAATAGATAAATAAAATATATAAATAATTATAATAATAAATGAAATATTTACAACTTGTGTTGGAAGTGATAAATCAATCAAACATTATGAAAGCTCGTACTTTAAGGGCATTTATAACAAATTTATAGGTATCAAGTGCCTTAGATTTGTCTTCTATTGTGAACATTTGCTTGAGCTGTGTATTTGGTGAATCAGTAGGATTAATATGTTTGGAGATGTACGCATTTCTGATGTGGCTATACATAGGGCAGCGGAAGAAGAAATGGTGGAGTGTTTCCTCTTCATACAGATTGCAAATGCTGCATAATTCCTCACAGTTAAGCTTGTATGCACTGCCGTTCCAATATATTTTGAGAGTCTTGTCCGATGAAAGTCTGCACTGTGCTATGATTCTGGTAACGTGGATATTGTTGATAAAAATGAGGTACTTCTCCACATCTTTGCTTGCTTTGAACGATTGGTATTGCTGGGAAAATGAAGATTTAAGAACTCGCTGGATATCCAATGTTTTTAATTTTTCACCACTCTAGTTAAAAGCTATTAATGTTCTGTAATTCTTTACTATGCATTTATTCATAAATCTAGTATTAAGTGAGTTATTCGAATTTTCTTGTTTTCAGTCTTCAGTAAACCCACCGCTCACCTTCTACTCATCATTTATTTTGGTTTTGTTAACATAAAATAGAGAATATGAGGTTAGATGAGAACAAAAATGTGTATACCAGTACGCGGAAAATCATAGTTTACTCATACCCTTTTTAAATATCACTTCCCCTCTGTATTCCTGGTCTGATTTCAATCATGACGAATATGAGCACGCTATGAATGAAGCTGTCAGAACTAGAGTATGGTATAGATCAAATTAATATGTGCAAATCAAGAGTGGAAATCTTCATTGATGGGGTTAACTTGCCACTACGTCTTAGCATGTAACTCTCACAGACGTCACTGAAGACAGTATTTGGTAGTTCAGCTTCGAATAATGTGTCTCATGATATAACAGCTTCTTAGAATTAGAATGAGGGTTTATTGGAAGCTGAAAACTAAAAAAATACAAATATCTCGGTAATATTCATGATTGAGAAAATACGTATCTAACAAAAAAGTCCGTCCCGCAGGGGCTGCGAAAGCTAAGCAGATTTCCCACTTGAAGTTTTACAATTGAGAAGTCTGCCTACTAATAACAGTACTAGTAACGAACCTGTAAACCAATTCACGAGGGACGAACTATTGCTGAACGGCCGAACTAGCATTCCACGGAAAGTCCCGAATAACACCGACTTCAGCCGACCAGACACACAATCCAAATGTAAATATCTCGGTTAATATTCAAGATAGAGAATGATATTGTATAGAACAATATTTATAGTAATTATAATTTGAAATAAGATTGATTCTATACAATTTTTCGTTTCGACGCATAATAACGGAGATATTTCGAATTTTCAAAAATCCTCCCATCTAAACCCCCTCTTCTCCATCTGGTCCGATTTCATCTTCATTTTTTCTTTCTTTTTACATAAAACGATTACATACTGAGTTGGGTAACGATCAAACAAAAATTGCGACCAATAGAGTGTTAACAGACAAATATATATAATTTTGAACCGACCTCTTTTTCGTCATCGCCTTGGTAGGATCGTTTGACATTTGAAGACATTTTTCGAATATCGCGTCATGAGTTTGATCTCAATACCTGATTTCCCTTAAGGGAAATCTGCTAGTTGATCGGCAATGTTTTTTCCAATAAGATATGGGCAGATAACGATTTTTCGATCCGACGTAGAACAACGGAGATGTTTGGAATTTTCTAAATTTATCCCTCTAACCGTTCCTCCTTCCCCTAGGTATATATATATATTATATAATATACAATTTTGAACGGACCTCATTTTTGTCATATACTAAGTTTTTTAAAAGGGATATCCTCTAAAAGTGGTAACTCTGAAAACCGGGATCTAATTAGTATTTGTTTAAAATGCGGTTGTTGACTTAAAAATTAAGGAGAATCGTGTGTGTGTGTGTGTGTGTGTGTGTGTGTGTGTGTGTGTGTATGTGTATATATATATATATATATATATATATATATTTATACACTTACATAAACCGCGATTATTATCTGCCTCCATCGAGTATTCGTTTTTAGAAATATATATCCTACTGAGAGAGGTGTGTGTGGTTACGAGTTCGATATCATCGGATTCAGTGTTGGTACGTGACTAAATAAAATACATAGCTCAAACTGATCAGGTGGAAACTTATGAAGATTTCCTCTAATTAGATTTAGTTATGGAATGTAAATGGACTTTAAAAATTAATGTGAAAATGATAATTATATATAATATTAATAACAATTATAGATGAATTATGCCAATTGTGTAATAAATATGCATTATAAAGAAAAGAAGTACAATCAGAAGTAGCTATTCTCTGGAAGTACGCGCAAATTTTAAATTCTCGTTTACATAAATGTCATTATTTAAAACGCTGATTGGGTTGTTTCCTCGATGTAGATTTCAGTCGATTTTTCATGAAACATACGGACCTTCATAATAACAATAAGAAAGATTTTGTGAAATATATTATTGAGAAGCTTGTGAAATATATTATTGAGAAGAATTGTGAAAAATATTATTGAAATATATGATTTTCGACGATTTGTAAAGAATTTGAATGCTTATTATATTTTTTGATATTTATTCCAAGTAATCACACCTACTCATGGCTGATTGTAGATTTATAGAATATATAATATAGAAAATATATAATATAGAAAATAGCTCTTTGGTTAATTGAAGAAATACCACAGTGTACTACGATACCCTGGAATTGTGAAGTTCAGTTATTGTGGACTCGTCAGTATTTCCAATTGTAATGCTTCTTGCTGAATTGCATGTGGGGAAAAATGTTTTACGAAGTATCTGCGTAACAAGTTTATTGTTACTTGTTATTTGCTGGAATGCACTGTTTAAAGAAAATAAAATCCTTTCATGCAGCGTGTAGATTTCTATTTTGAGTTACCGTCCATTAATTAATGAAATGAAAATCCGTTTATGCAGCTATTTTGAGTTTATATCAAAACTAATTATTATTAGAAATTATAAATTAATGTATTCTTCGAGAAAATAGCTTCGCCTTACCTTAACGTCACTGTGATAGCTACGAATCTTTAGTTCTATTCTTGGTAAGGGAATTATAGTTAATATCTGTGTAGAATTTTTGCAAAATTGAGTTTTTTATATCGTTTAGAAATTAAGAAGTGATATAATCTAATTGAACTTAGCAGATTTTCCTTAAGGGGAATCTTCTATTGAGGTTGTACTCTTGACGTGATTTTCGAGAAATTTCCTCTTAACGTCAATCGATCCTATTCAGGAGATAGCGAAAATGAGGTTCTTTCAAAACTATGTGTGTATATGTATATGTATATATATATATATATATATATATATATATATATATATATATATATATTCTGTTAATTCTCTGGCGGGGGCAATTTTTTTTTATTGTTTTGTTACTCTTCTTTAATTTTTTTTATCTTATAGAATGGTCAAAGTTCGTTATTGGCCGAAAGCGGACAAGCGGGATGGTGGAATTTCGGAGATTCGAAACGTCTCAGTTATACGTTGGATCGTAAAAACGTATTTAACTAGTCTCATTGCATATTTAAATACCTGTAGTTGTTATTATATACCCATTTTCTCTATAATGAATATTATTAACCTAGATAGGATTTTTTTTAGGTTTCATCCTTTGTAAAACCCCCTATCCTTGTAGTGTATCTCCTGAGAGGGGCTCAACCTCATTATTTGCTTCATAATGCGAAATTCGGAAAGTTCTATTTTTTCTTCAGGATGAATTATTATTGCTATTCGCGTTAAACTCATAAGGTGATGAAGTGGCAGGGTTATGAATGGGACAGTTAAATATTAGAAGTGATAAAATTTCTTCTTTGTAACGATATAGTCAATTTGTGATTCCCTTGGGAGTAATTCTGATTATTGTAGTTTTGCATTATTATGTCCTGAGTTGCATGAAGAAGCTTAATTTGGTTTCTAAATATTCAAATACCTGGAAATGTATACACACACATATAATGTATTATTATTTGAATGGCCTTATATATTTGGGGAAACTTAGCTAAAATTTGGCTGGTTGAGTGGTATTGTAAACTTCCCTCCACTCACTTTAAAGTGCGATCACATTGCCATCACATTAATATAGTAATTTGATTATTAATTTTTTTTTAACATTGTTTTAAAAAAAAAAAGTTAAAAATAAATTATGAAACAATAATTTCAATAGAGGAGTTGGGAATTCAAACGAAGTAGATCCGGTTGTAAAAATTATATTGAAGAGATGAAATGTTCGAATGACGGATGAAAAGTTAATATTTTCCTAGACCAAAGATGTCATCAGATACTTCTCCCTTCTCTGGTGTTATTTACACTGAAACATGATTTTTGAGTTGCTTAGCACGACAGAAAATTACTTTTTGGTGTTTGATTTAACTTGCTGGAACAAGCGAATTACCTTCAATTTAACGTGAGCGTAGAAAAGTTAAGAACCATAAGCCAGCTAAGAGTCTTAGTGAGATTATTATCTGCCTCCATCGAGTATTTGTTTTTAGATATATATCCTATTGAGGGAGGTGTGTGTGGTTACAAGTTCGATATCATCGTATTCAGTGACGGTGTGTAACTAAATAAAATACATAGCTCAAACTGATTAGGTGGAAACTTGTGAAGATTTCCTCAAATTAGATTTAGTTATACAATGTAAATGGACTTTAAAAATTAATGTGAAAATGATAATTATATATAATATTATTAACAATTATAGATAAATAATGCCAATTGTGTAATAAATATGTATTATAAAGAAGAGAAGTACAAATTAGGAGTAGTTATTCTTTGAAAGTACGCGCAAATTGGAAATTCTCGTTTACACGAATGTCATTATTTAAAACGCTGATTGGGTTGTTTCCCCGATGTAGATTTCAGTCGATTTTTCATGAAACATACTGACCTTCATAATAACAATAAGAAAGATTTTGTGAAATATATTATTGAGAAGCCTATTTTCGACGATTTGTAAAGAATTTGAATGCTTATTATATTTTTTGATATTTATTCCAAGTAATCACACCTACTCATGGCTGATTGTAAATTTTGTAATATAGAAAATAGCTCTTTGGTTAATTGAAGAAATGCCATAGTGTACTACGATACTCTGGAATTGTGAAGTTCACTTATCGTAGACTCGTCAGCATTTCCAATTGCATGTGGGGAAAAATGTTTTACGAAGTATCTGCTTAACAAGCCTATTGTTACTTGTTTAAAAAACCGTGGATTAATTAATGAAATGAAAATCCATTTATGCAGCGTGTAAATCTCTATTTTGAGTTAATATCGGAAAATTGATGTATTCATCGTGAAAATGGCTTCGCCTTACCCTAATGTCACTGGGATTGCTATGAATCATTAGTTCTATTCCTGTTGAGGGAATTATAGTTAATAACTGTAAATATTTGCTGGATTGAGTTTTTTATATCGTTTGGAAATTCAGAACTGATATAATCTAATTGAAATTAGCAGTTTTTCCTTAAGGGGAATCTTCTATTGAGGTTGTACGTGATTTTCGAGAAATTTCCTCTAGTGTCCATGGATCCTATCCAGGAGATGGCGAAAATGAGGCTCTTTAACTTTATGAGGTTAAAACTATATATACATATAACTAACATACAACTACATATATATATATATATATATATATATATATATATATATATATATATATATATATATATGATATTGCTCTGGTGGTGGTATTTTTAATTTTTTTCTTGTTATGTTACTAGATCTTTAATTTTTTATCTAATGGAATGTAAGTTCGTTATTGGCCGAAACAACAAGCGGAACTGTGGAATTTCGAAGATTCGAAATATCTCAGTTATTATACGTTGTATCGCATAGAACTAATCTCATTGCATATTAAAATACCTGTAGTTGTTATTATATACTCATTTTCTCTATCATGAATATTATTAACCTAGGATTTTTTAGTTTTCATCCTTAAGTAAGACCCCCTATCCTTTGAAGTGTTTGAAATTTCTTCTTTGTAACGATATAGCCAATTTATGATTCTGTTGAAAGTATTGCAGTTTTGAATTATTTTATCCTGAGTTGTATAAAGAAGCTTAAGGCTTCTAAATATTCAAATACCTGTAAATTTATATACACGCTTACTATGTGTAATTATTTGAATTGGTTGGTTCTTGTTTGAATTCCCAACGCCTCAAATATAATAAAAAGAAACGATACACTATTTTAGCAGATTTCCCTTAAGGGAAATCCAGCTATTGAAGTCGTACTCATGACGGAATTTTCGACATTTTTCTTCAAATGTCCATCGTTCCTACCTAGTAGATGACGAAAATGAGGTCCGTTCAAAACTTTATATATATGATGATCGTTACCAACTTCGATATTTATTCGTTTTATGTAAAAAGAAAGATCAAGTTAGTTAACGGCTGAAATCGGAGCGGTGGTAGGGGGGTATAGAGGAGAGGATTTTCGAAAATTCGGAATACTTCCGTTACTGTATGTCGGATCGAATATTTGTATAGAATCAATCTTATCGTAAATTAAATTTACAATAAATAATGTTATTTACATTTATTCTCTGTCTTGAATATTAACCGAGCTATTTGACCTTGGATTAGTGAGTTTCCCGCCAAAAGCTAGGTCGGTCGTTTCCTTAACTGTTCGGTTCTCGTGAAATTTCTCTATTGTAAAACCTCACGTGAGAAATCTTCTTAGTTTACGCAGCCCCTGCGTGACGGACTTTTATTTCATAATATGATGTCCATATATAAATATAGAGCCAATTTGATAGTGTCTACCACAGTAATTTTGAGTTTTATAGTTTTGCATTTTTATGCCTTGAGTTACATGTTTATTGTGGTTTCTGAAAATCTGCGGATACCTATAAAATAAAATACACAAGCTTATATAATAATTGTTTGATACTGACTATATTTGAATGACCTTATTTTTCTTCCTTTGTATTTATTAATTTGGTAGACCTTGAGGCTTGGGTTCGATCAATGGGAATAAATAAATGGAATTTACTTAGTGAGGCAGTCTAAATAAAATCGTTAGTACCACCCTGGTGGAAATAAGGGATGGTACCCTGTAAATAATCCCCCATAATTCGCCCAAGTAGTATAACGTGTATTTTAATAGGTTTAATCAGTTTTTAATAACATCAGTGTGAAATTTAACTTCTCAAGCTCAGATAATTTACTTTTTAGCAGATTTCCTTTAAGGTTAATCAGCTATTGAGGTCGTAATCAGGACGCGAATTTCGAAATTTTTCTTCAAATGTCCATCGATCCTATACAGGAGATGACGAAAATGAGGTCTGTTAAAAACTATATATATATATATATATATATATATATATATATATATATATATATATATATATAGCTAACATGTAATAAATACCATAAATTACAGATTTTTGATAAATTTTGTATTACTAATCATAGTTACATACATTATAAATTAATTTATAGTCAAAAAGTTAAAGCACAATAATTACTGTCTTGAAAAAAAAAAAAGTACTAACTTTTTATAGACCCACTAGTAATCCTTTGTTTACAGGAGGACTGAATAACATAATGAAGTTTAAAATATATCATTCATGACAATCGATTTTCATTGGTTCCAATATAATGTGGAACCAGTTTTGAACGCAAAAAATCACTTGGAAAAAAATGAGAGCATTATTTCATGACTGTCCCATTTTTGGTGCAGTGGGATAAAATGGGTTAAAAGAAGCCAGATAGCCTGAGTCATGGGGCTCAGGTTAACCATAGGAGTTTAAGCGTTGACCTTAATCTCACATGGTAAACCTAGAGTTGCGAGTTCGATTCTCTACTGGGCAAATGAATTTATTTAGTGGTGGAATTCATTAAATAAAATCCTTAGTCCCCACCCTGGTTAGAAAAGGGTGGTAACCTGTAGATAACCCGTTCTAATTAGCCTTAGTTGCAAATCGTGGATGTTAATTAATAATTTAATTTAAAAGAAACCCAGAGTGTTCGATAGAAAAAAAACTAAGAAGTGAACTGATTCTGTTATGGAAGATAGTTGCTTCGGGAGGATGATTTAAGTTGGGAGTAACGGCTGCGTGGGAGAACCTCTGGGAATCTGGGCACAGGAACAACCAACGTCATTCTTGGGTCTTTTCTTATTGTGCATTTTCTTTCCCACCATTGTCTTACCTTATTCTCTGCCCGCTGCCTTTCATATGGACTTCCTATGGAATACTGGGTGGCCCTTATGCTCCATGTAAAAAATATAGTATTAAATAGCTAACTGCAATGTAGAAGTGATATGATAATCATATAGCCTGTCCATGGCCCTAACGGCTTTTTTTCAGTATTTACAATTTATTTTCAATGCATTAAAGCACATAATGTTTAAACTGTTGCTTTCTTTCCACTTATTGACAATACCTACGATCATATACTCTTCAAAACTATAGAACTATGTCTAAATGATAAGAGCACTGACTGCAAGTTTGATATATCCTATCTTTTTAATGAAATTTTTATCTAACATTACAACAAACAACTTAATATCTTCGTATTAGTAATTTGTTTATTTTTATTTATAAGTTTTTCTTACAATTAGATTGGTCAAATGTTTATAAAGTTACACAAGTGAATAGACTATAATTTAGCCAGGCCCCATCACTACCCTATGTATTTAAGAATATATATATATATATATATATATATATATATATATATATATTACATGGGGATCAGGTTAGCTATTCTAGTTGAGGAGTTGGTCTTAATCTCATGTGTACACCTAGTATCGATTTTGATTCTAGGGCTCCTATCGCTGGGCAATAGGAATTTATTTAGTGACGGATCATTAAATAAAATCCTTAATCCCAACCTTGCTAGAAAAAGTCCGTCACGCAGGGGCTGCGTAAACTAAGCAGATTTCTCAGAAGTTTTACAATAGAGAAATTTCACTAGAGCCGAGCAGTTAAGGAAACGGTCGAACTAGCTTTTGGCGGGAGTCACTCGTCCGTTACCCGTTCAGATTTTCAAAATGCAAATATCTCGGTTAATATTCAAGGTAGAGAACAGATGTATATAACAATATTTATAGTAAATTTAATTTGAAATAAGATTGATTCTGTACAATTTTTCGATCCGACGTATATTAACGGAGATATTTCGAATTTTCGAAAATCCTCCCCTCTAAACCCCTCCCCCTCCCACTGGTCCGATTTTAGCCGTTAACGAACTTGATCTTTCTTTTTACATTAAACGACTAAATATCGAGTTTGGTAAAGATCAAACAAAAATTGCGACCGCTAGAGCAGTAACAGACAAGTATATATATATTTATATATATACAGTTTTAAACGGACCTCATTTTCGTCATCTACTAGGTAGGATCGATGGACATTTGAAGAAAAATTTCGAAAATTCCGTCATGAGTACAACCTCAATAGCTGATTTCTCTTAAGGGAAATCTGCTAAAAGATAATAACTAGTATATAACCCGTCCCAATTAGCAATACGTGGGCGTTGATGTAAATATATAAATAATTAGATTTTAAAATTATGACATCTTGCCTAAATACGAAATTATTTTCACAATGTTAATTATAAAAATACTTATTAAGAAAGTATCCCTTTGCCTATGTCTGATTCGTCTTAATTTAAAATGACGGATGTGTGAATTTATGGATCCTATTTTGTCTAATTCTATTAGTTGGTATTTGTGATTTGTAGTAATTTTCAATGAAGGACAGGGTAATTTTCTCTGTAATTAAGTGCTGTTCGTGATCATGAGTTCATTCTGTTTTATAAATAGAAATTCCTTTCGTAGTATTCCTTTGAGATCGATCTAAATTTGTCCATTTTATTTATAAACTCCCGTTTATTTCCAAACCTTAGCTTTCTAAATGCCTTCTGTTCGCTCTTGCTCTTGTATTTTCTTTCTGGATGTTTATTGAAAGTTATTTGTTTTCCAATTTTATACAGGAAAAAATAGCTCCCCCCCCCGCATGACTTGCTTCTGTTTGAATTCTGAATTGCATCAATCCGTTTGCTGAATTTGTGAAGAATATATTATTTATTCTATTTTTGTATTTTTAGTTTTTTTGTTTGCACGCCCAATCTACTGTTGATAGTAGGGAAAGTTAGTACCCCCACCCCCTCATATCAACCCTATGAGATCATATTTATTTGAGTACATGTTCTATGGCATGTTATTACATAATATACTCTTTACTGCAGGTGTGGGCAACCTTTGACATGTTGCGGGACAAACTGCAAATACGTTCGCGCGCCGCTTTTAAAAGTAGTGCGATTTAAAGTAGTGTTCATAATTTCTATCGAGAGATATCATACATGAAATTATACTACAATGTATTTATAATACAATTTATTGAAATAACAAAATAAAATGAAAAAAGTCCGTCACGCAGAGGCTGCGTAAACTAAGCAGATTTCCCACGTGAAGTTTAGTAATAGATAAATATACATACTGGTAACACAACACCACCATGAATAAATACAAACGGAAATAAGAAATGTTTCATCCAATTTCAATAAACTGCCGACAGGGAGCGTTAGGTTAGAAAACTAAAAAAACGGGTCTGCCCGCCTCACACCGGAAAGAAAAACAATTACTGAAATATATCAGAATATAACATATTAATTTTATTGAGAACTATTTACTATATCTAGTACTGTACTAGAGACCTTAATAATGAGTCAGAATAATTGTTATCTCAATCAATCAAATTTTAGTAGTCCAAAACCTTAAGACGGGGGGGGGGGTCACCAGAACATTTTTGCATGTATCTCGTATAATAAAGGTCTCTTCAATACAATTTTTGGTATTTAAACTTCGAATAATGTAATTTATTATGTAGCAGAGTATTGTTTACGTAACATGAGTAGAAGTGCCGGTTTGCTGATGGCTGAAAACTAAAAAATGCAAATATCTCGGTTAATATTCAAGATATTGAATAAACGTATATAACAATATTTATAGTAGATTTTATTTGCAATAAGATTGATTCTATACAATTTTTCGATCCGACCTATGGTAACGGAGATATTTCGAATTTTCGAAAATCCTCCCCTCTAAACCCCCCCTCCCCCTGGACCGATTTCAGCCGTTAACGAACTTGATCTTTTTTTTTTACATAAAACGACTAAATATCGAGTTTGGTAACGATTGCGAGCGCTAGAGCGGCAACAGACAAATATATATATATATATATATATATATATATATATATATATATATATATATATATATATTTATATATAGTTTTGAACGGACCTCATTTTCGTCATCTCCTGGGTAGGATCGATGGACATTTGAAGAAAAATTTCGAAAATCGCGTCGTGAGTACAACCTCAATAGCTGATTTCCCTTAAGGGAAATCTGCTAAAAATATGTACAACATTATAGTTAAATCGTAAAATTTGGAAATATTACAAACAACGAAAGTTACACCGAAATCAGTGAGAAATATTTGGGAAACTAATCCATCGATGTTTGGATTAATTCCACAAAGTTGCAAAGAATTTTCCAAATTATCGTCAGTCATCCTTGTACAATATTTTGATTTATTAACTTTCTTCATTGAACTGTTCGCATTTATAAGTACTGCCAAACGCACAAATCTCTCCTCATCTTCCTCATTTGAAGTAGTGTACTATTTTTGTTTAATTGGTTTTTTCAAAATGTCTCGCGGAGGGGTAGTTGCCCACATATAATTTAGTAGGTTATTACCATTTCTTCAAATATGATAGAAAATTAAAATTGTGTATATATATATATATATATATATATATATATATATATACATATATATATATGTGTCTATTATTGCTCTAGCGGTTGCAATTTTTGTTAGATCGTTACCAAACTCGATATTTAAACGTTTTATGCAAAACTAAGCATCAAGTTCGTTAAGCTAAAATCCGACCAGTAGAAGGGGTGGTAGAACATGGTGAGTTTGGAAAATTCTAAAAGTCTCCATTATTATGCGTCTGATCGAAAAGTTGTATAAATCCAATCTTATTGCAAATGTAATGCTATATAAATGTTATGTACTTTTTCACAGTTTTGATTAATAACCGAGATTTTACTCCTACTCGTGGCATTTTAACGATAAACTCTTATATTATGAACCATATTATTTCAACCCTAAATACCTAACGTTGTTCTCATGTTGAGCGCTTACGCAAGTGGAAAATCTGCTTAGTTAACCCATTTATTTAAGAATATGACTCTCTGGATTTATTGCTTTCTGTGCGTTTATTTTAGGTTCGTTTGTGTTTATGAATAATGAATGCTCATTAGAGAATGGGTAGAATGTCAGTCACAATGAGCCTAATTCTTAGCACATTGGCGTCGAGAGAGCTCTCTACTCTTTGAATTAGGTTCGTTTATTATTTGAAGAGCTCATTTAAATTATATGGCTTGAGTCAAGGGTCGGATGAACATTTAATGAAAGGTGTATTGAGGCTGTAAACAGGGCATTATCCCCCAGGGCTGGGCTTTATCATTCGCAGATTCGTGTCCTTTGCCTCCTCCCAATGCTCCAGCATAATGACTCGCTTTCTCGTTAACCGCCAATTCATACCCGCAAACCAACAAACCGACTTATCCTTTTTTTTCGGTTGAGGGGTTGAAGTTTTTATTTTATATTAAATCTGCCTGAATAGGCTTAACGAGGATGCAACTCGGGGCTGTTAGTAGCCAAAGAAAGAGCTTATTCACATTTTTAAATCAACCCAGTCCTAATGACTGTATTAGATTCAAGAGAGCAGCTTAAAAAATCATGAAATGTTTGTACAAGTCGGGATACTTTCTAACCCCAATGTTTCTTGTAATGTCTAATGTGCGTGTGTGTCTCTATATATATATATATATATATATATATATATATATATATATATATATATATATATATATAATTGTAACCTCTGTCTGTACATTGATTTTTTTCGCGAATTTTCACGATAACTTTTCGTTTCACATGTCATAGACACCATACCTGCATTTTGTTTCTTTCGTGTGTGTTTGTTTGTTACCTTTTCACGCATAAACGACTGCCGAATTTTATGAAACTTGGTATGTATATTACTACTAACCCAACTTAGACTATGGCTATATTAATATCCACTGAGACGAACAGGAGTGGGGGTTATAAGGGAAGCCTGAAATTAAAAATAGTGATATATCGTTTCCTATTGGTTTTTCGACAAATATGACCATAACAAAAGTTGTTTATTTTGTTATTTAGAGTAACTTTTGTTGTATACACTTTTTTCGTATACTGAATTATAAACGAGATATACGCTAAAACCTATAGCGGAAGTGAACAATTTTATTTGGGACAAAAGACCCAACCGAAATAAATAAAACTCGGTATGTGTATTAGCACTAACGCTTTCATTATAATAAGCCATACCAACATTTCTAGGGACGGGCAGGTGTGGGGGTTAAGGGAGGCCTGAATTTAAAATAACGGTATTTCGTTTTCTATTTGATTTTCGGCAAATATGAACAAAACAAAAGTTGTTTATTTTGTTATTTAGAGTAACGTTTGTCATATTCATTTTTGTCTTTTAACAATGTATAAACGTGTATAAACGAGATATACACTATAAACTAAAGCGGGAGTCGACTATTTTATTGGGCGCTAACGATTGAACCAAACTTAAAAAAGCTCGGTATGCCAATTGTCATTAATTCTTCCATGATTATTTTATTATTTATTAACGTCCACTTTTTGCAATTTAGGCTAATCGGGACTTCCATGATTATAAGCTATATTAAAATGTTTAGCTCAGAACGGGAGTGGGGGTTATAAGGGAGGTCTGAAATAAAAATTTGCGATATTTCATTGCCTATTTGTTTTTCGACAAACATGCACATAACAAAAGTTTACTTTGTTATTTAGATTAACTTTTTTTTTTTTTTTTTTTTTTTTTTTTTTTGTCTGTGTTGTTTTTTGGAGTTTTGGTCGATGTTGGCGAACAAATCTTATTTTATTCCAATATTTCTTTTTTCTTCTTCTGGGCTAAAAATTACCCGTACTACTTTATGTATATATTGCACATTGCTATTAGTGTTATCAGATAGTGTTTGTGTTAATTCTACCTACCAAGACTAAAGATACTTAAAAACTATTGTACATAGCTGTTGTACTTCTGGTTACATACTAAGTATAACCTACTAAGTTTGTTTCATTGAGCAGTCTCCGCCGGTCTTTGTATCACTATAGTCTATTGTCTTTCGTTTGTTGAACTATATTACAATAATTATACTGTAGCTATTAGATAACGTTACAAATATTGGCATGTGTTATTATAATTATTGTTATATTATTTTTTTATTACAGCTATTTTTATGTAGTTATAAAATTATTATGTTATTGTTATCACAATTATTTTTATATTTTGTTAGAGCTATTTTCATGTTATATTGGAATAAACTAAGATTTTTTCATCAACATTGGCCAAAACTCGAAAAAAACAATACTATATAAATATACAACCTGGTCGAAAACAACACAATTATATACTCATAAAGGGGGAAGATGTGGTCAACTATATAATAAAGCCCGCCGAAAATAAAAGCGTCAACAAACCTCAATAACAAATGTTTTAGCTTTAAATCACAAACTTAATACTCAAATTTCATTGCAAAATAATAAAAATCATTAAACGTAAACGTAGGTAAAACAAAATTACAACCGTTCTATTCTTTCACTTTTCACCCACGAATATTTGGGTGAACATTGTGATATGGTATGTGTTACAATGATTATTTAATATTTACTCTTGTTAACATATGATTATTGTTTTTCTTCTGAAAACTAGTTTCACAAGAAAAACAATAATGGACTCCAGCTGAACATGTGTCCTTTCCGTAGTAGCTTATTTATCGGATGTAGTAGTGTTGCCATATTCTTTATGAATTTGTTCTAATAATTTGCTAGGCCCAGGAACATTTTCTGACCTTTTACATATTACTCTAACTTATCTGATTTGTGTAGTCCTTTACTATCAATCAGGTGAACTAAATGGTCAATTTTGGACTGGAAAAACTTTCATTTTTCTCTATTTAGCCTCAAATCATTTATCTTAAGCCGTTCAAAGACTTTATCTAGTCGTTGACAAAAGCTGAACAGAGATACTCTGAAATTGATAAGGATGCCTTGGAAATATATTGGGGCCTGAATAAGTTTTTTTCCTTTTTGCTATGGACACAAATTTACATTGATTACAGATCACAAACCATTAGTATCGATTTTCAATCCAGCAAAGACCTGAATAACAATCTCAGCAACAAGCATATTCAATTATGCTCATTTTCTCTCAGGTTTTAACTATGATACAGAGTACAGGCAAACTGCTCATCATTCCAATGCTGATTATATCTCACGGTTCCCCACTGAACTGGCCCAAGAAAATGTAGTGGTCTTTCGAAATACCAGATAAACCAACTGGAGACACTCAATTACGTTCTATCAGGCTCTTTTAGTCCCCTGATAGTATGTAATATAGCCTGGAAATATAACAATAAAATACAAAAGCATTTTGTAGAACGAAAGATAAAATATCAGAATCAAAATCTAAATATAAAGTATATGAAGTAATCTGTTTTACCTGCAATAGTACCTTTTTTTGGTAAATCCTTGCTACTGATGAATAAAACGTTAAAGCAATACGTCAAAGGTATAGACATTAATAAAAAAAATAAAATGCTTTAACGGATCATTCTATCTCCATGAAACACATCTTCAATTTTGGGAAAAGTTCAAGTAATTGATAAAGAAATAAATAATACTAAACGAAAAATAAAATATTACGAAAATATTCACGTAATAAAAAATGGAAAAAGGGAATTAAACAATAAAGTAGAAATTAAATGCCTCAATCACATATTCTATATGATGTTATATTAAATTAATTGATTTTAAATTATGCCGCGAAATAATCGAGTTCAAGATTGATTGTTGTGTAAATAATAGATTTGTAGTCAGTAGACTGAACCTACCTCGGGAACCTGAGTATCAACTACCTCCTCAACGAGGACGAATGTAAGAGGGAAACGAGGACTTCAGAAATGTAGGTAGCAATCTAAAATTAGATTTAATAAATATATCATTGATCTAGGCACCTATTAATACAATATCTAGCAAAGAATTATTAAGGGTTTTGTTAACCCTGAACCTCAAAACATGACTTGAAATGAAAAAGTTTCTTAAAAACTCATTTTTTGCGTTCCTACTAAGTAGAATATATAATTTTTTTTTCGGAACAAAAATATTACATGGTGTCTTTAAGTACAGTTTGGACAGTTCCCATCAAACAATAGCGCTGCCTTTAAGTACACTTTGGGCAATCACCGTAAATCAATAGTGGTGTCTGTAAGTTATGTTAATAAACCGAAATAGTTTCTAAAAATGTAATTAAATAATTTATTACGTAATAAAATAAACGTGTATTAAATAAAAAATAAGTCCATTGTAAACAAATTATAAATACGAGAAAACATTAAACCTTCCCTTGTCCATGAAATTCAAGAAAACAACTTTCACAGGCGATACAAAGTTTAACGTCAATCACTCCTTCATTGTCGCTTTCTTCTTCATTTTTTCTAAATTTTGGTATCGAAGACAAAATCAGCTCGACTTTTATACGTATCTGCTAATTAATATGCTTTAGTAAGAAATAATATAAAATCATGCTCCTAGGGCAAAGTTGTTGGTATTAGATCAGGGTGAACTTAGTACACCATCATTAAAATCCATGCTAAAATTCTATTTCTCTCCTGAATGGAAAACAAACACATAGGAACTTAAATACAATCGTTTAAAACTAATTCACCCATTTTGGTTCTTATTTAAATCGAATAGCGTATATTTTAATAAACTAAAAACTTTCCTGGCAACTAGTATGGAATACGGTGGTAAACAATGGTGATTTGCTTCAGTATATTATTAGAAATTAGCTCCAATAAATCGTCTTTTTTCGCATATGTTCATGCTTGGGAGGTTACAAGGGTGTGGACTGTGGCCCAAAAGGGGTAAGAATAGAAGCAGTTGCTCCCTGTTTCAGTTAAATATGAACAGTGTCTTTAATAACACCTCGGCCAGTTATGGGTTAAATTCATGTTATTAATTTATTTTTTATATATTTATTTTAAAACTGATACCCCTGAAGAGGTGGCAAGTAAACCACGAAACGTGTGTGTGTATATATAGTGATGGTTCTTCTCATATTTCTGGTGATGGTGATATATTTCTCATTTACTATTTACGAATTGCAGTATAAACTGAATATTTTGTATACATTTTTACACTCATTGCAGTTCTGTAATTAAAATAATCTTAGTGGTTATTTGAGTTTCATATCAATTCCAGCGAGTCAGAATAGAATTAATGAATTTATTAATTATTTACTATTCCTTCCTAAGAGTCGATAAATATTTTTGGTGGGACATTCTTCATCCTATCCGAAATGAATTTGTTTTGTTTTTAATTCTTTTTAAGATATTCATGAAACCCGAACATTTTGATTGGGGACCATTGCATCTAGCAATGTTTTTTCTTTCTCAATTTGTAACATATCCGATGTCTTCTTTGACACAGCAATACATTGACGTTATTGCAGAACGTTTATAAATTGAAAGCTTCATGGCGAGTTTCATTGGTTAAGACGATTAATTTATTATTATTTATTAACGTCCACTTTTAGCAACTCAGGCTAATTGGGACGGGTTATCTACAGGTTACCAGCCTTTTATAACCAGGGTGGAATTTTAGTATGTTATTTAATGAATTCTGTCACTAAATAGTTTTCTTTGCCCAGGCGAGAGTCGAACTCGCCATTCTAGGTTCACCATGTGAGATAAAGGTTAACGCTTTAACTCACATGGCTAACCTGAGCCCCCTATTAATTTATGCATCCAAGTATGAAATTGTAAGTAACTCGTGAAGCCTGGAAAATAAACGTGAAATACATTTTTTTTTTCATTTGTGGTCATATATCCTGCACATCGTCTAAGTATGTTTCAATGGTCTGTTTCTTAGCAATTAGTTGATATTACTACTAGAGCAAATTTTTGACTTGTATATGCAAATTGGCATACTAGTAGCTCAGATTGTTAAAGCTTTCCGGAAATATAACCGAAGATATAAGTGAAATCATTTGTCCTTAAATACGGGTATATAAGATCTTTTTAGTAGTTTTACATCCTGTAGAAATAAAACTTGTCATACCCTGGTGTTGTGATTAGCAGTGGATGATGATTTCACTTCTGCTCAATTTATATTTCCAGAATTCATGATCTGATTCAGCTCAAAAAGTATGCTTCTGTATTGATCTTGTTTTTTTTTTTTTGTCTTGAGATTTGATAACAGTTTATATTGGTTAAGAACAGGTAATGATAAAAGAAACTATGTCTGAAAGTGGAAGTATTTATTGACAAAGAAGACCCAGTTATTCTGATGAATAAATTCTTTATCGATTCTTTGGAAATTCTTGACCATATTATCGGAATTTCTTTAGTCAGCCATTTGCAAATTCCATCCAATGTGGCTTCTGCTCTCCCTGAATTTCCTGAGAAAGAACCATTTTTACAATATGATATAAATATCGGCATATACCGAAAATATAATGACTGAGTATTCTTCATTAATATGTAGACTATTGTTTTTTTAAAAACATATAGGAATTTGTATGTTTTTATTGTACATTTCCTCGAATTTGGCTCATTCGAAATTCTATAATCTTGAAACATATTATTTAATTTTCTCTGATTGAAATTGGATACTATTCGGGCCTACAAATCACTCAATGCCTGGTGACTTTTTTTTTTTTTTTACCTTACTGTTCTTTGCCCTAAACCTAAAGCAGAAAAATTCTCAGCATCTTTCCATTTCAATCGTACAATTATTTTGATTTATTTTGATAACTCATAATATGTTGTGTTTTATCGTCAGCTGATAAAAGTGATTTTGGGCGAAACGATGCCTCTTTTTTAGTGGGGCTCACGCGTTGTGCTCCAGACTCGCAATCCTTCTTAAGTCGTCTGTGCGGGCTGCCTCCAGGCTCAACTCCATACTTTAGTTGTGCTCGTGTGGTGTGCTTCATTCATATTCCATTCTAAAGTTAAGTGTACACGGTGCTTTCAGGCTCAATTCCACAGTTTAGTAGGGCTCGCGAGGTTTGCTCCAGACACGTATCCCTATTAAAGTTGAGTGTACGTGGTGCCTCCAGGCTCAACTCCATACTTTGGTTGTGCTCGGGTGGTGTGCTTCACTCATATTCCCTACTAACTCCTACTAGAGTTGAACGTACACGGTGCTTCAGGCTCAATTCAAATTCCATTCTTCATTGTTGTGAGAAAAAAATGTATTTTTTTTTTTTTTTAAATTTCATCATTAGAATTTGCTCTAATTTTACAAATCAATAACTAAAATTAAATTTGTGGCCCCCAATTCTTCCGAATCTGTATTTCCGAATAATTGAAGCATTACTACTACTAAATTTCTAGATGGTGTATAATGTGATTTTTGTGAAGTTTACTTGGATCGTCTAATTAGACATTGTTTATATTATAAATACGCTCAGTAGCTAAGATTTTCGAGTACAATCCCCCCCCCCCCCCCTATGTACCCTCATTGGTCGATAGTTATATGTGGGAGACATCAAATCAATACTGTCCTTGTAGTGAATTCTAGTAATTTCTTTTAGCAGATTTCCCTTAAGGGATACAATTTTCGATTTTTTTCTACAAATGACCATCAATCCTACGTAGTAGATCTCGTACGTAGAAATAAGGTCCGTTCAAAACTGTATATATATATATATATATATATTATATATGTCTGCTACCGCTCTACAGGTCGCAGTTTTTGTTTGATCGTTACCAAACTTGATAGTTAGTCGTTTTATAGAAGAAGAAAGATCAAGTTCGTTAACGACTGCAATCGGACCAGGGGAAGGTGGGTTATAGAGGGGGAGAAATTTGAAAATTCAAAATATCTCCGTAACTATAAGTCGGATCAAAAAGTGTATAGATTAAATCTTATTGAAAATTGAATGTACAATAAATATTCTTATATACATTTATTCTCTATCTCGAATATTAACCGAGCGAGATATTTGCATTTTTCAGTATTCAGCCTTCAGTAAACCCCCACTTCTGCTCGTGTTACATAAAAAATACTCTTTTATATAATAAACCACATTATTCGAAGCTTAAATACCAATAGTTATTTACTTCAATAGTCTAGAAAGTGGCTGTTTACTGTACGAGGTCGAGTTTGACGAGCGAGGCGAAGCCGAGCTCGATAATTAGACCGAGTACTGTAGTCACTTTCTGGACGTGTGCAGTACATAATTTTAATTTATACTGAAACAAACTTAAATAAAATACATATTTCTATTAATATTATTTGGAATAATCATTTATTAAAAAAACATTAGGTTATACACGATGGAAAACATATGGTTTAGAACTAAGTTCAATTCATAAAAAGTCAACATATTTATATTTATATTTATCGTACAACTGCTATTATTACTAATATTAAATACTTTTTGTTGTAATTTAAGGCCACGTTTGCAGCATGTATCTTTTTCATTATCCTGATACACTGGAGATTCTTGAAATAGATCATCAACCGTGCAAAATGTATCGTCGTTACTTAAAGAATTGTTGGTACTATTTCTCATTTCTGTGTTTGATGTATGAGGAATACTATTTTGATAATCAGAAAACATTTTGCTAGCAACCTCTAACTTCCTTTTTTTTTGATTCTTCAATATATCCTTCGGCAACTGTTTAGGATTTCCATCCACCATGTCTTTTCAAAGTTAGAATATCCGCACCTGATTCAACTAAAATAGATGCAGATGACCTTCGAAGACAATTTCCTGTGTATTGCTCGGGATAGTTCAATTTTAAAAATGTTGCAACCTTCTTTGGTACATCGGAGATAGTGTGGTATCCTACATTCTGATTTACACACTTTCCATTACGAAGACAAATAAATAATCCATCAGTCATCATATTTTTTGGACGAAGATCTCTGTATTTTCTATATACATCACAAGCATTAAATGTACATTGGTTATTTGTGATTATAAAGCTTCTACCTTTAGTAGTTTTTCCTGGTTGAATGAAAACGAGGATGAAATTTCCGTGGTCATTAACATCAGATACTCTCATTCTTACTAGTTCGCCAGTAGTGCAATTATTATTGCCGCTAATGTTAAACCCTTTAGGGGGTATGTACGGCTTGTTGATTTCCAAATTATAGGTTGATGTCGATTTAACAGCATCGATTTCTTCATTAAGATTGTCATCTATTGTGACAACTATAACAATTATTTAGTCAATGTTTAGTAACACAGGTTACGAAGAGTTAAATGAAAAAATTAGGAATATTACAAATACATGTGTTTGATTCCCGCCAAATTTTACCGTCCTAGTGTGGAAACGCTTAGTTTCCGTACGCAGATCATGCATAGAAAACACATGTTTTCTAGTCAGTGTAATGAAAATACTATTTTCCAGAGACCTTTATTATACGAGAGAGAGGCAAATATGTTTGTTTTTGTACCCCGCCCGGCTAAAATTTGATTGATTGAGATAAATATTATTCTGATTCAATACAGATTATAGTACTAGGCGTAGTAGTAATAGTCGATAAAATGAATAGGATATATTCTGATGTGTTTTAGTTATTGTTTTCCTTTCCGTTGAGCCATTGGCAGACCTGTTCGTTTACATTTGAGAAGCATCCCGCCGGCAGGAGAAAGATTTATTGCCATTTGTATTTATTCACGGTGGTGTTGTCTGATCTTCACTAGGGAAGTCTGCTTAGTTTACGCTGGCCCTGCGTGACGGTTTTTTATAGCAGATTTCCCTTACGGGAAATCAGCTATTGAGGTCGTACTCATGACGCGAGTTTCGAAAAATTTCTTCTAATATCCATCGATCCTACCCAGGAGATGACGAAAATGAGGTCCGTTCAAAATTATATATATATATATATATATATATATATATACATATAAATCATATAAACGATCAATCGAAAATTGCGACCGCTCTAGCGGTCGCAATTTTCGTTTGATCGTTACCAAACTCGGAGTGCAATCGTTTTATGTAAAAAGGAAGATCAAGTTCGTTAATGGCTGAAATCGGACCAGTGGAAAGGGGGTTTAGAGAGGGGGATTTTTGAAAATTCGAAAAATCTCCATTATTTTGCGTCGGATCTAAATATTGTATTGAATAAATCTTATTGCAAATTAAATTTACTATAAATATTGTTCTATACATTTTTTCTGTATCTTGAATATTAACCGAGATATTTGCATTTGTATTCTGTGTGTGGTCGGCATGAGTCGGCTGTTCGGTACTTTCCTCCGAGAGCTCTGGCGGCCGTTTCTGTAACTATCTGTCCCTCTTGAATGGGTTTAGAGATTCTTACTACTACTGTTGTTATTGGGCAGATTTCTTTACTGTAAAACTTCTCGTGGGAAATCTGTTGAGTTTACGCAGCCCCTGCGTACGGACTTTTTTTTTGGCTTTCATTACGAAAATATTCTTATGTAGTATTCATAATTCATTACAAAACTAAGTACTTCGTTATTTCATCATAGGCCTTGTGTAAGGTTTTCCTTCTTTTGAAGGAGAGATTAGAAATTCAGAGCTTAAGAAAAAAATATGATATTTAAGAGGCAATTCTCGCTCCAGTGTTTTGGAATAAGAAAAGTCTTTTGGGGAGAAGTTAAGAGGCGAGAGCCGGGACCTAGTTTTGGTGTAAGCGAGGGACAAGGCCGACCCCCATAATGGACTAATTACCTCTCCTCCCCTCCTTATCACTTCTCCCTGTCCCTTATCACCCCACTCCTCCCCCAGCTAGCTTCATAAAAAATCTCCCCCAAAACCCCAAGCCCTTCCCGCCGCCTTTAATAACTCAGCCCCAAAACTGTCAGGAGAGCCCTTCCTCTATCTCCCCTCTCTCTCAAACACCTGCAGTCTTACCCCCTCCTTCCAAACCAGCCCCCATTAATTTCGCTACTTTTTAATTACAGGAGATGAATACAGGTGAAGGAACAAGGAGAAACTTTTTCGCCTTCTCTCTCTCTCAAAATCAAGAACAGCCCAACTTCCAAGAACAATTTTTTTTTAAGCCGTAAATCAAGAAATAACAGTGCTTAAACTCAAACCTAAATCCTGCCTAAGAGTGTTCGTCCTTTTTTAGATTCCCCCGTGGATCTATATAGCTTAAGAAGTTCATGAAGGAGCCTAAAAAACAATCTGCATAGAATGATATAAAATTTGAACTTTGAAACCTCTTGAATAACTCGTCCTCGATTTTTTCCGGTTTAAACCAAGAAAATTAATTCCAATGGATGGACCATGTTACTTTCTTAGAAAGGATTCTTTCTTAAAAAGCAATTTCACAAAGATTGTATCTGTATTGAGTGTGTCGTCAAAGATGGATTTTACCTCTAGATTTCTGTTATCAAATTTTCCTTACTAGGTTACTTTTGAAAATGCTGTGTGTATAGGAAGAACACATCGACTGAGACCTTAAATTATCCGTACCATGGAAACCCAGAATAGAAGTATGTATCTAGTCTTGTACTACCACAAATGGGTAACATCTCCGCTGAGTGGAAATAATAATAAATATTTCCTTATACTAATTAAATTTTTGAGAGAAAGCATACCAATTTTCTTTAAGTATATGGATCACGATAAAAATTAAAAACTTTTTATGTATTTATTAATATCAAGTAAACGCCGTATGAAATGAAAAAACAATCCAGAAAAAAAATTTAGCTCCTGGCGAGATTAGATCTCGAGATTTCCGGTTATAAAAAGAAAGCGCTATCCCCCTGAACTCTTGAGGGACTATCCCTGGGAGTCCTTGAAATATTTAGGTGTCTTGGGAACGGTTCAAAGACTTTGGGGCAAACCTTAACAATGGTTTTTTTTTAGACGAAAGTTTGAGAATTGCTCTCACTTTATCAGAATTGGTTTTTCATTAGATACTAAACACTAGAAAAATTTCGTTCAAATCGGGGGGGTGGAGGCCGTGCACTCCCCTTGTTTGAGCCAACGGTTATCACAATAATACGCCAAGGAGCATTGGATAAACGTCCTGAGAAGAGCTTGAGGTGGACGCTTCGATCTGCCTACTCGCTTGTCCCGGCCATAGTCTCCGAACCCCGTGCTGGACTCTCCTCCTTATCTTCCAACTCCTTCACCCGTCTTCGGCGACGATAGAAATGACCCATAACAAGGACTAGAAGGTGCCTGCTTCGTACTTTCAAAATGGAGATTTTATTACATTTTTGTGGTTATAAGTTTATTGAGTGAAATCCTTTTTTGTGTTTCGATGAACTTATTCATGTAAATAATAATTGGCAGAGACAATACAGTATCTCTTTGGAGGTATCAATGAAACCTGTTGATACTCGTCGGCAATATTTGCCTGTCTGAGTCCGACAGTTCAAGGGCTGTTCTATTAGAACTTGGTTTTCCAAATTAATATAAAAAATTAAACTTGATAAAATAAAAAATTATACTACAATTAAATAACCAACAACAATTACATAATATTAATTTTATATTATTTTTCCCTTCTCTCAGCTTAAGGATATTGGAGGCTATTTCTTTTAATAAATGTATGTGTTTTGAAAATAAAATATCAGGACTGATAGGCCATCCGGGAATAAAAGTCTTTAACTGTCTTCGTATGTTTTGAGTCAGTCTACATTCATAAATAATGTGGGTGAATGTCTGTTCAGTGTAACTGTTGCATTTACAATTTCTGTGGTTAAAACTTATAAGACGAACTTTATTCCTGGAATGTGTTGATGATGGACCTAATAGGATTGTCATTTCTTGATAGCTTTTGTGTAGGATGGATGAACATTCCAACAAATATTTCGTAGAACCATTCTTGTGTACAACCTTAATACCCAATTACTTCTATAGAGAATCAGTAGATATTATTATTATTTATTAACGTCCACTTTTTGCAACTCAGGCTAATTGGGACGGGTTATCTACATGTTATCACCCTTTTCTAGTCAGAGTAAGACTTAGGATGTTATTTAATGAATTTCGTCACTAAATAATTTCCTTTGCCCAGGCGAGAATCGAACTCGCCACTCTAGGTTTACCATGTGAGATAAAGGTCAACGCTTTAACTCACATGGCTAACCTGAGCCCCTCAGTAGATATGATATCTATATTTAATATAATAATAAATAAATGAGAAATCTGTTATGATAAAAAGGAGCCTATTCGCAATGCTGTAAACTAATCGTTGTTTCTATCTTGTGCCCCCCCCCCACCTTTGTGGTCGACTCTGATTCCGTTCCTTACAACCAAGGTTCCCAGAGGAACTCCTCTTGTACCTTAGTTCATTGTAACAAGATTAGTGCCTGGGTCCAAGTCCTAACTGCCCTCAGTTTCATGAATTTCTAAGTGAGTCTCCATGCTATCACCAAATGGCCATTGAGGTGTTTGGTTTGCCCTTCACTCGAGTAGGGATTTAGGCCTCCGGTAATATTGTGCGGACGTGGTTTAGAACTTCCTGAATGAAATAGAGAATTTATACAATTGATTTGCAAATTCTTCTCACCACCAAAATTTTCATTATATATACCAGCCTCATTGTTTAAGAGAGGCGTCAGTTTAAACTCTTCCACGGACTGGCCACCCACTGGTTGTCTCATGATTTAGACCTTGTTTGGTCGTGGTGACAAAAATAGGTACTTTTCTGATTGTTGTTCTTTAGATCCATCCATGAGGCTTTTAAACAAATGTAATTTTCTCTGGTTTCCCTTAAAGCGAATTCATGACGCGATTTTCGAAAAATCTCGAATTTCCATTTTTAACGAGGATTTTCGAAAATTCAAAAGTCTTTCCGTCATTGTATACCGAATTGAAAAATTGTAAATAACCTATCTTATTGCAAATTTAATGCAATATTAATTTCTTAATATGCATTTTTTTTCTGGGGCTCAGGTTAGCCATGTGAGTGAGCACCATTGACCTTAATCTCACATGGTAAACCTAGAGTGGCGGGTTCGATTCCCTCCTGGGCAGAGGAATTTATTTCGTGACCAAATTCATTAATTAAAATCCTTTGTACCACCCTGGCTATAAAGCGTGGTAACCTGTAGATAACACGTCCCAATTAGCCTTAGTTGTAAAAAGTGGATGTCAATAAATAATTTACTTTGTATACATTGTTTCTTGAATATCAACCATCACATATTTATTTTATTTTAGTTTTTAAGACTCTATAGTCCCACAGTACTACTCCGTTACACATATTAGTAATACGCTGTTATATTATTATGAACCACTTTATTCGAAGCGTAAATAAAATATACTGATTTCGTTGAACATACTGTGTCTGATATATTCAATTATTGTGTAAGACTTAATCTACATGATTTTAGTACAATTAACACCACATTCGATATTTTACAATTTGTTTGAAAATTAAATATTGTATTATGTAATGGGAGAGTGTAGCATTTTTCAGGTGTAATAAATAACAATTCGAAATATAGTTTTTGCATGTTTCCTTGCGGGAAAATCTGCTATTGATGTTGTATTCCATGACGCGATTTCGAAAAATTCCCATCGTAGGTCCTATGATATATTATTATATTAATCTATGTATATATTCGTTTGTTCCCACCCTAGATGTCGCAAATTGAACATTGATTGGTATCTTATATCTAAATATTGTTTTATATAAAACTATAGATCTAATTCACTCTTAAATAGCTGTTGTTACACGACGTATCGATACATTGTATAGAGCCAATCTTATTGAAATTCTAATTTACTATTAATGTTATTTATACATTTTTTCTCTATCGTGAATATCAACCTAGTTATTGGGATTGATAGGTTTTTAGCCTTTAGTAAACACCCTCTTTCACTCATGAGCCAATATATCATTAAATGTTTTATTACAAGAATAAATACGTAATATGATTTTCAACGGGCCTTTTTTATGTAAGATACATGAATGGTAGTGCAAATTCAAATTTCCTGGACCTGCTACTCATCGTTTTTTTTTTATTTTTAGCAGATTTTTTATAAGGGAAATCAGCTATTGAGGTCGTACTCATGACGCGATTTATGAAAAATTTCTTCATATGTCCATCGATCCTACCCAGATGACGAAAATAAGGTCCGTTCAAAATTATATATATATATATATATATATATATATATATATATATATATATATATATATATATATATATAATTTTGAACGGACCTCATTTTCGTCATCTCCTGGGTAGGATCGATGGACATTTGAAGAAATTTTTGAAAATCGCATCATGAGTACATCTGTTAAATATTAAAGAGATAGTCAAGAATTTTGGAAATACGGAAATCAAAGGGTAGTTGGGAAGTTATTATATATATATTTGTCTGTTAACGCTCTAGTGGTCGAAAATTTAGTTTTAACGATACCAAACTCGAAATTTAAAAGTTTTATATAAAAAGACATAACATCGTTAAAGGCTGAAATCGGACAAGTGGAGGGGTGGGGCGTTTAGAGGAGGGTATTTTTGAAATTTCGTAATATCTCCGTTATTGTATGTCGGATCGAAGAAATGTATAGAATAAATCTTTTAGCAAATTAATTATACTATAAATATTGTTTATTACATTTATTCTCTATCTTGAATATTAACCGAGATATTTGCATTTTTCAGTTTTCTGCCTTCAGCAAACCACTTCGACTCATGTTACATAAATAATACTCGGTTATTTAATTAACTACATCATTCGATGCTTAAATACCAAATATTGTTTTCAAGAGACATACGAGATTCATGCAAATATGTTCTGGTTATCCTCTTCTCAAGTTTTGGACTACTTAAATTTCATTGATTGAGATAAGAATTATTCTGATTCATTATAAATTAAAGTACTATAACATAGTAAATATTTTTCAATCAAATTAATACGTTATATTCAGATGTATTACAGCAATTGTTTTTCTTTCCGGTAAAACGTTGGCTGTCCGTTTACATTTCAAATCCTTTCGATTAGGTGGTTTCTTATTATCATTACTATTTATTCACTTAATGTTCACGGTGGAGTTGTGTTACCGGTATGTAGATCTGTTAGACTTCTCCCGGGAAATCTGCTTAGTTTACGAAGCACCTGCTTGACGTACTTTTTTTTTAATATATCGTTAGATAAGAACAGTTGTGTTCAATTCCAAAATTTGGGATTTCCGCTTAGTTTGCGCAGGTCCTACGTGACGGACACTTTTTCAGCAGTTCGACTTCATGTCAAATTCTTATTTTAGCAGATTTCTCTTGAGGGAAATCAGCTATTGAGGTAGTACTCATGACGCCAATTTCGAAAAATTTCTTCAAATGTCCATCGATCCTACCCAGTAGATGACGAAAATGAGGTCCGTTCAAAACTATATGTAATTATATAAATACATTTCTGTTATCGCTCTAGCGGTCGCAATTTTTGTTTGATCGTTACCAAACTCGGAATTTAATCGTTTTATGTAAAATCAAGTTCGTTAATAGCTGAAATCGGGCCAGTTAGAGTGGGGGATTTTTGAAAAGTCGAAATATCTCCGTTATTATGCCTCGGATCGAAAAATAGTATAGAATCAATCTTACTGCAAATTAAATTTACTATAAATATTGTTCTATACATTCATTCTGTGTGTGGTCGGCAGGAGTCGGCTGTTCGGTGCTTTCCGGCGAGAGCTCTGGCGCCCGTTTTCGTGACTGTTCGTCCCTCGTGAATAAGTTTAGGGATCCCTTACTACTACTGTTATTTTCAGGCAGACTTCTCTATTCTGAAACTTCACGTGGGAAATCTGCATAGTTTACGCAACCCCTGCGTGACGGACTTTTTCAACTAATGTTAAATGCCTTGAGATTGCCCGAGGTAAATGCTTAGCCAGATGAGAGGTTACTTGTAATTAGAGGGAAAGGGTTTTTGCTTGGCAGCTAACCTGGCGAGTTACAGCCTTGACGGGCTCCGAACCAATATATGTCAGAGCTCCTCCTTCCATATATCATCTCATCCCCATAACTCTAGCTACAGTCTCTTCTCTCTCTCCTTGTCTCATTATTTATGAGCGACTAATATCCATACCTTTCTCCAACATTCATTCATCATATTTATAGTTGGTACATGTGAAGGAACAGGCTTGGAGTAACTAACTGCTTAGGTAGGAAGTACTGGTTTGGTAAATGCTTTTATGTATTTCGTTTATGCCTCAAATTAAAGTCCGTCATGCAAGGTCATTATCTAAGATTCGCCTGAAATCATAAAAGTTCTATGAGAATTTGGTATTTAGGCTTCAAATAATATGCTTCATAATTTAGAAGCTTCATATGAGACGAGTACGAGTGGGGGCTTATTGAAGGCTAAGAACTAAAAAATGCAAATATCTCGGTTAATATTCAAGATAGTGAAAACCGTACATAACAACATTTATAGAACATTACATTTGCAATAAGTTTGGTTTTATACAATTTTTAGATCCGACGCATAATACCGGAGATATTAAGAATTTTCGAAATTCTCGCCCTACGGATCGGATTTCAGCCATCAACGAACTCAATGGCTTAATCTTTAGTTTTACATAAATTGTTTAAATATCGACTTTGGTAATGATCAAACAAAAATTGTAAAATATTGTTACGTTTTATTACAAAACCAGTAATAAACGTTGTTTATTAGAGTTCTTTTGGATTGCAAAATTTAATACAAACAAGCTTCACAGTTTTTATCACTTCACAATTTATTTAACAATGCCCTAAACACTTGGTTAATTATTCTTGATTGCTAATCACAGCATGCACTGATAGCGTCGCTGTTCTTCGAAGAGTCACAGTCCAATAATTCACTCACGATCACTGAAGTCCACAGAAAACACGGCACAACACAGTTCTTCACCTAAAACCCCTTTACCGCGCTGCACTAAGTCGCACTGTAGTACTGATGAACACTTGAAGACAGCTCAGAGCAAATTAAACTGACTAAGGTCGGCCAGGGTGTCTTATATACATTGGCGGCAAAACATCAAAGGGAAGGCCCAGACCCTTCCAGAACAGGACTGGAATGATCTCGATTCTATGTTAGGCTTCTTTGATCCACCTCGCACTTCCCAAATACGTGACTATCTCTGTTTAATTTTTCATGTATTTAATTTTCGTAACTAATATATATATATATATTTTCTATGTTGGGTTAGTAGTAATAGACGAACCGAGTTTCATAAAATTCGATTCAGCCGTTTATAAGCTTTATAAGGTAACAAACAGGGACCAACGCCCATACCTTTTGATATGTCAATTCCCGGGTTGAACGAAAAAGTAACTGTAAGTTTTGAAAGAAAAACCAATGTACAGACAGGCGTTACAATTTCATATATATATATATCGTAGCTGTTGCAATTTCTTATTCTTCATTAGAAAATGTTTACGACTTTAGACGTTTATACAACTTTTTTCATATCTAAAGAAAAATATTTATTATTGCAATTATTATTATCAACTACTCAAGAGTTACCTAATATCCGATCTTTTTCTTCTCTTGAATATAAAAATCAATCTCTCTAGGTCGTCATCTGCTTTGTCCAAGTGGCAATGAAAGGTTGAATGTGTATAAATTACATTAATTTTGGTTATTGAAAGCATTAAGTTTGTATTTTTAATGTTATATGTACAAGAAAAAGAAAGAATGAAAAAGAGTAACGCACTAGTTCAATGGTTGATAATTGATTTATTATTCCTTGAATTTACCAAAGGAACCTGTTACTTAATATTTCCGATTCCCTGACTGCGCATGAGGATTATTATTTGAATATTATACTAAGAGTTTGATCTTGTACCATACTTCTTTTTTATTATAACATTTCAACGTTTTTACATTTTAATTTTTTTCTGAAATCAATGTTTAATCTATCTTTCTTAATTTTACTATGCTTTAAAAGAAACTTGAATTTTTCTCGTGCCTACTTTGCTTATTTTAGATTAAAAAAATTTAAGTTGTGCCACCTACTCTGTCGCCATATGAAAAACAGTTTTTCATGAGTTAAATGCAATGGTAATTGAATAGCCTATAGGGTTTGAAGTCACCACTACCCGTTTTACCTATAACTGTGGAGGATCTATTAACAACTCAGATGCTCAATAAAAAAAAAAAAGGTTTTACTATTTTCCCCTTGAGGAAAATCAGCTATTAAGGTTGAGGTCGTGATGTAATTTGTGATGTGTAATTTTCTAGCAAATTTCCTTGTGCCCTTTGTTTTAGCAGATTTCCCTATTGAGATTGTACTCTTACGCGATTTTCGAAAAATATCTTCAAATGTCCATCGATCCTACCCAGGAGATGACGAAAATGTGGTCCTTTCAAAATTATAAATATATATATATATATATATATATATATATATATATATATATATATATTTGTCTGTAAACGCTCTAGCGGTCGGAATTTTTGTTTGATCGTTACCAAACTCGATATTTAAAGTTTTTATGCAAAAAGACAGATCAAGTTCGTTAATCGCTGATATCGAACCAGTAAAAGGTTTTTTTTTTTTTTTTTTTTTTTTTGAAAAATCGGAATATCTCCGTTACCATAGATCAAAAAATTCTATAAAACCAATCTTATTGCAAATTAAATTTACAATAAATATTGTTCTATGCATTTATTCTATATCTTGAATATTAATGCGAGATATTTACGTTTTTAATAAATGTGGGGGCGGTGAGTTTCCTGCCGAAAGCTAGTTCGGCCGTTTCCGTGACTTGGCTCGTATGGAGATTTCTCTATTGTATAACTTCACGTGGGAAATCTGCTTAGTTTTGCAGCCCCTGCGTGACGGACTTTTCTTTTCCATTCAATTCTCTCTCTCTCTCTCTCTCTCTCTCTCTCTATATATATATATATATATATATATATATATATATATATATATATATATATATGTGTATATCAAAAGATTTACCCCTTTAATGGTCACAATTTTTGATTTATCGTTACCAAACTTGATATTTAGACGTTTTCTGCAAAACCAATGATCAAGTATGTTAGCAGTTTAAATCAGACTAGTTGCAGAGAAGAATTTCGAAAATGCAAAATGTCTCCGTTGTCATACGCCTGCCAGAAAAGTTGTAAAAAACCTAACTTATTGTACATCTGTTATACACAATTTCTCTGTATCTTAAATATTTAACGAGATATTTGCATTTCATTTTAACAACAAGCTGGACATCGTGTGCCACTTTATTCTTAACTTATATATCAAATTTATTTTTTATTCATTGAACTTTTACGCTGTGAGACGCTTGTACGTAGTGTGATTGCACCATCAACTAACATTTCCCTGCCTTGGCACGAAAATGTTTATTTGATCTATATACCAGTTGTTATTTAACCATATAATTCAACTTTATTAAAATTATACCTTTATTATATAGAAATAAAGGGGGTGGGGTCGAAATTCTAGTTTACCTCCTTTATTTTGAGGTGGATCAAAAAAATGTATATAACCAATCTTGTTAAACCTTTGACCTTCATATTGTTGATGTATATTAAGCTTTTCTAATTTTCTGCCTTCAGTAACCCCCACTTCCTACTCATTAACATTAGTTGAGATCAATACTCTGTAATACCAGCACTAGGGAAATCTGCACTGAAAACGCACCCTTTGTGTGACAAAATGTTTACAAGTAGGTAAATTTAATAGTAGACGAACGGAGTAAGAATGCTAACCTGCATATCCCTAAGGTTCTGTTGGCTTGGTATACACCGACTTCCTGCCACATTTCCTTCTCTTCCCTTTGCTAATTGTTTTAGCAGATTTCCCATAAGGGAAATCAGCTATTAAGGTCGTACTCATGACGCGATTTTCGAAATTTTTCTTCAAATGTCCATCGATCCTACCTAGGAGATGACGAAAATGAGGTCCGTTCAAAGCTGTATATATATATATATATAGTTCATTCGACAAAGGTTCTGACACAAGTCATTTGACAAAAGTCTGACCAGTCATTTGAACCAAATATCAAAACAAGGCAGTTTGCCTTTATTCCAATCGTTCCAACGCTTCTTCGCGTTGCTGATGAGTCACCGTAAGTACGAAAACGATAGACCAAAGTCCCATCCTCCGAAACATGCCAGTCGGTGTTAACCGTTATGGCGCTAAGTTTCAAAATATATCAAGTTCCCAATTTCAGAAAATGATAAGTTTGGACTACTTCGTTTCGACCTTTCGGATCTCTTCAGCTAGGCGTGTGCTAAACGTGAGCTTTCGCTCCGAGTGCTAGCCTAGGACAAAGTTGAGTTGTTTAAATGGAAAATTTGCATACCTTTTGACAAAATTCGTCTTTTGGTAAAGTGCTTCTCCAAAACACTCTTCGGAAACGTCGTGAGCCAAGTTCATTCGACAAAGGTTCTGACACAAGTCATTTGACAAAAGTCTGACCAGTCATTTGAACCAAATATATATATATATATATATATTTGTCTGTTACCGCTCTAGCGGTCGCAATTATTGTTTAATCGTTACGAAAATCACTATTTAGTCGTTTTATGTAAAAAGAAAAATCAAGTTCGTTAACGGCTGAAATCGAACATGGTGGAGGGAGGGGGGACAGAAGTGAGTATCTTCGAAAATTCGGAATATCTCCATTACTATACGTCGGATCGAAAATGTATAGAACCAATCGTATTAAATGTACTATAATTATTAACCGAGATATTTGCATTTTTCAGTTTTCAGCCTTCATCACACCACCACTTCGACATACATAAACTATACTCTTTTATATAATAAACCACATTAATTGAAGTTTAAATATCAAATAATGTATTTAATGAGACCTTTATTTTACGATGATACATGGAAATATGTTCTGGTGTCCCACCCCGTCTTAATTTCTTGGATAACTTAAATTAGAGTAATTGAGACAACATTCTTTCTGACTCATTATTAATTACAGTACTAGATATAGTAAATAGTTCTCTATAAAATTAATATTAATATATTCTGATATATTTTAGTATTAGTTTTTCTTCTTTGGGGGCTCAGGTTGGCCTTGTAAGGCGTAGGTCTTAATCTTGCGTGTTAGACCTACAGTGGCGGATTCGATTCCCGCCCTGGGCAGTAGAAATTTACTTAGTGACAGACTCATTAAATAAACTCCTTGGGCCCACCTTGGCTAGAAACGGGTGGTAACCTGTAGATAACCCGGCCCAATTAGCCATAGTAGTATAAAGTGGACGTAAATAATAATGAACAGACAATTGTTTTTCTTTCCGGTGTGAGGCGGGCAGATCTGTTTGTTTACATTCCGAACGCTTCCTGTCTGCAGGCTATTAAAATTGAATGAAACATTTCTTATTTCCGTTTGTATTTATTTGTTTAATATTCACGGTGGTGTTGTGTTTGCAGTATGTAGATTTATCTATTACTAAACTTCACGAGGCAAATCTGTTTATTTTACGCAGCACCTGCGTGATGGACTTTTTTGTTTAATTATTTCTATTTTGTACAGAATTAACAAGGTAGATATTCCTAACTTAGTTTTATGAACCATAATACTATTACCAGTTGGTGGGTCCATAACCGCCATCATATTTCAAGGAGTGAACTTAAATTCGCAAATCCATTAAGCACATTATTATTAGTTTATTATTTAATTTATTTAAAAGAAATAAGCCAGTGGAGTTATACTTCTTGTTTTATTTCGGGGGGGGGGGATTCAAATGCCGATTCTAGGACATGACGGAAATATACCACAATAAAAATTGTATGTATGTATATGTATATATATATATAATTCTGCTGTACCGGTGGTATGTCACTGAACTCCTAAGGCTGGACCTATTTAATTGTATGCGTTTGGGTGACGCCCTGGATAGTTTAGATTCACAAATCAGCAGATGGATCATGAGTGGGGGTCGTAAGGGTGGCCTAAGATTAAAAATAGGGATATTTCGTTTCCTATTGGTTTTTCGGCAAATATCCTCAGAATTAAAGTTGTCTATTTTGTTATTAGGAGTAATTTTTGTTATATTCATTTTTGCCGTATAACAAAGGATAAACGAGATATACACTAAAATATTAAAGTGGGAGCCAACAATTTTATTGGGCACTAACGATTTAACAGAACTCAATATGTAAATTAGCAGTAATTCTTCCATGATTATGAGCAATATTATATTGTTTAGATTCGAACGGGAGTGGGGGTTATAAGGGAGGCCTGAATAAAAAATTTGCATCTTTTAACAGGGAAATCTGCTTTGTTATAACGGAGCCCCTGCTTGACGGACGTTTAAGTGTTGTACGCAAATCTCGTATAATTCCTGACTAGCCTTAGTACAACGAAACTTTATATTAGAAATATCCATTGATAATGGGGTTCAGCAGTAGGACTTATTAAAGATACATTTTTTTATTACCTTTTTTTTCAATCACGTAAAGAAAGATGAATACATTTTTCTGACATTTGGGTCATTGGGGAATATATGTTTCATTGCATAATAGTTTTATTCATGACATTTGTGATGAACATATGGATGATATGACTTTAGCAGATTTCCTTTAAGGAAATCAGCTATTGAGGTCGCACTCATGACGCGATTTTCCATCGATCCTACCCAGGAGATGATATATTTGTATGATATATATACAAATATATATATATATATATATATATATTATATATTGTCTAGCGGACATAATATTTGTTTTATCGTTACCTAACTCGTACTTTGTTTCAAGTAAACAGGAAGATCATGTTCGCTAAAGGCTGAATGAACTCGAACCAGTTGGTGGGGGGTTTACAGGAGGGATTTCGAAAATTCGAAATATCTCCATTACTATATGTCGGATCGATAAATTGTATAGAACCAATAATCCTAGAAATTAAATTTACTATAAATATTGTCATACACAATTTTTCTCTGTCTTGAATATTAACCGAGATGTTTGCATTTTTATTAAGCTATGGTCGCTTCTAGTCGTTTCCGCCGTATGCTAGTGCGGCCGTTTCCGTAACTGTTTGGCACCCGTATGGGGATTTCTCTATCGTATAACATTACTTGGAGAATCTGCTGAGTTTTCGCAGCCCCTGCGTGACAGACTTTTTTTTCTAGTGATAGATTAGGAGATCTGAATTATTAAATTCTTCAATAGACCTCCAATCAGTTTGAGTTAGTGCCGTTAGTTGGACAATATATTAGCAAGTCTACTGCAGATTGCTGCTTGTCGGCGGCTTTAATAATTTCTGTTCAATTCTCAAATTAAATTAGGGGGGTCGGGTCGAATATGTGGGGAGGAACCGCCCGGGGTCTGGCTAAATGAGGAGCTTGGATGCGGATATAGAGCGAGAGACTGAAGCCTGAGGGCTATGCAAATTCCAATCCGCGCCTTCCCTCCGCAGTTTTAGATATCTGATTTTAATTTCCTATATAGAAACCTCATTTCCAGGGTTTGCCCTGAGGCGGCGGACACAGAGCAGGAAACCTGTTGATAATGTTCCCACCAACTCCTCTCACTTGCCTCCTTTAAATGGCTTGTTTACTCGCCCTATTGCATTATTTGTTTATATTTTATTTACTCTCAGCTCCCTTGAGTCATAAGGTGGATCATAAGAACTTAAGGTTAAACAGATTTTTAAGTTGCTATAAGGTCTTATTCATGACGCGATTTTTGAAAACTTTCTTCAAATGTCCATCGATCCTAGATGACGAAATTGAGGTCCCTTCAAATTTTATATATATATATATATATATATATATATATATATATATATATATATATATATATATATATGTCTGTTAACGCTCAAGCGGTCGCCATTTTTGTTTGTTCGTTACTATACTCGATATTTAAACGTTTCGTGTAAAAAAACAGATCAAGTTCGTTAATGGCTAAAATCGGACCAGTCGGAGGGGGGGGGGGGTTAGAGGGGGAGAAGTATGAAATGTCGAAATATCTCCGTTACCATACGTCGGATCAAAATATTATATTAAATCCAATCTTATTGGAATTTTAATGTACTCTCAGTATTATTATATACATTTATTCTCTATCTTGAATATTATTTATTTAGTTTATTTAGGTGTGTCGCAATTTAAGCGATTCACACATTTTCTTGTTATGATTCTAAAATAGTAGAGGTAAAGCCACCTTATAAAAACCAATAAAAAAGGTTAAAAAATCTACAGAGGTAGGTAAAAATACGGTAATTTATTTTTTCTCCAGTGGATATTATTTTCAGTATATTTATTATTATTATATTATTTAATGTTATGATCTGGTTGTAAATGTGTGTGTCTTTGAGGTGTTTCATGACTTTTGTAATGTATGGGCTGTCGTCGTGTAGTCTTGAATATTAACCGAAATACTCGTATTTGCATTTTTCAGTTTTCAGCCTTTAGCAAACCCCCACTTCTAGTCATGTTATGTTAACAATACTCTGTTATGTAATAAACCACATTGTTCGAGGATTAAAAAAATTAAAAGGTCTATGAGAGCAATATTTGTTATTTAGTCATTAGTTATGTGCTTCCTAATATTGCATCAGTATAAGGGGGGGGGTTACTGAAGGCAGAAAACTAAAATATGCAAATAACTCAGTTAATAATTAAGATTAAATAAAAACAGATGTAGGTTTTTAATGGTGTTTTAAATAATTAAATTTACAGAAGTGGAGTTTTAAATAATTCACATAGTTATTGTTTTGTTTAGAATATTGTGTGTGTTTGTTTATGTGCTCTAGTCTATAGCGATCGCTATTAGGAGATTCTATTGAGGTCATGACGCGATTCTCAAAATTTTTTCTTCAAAAATCCATCGATCCTTCCCAGGAGATAGTCGTTACCAAACTCGATATTTAGTCGTTTTATGTAAAAAGAATGATCAAGTTCGTTAACGGCTGAAATCGGACCAATGGGAGGGGGGGGGTTTAGAGGGAGTGAATTTTTAAAATTCGAAATATCTCCGTTATTATATGTCGGATCGAATAAATGTATAAAATCATTCTTAAGTAAATAAATGCTCTATAAATATTGTTATATACATTTATTTCCTGTGTTGAATATTAACGGTGGTTTTGCATTTTTCAGTTTGCACCCTTCAGCAAACCCTCACCAAATTTTAAATACCAAATATTCGTTTCAAGAGGCTTTTATTATACGAGATACATGCAAATATGTTCTGGTGACCCCCCCTCCCCCTTCATAAGTTTTTGGACTATTTAAATTTGATTGATTGAGATTAAAATTATTCTGATTTATTATAAATTACAGTACTAGGCATAGTAAATAGTTTTCAATGAAATTAATACATTATGTTCTGGTATATTACAGTAATTGTTTTTCTCTCTGGTAAGTAGTTGGTAGAACTGTTTGTTTACATTTCAGATGCTGTCCATGGGGAGGCTTCTTATCGTTTGTATTTTTTCACTTGATATTCACGGTGGTGTTATGTATACCGTTATGTAGATTTATCATTTGATAAAATTCATTCTGGAAATCTGCTTAGTTTACGCAGCTCCTGCGTGAAGGGACTTTTTTTTATCGTTACCGCACTAGTTTTATGTATATTGTAGATCAAGTTAATGTCTAATGATATTTTTATAGTCAAGATGAATACTTTACAAATATTTAATTATAAAATTAAAGTACAAAATAGTTGTCATCAATTTATGAACATATTAAATATCCCTTCACGTTTGTCATCATTTATAAACTTCTATAAATTAATTAATCCATTATTTAAAAGTGTACGTTATATGTTTAGAATTGCATTAAGATAGTTTGAGAAATTAATTTATCCTTCCTATTCCTAGTAAACATTTTCTTGCGTTACAAACTTAATTGGAACTGCCTTACATGTTTCGTGTCTTATTTGCCACCTCTTGAGTAGCTATCCCTTTTTAAAAAATATGTATAAAAAAATTAATAATAACATTAATTTAACACATTGCTTAATTATTCTTCTGCTTTATATTGTATTTGTAGGTGCCTACATCTTTTATATATTTGTTAAATCTAATTATAAATTGCTACTTACATTTCTGAAGTGCTCGTTTACCTTTTAGCAGATTTCCCTCAAGGGAAATCAGCTATTGAGGCTTTACTCATGACGCGATTTTCGAAAAATTTCTTCTAATGTCCATCGATCCTACCCAGGAGATGACGAAAATGAGGTCCGTTCAAAATTTTATATATATATATTTGTCTGTTAACGCTCTAGCGGTCGCAATTTTTGTTTGATCGTTACGAAACTCGATATTTAACCGTTTTATGTGAAAAGACAGACCAAGTTCGTGAATGGCTAAAATTGGACTAGAGGGAGTGGGGGGGGGATTTTCGAAAATTCAAAATATCTCCGTTATTATGCATCGGATCGAATAATTGTATAAAACGAATCTTATTGCAAATTACATTTACTATAAATATTGTTATTTACATTTATTCTCTATCTTGAATATTAACCGAGATATTTGCATTTTTATGAAGTCTGTGGTCGGGTATAGTTCGGATTAGGTCGGCCATTTCCGTCGGCTCAGGTGGGATCCTTCTTCTAACCTTATCTGTCGTTCCTAACCTTACCTTACCTTTGTTAATTTGTGAGATTTATGCAAATACGTTCTGTTCATCCGCCCCCTCCCCGTCTTTAGTTCTCGGACTACTAAAATTTTAGTTATTAAAATATAAATTATTATTACAATTCAGAAGCCGTTTCAGTTGGGAATTTATTTTAATTAACTGAAAGATTTCTCATTACCGTTTGTATCGCGGTGGTATTGTGTTACCAGTATGCAGATTTCTCTATTGCTAAACTTCACATGGGAAATCTGCTTAGTTTCCCAGCCCCCGCGTGACTGACTTTTATACTATGTAGCGGCTGTCTGACCAGGAGGAGGGAATACAAAATTCAAATGTTTTAGTTACATAATTCTGATCAGAAAACCTTGTTTCTTAAACATATGTGTTCCAAATTTGATTTTCTAGAATTTATTTCATTCGTCGTACCTAATTTGAATATTAAGGAAGTTACTTCTACTTTTTTTCAAATAAAGTCTGTGGTAACTGTTTCAATAATTCTGGTAATGCAATTTATACAGACTATTTACCACTTGCGAGATGTTGTGAGCTCGTTAATAAATTACTGCAGATTTTCTACAATTGAAGTTCGAATTCTAAATGTACTTTTGAACAGCATTGTTTTATTTTTTGAGGAAGGAAATTTTTTCTTCTACTCTTCTGTCTGAAGTGGGTTTAAAATGTTTATTTGTATTGATTATCCTGAGGAACTTCTGTTTTTCGAAATGGTTGTGCATATTGTTGTCACTCCAAAACAGCCTATTAGAATCAGGTGCCTGTTTAATATAAATTAGTTATTCTTATACATCAGGGATTTTTAGTATTTGTTTTCTTTAGCCAAAGCATCTATATAAATATTTTTTTTATTTATGTCCTTAATTTACTTTAAAATTTAAAAGCTCATGAAATTTAACAATTCACGTTAGTCTCTTACAGACGTCACCATTCGAATTGTTTAGAAGCCGTGGTCAATTTATTCATACTGATATTTGTAAAAACTAATGTGCATATTGCAGCATGTGAAGTACTCTTACTTTCTTATCATTGATTAAAGTTATTTTTATCTATTGATATTTCATTATTTTAAAGCATTCTAATGTGATTTTTTTCTATTTTTCAGGTATGACATAGTTGAAATTTGATGGCAATTTACGTAAGTAAACTCTATTTTAGTATTTTTAGTGTGATTATATATAGAATTGTAGATATAATAGATCAAAGAAAAAATTATAAATCCTTAGGCAGTATTAATTAATAGAAATGATTTACATTACACTGTGTCATGAAAAGCGCATATTAAGTGGGTTTTTTTTATGTGTTTCTTGAAACTGATATAACGAACAAAAGATACACAATCTCAAAAAGTTCGTCACGTATCTGAAAACGTATAGTTCAATGAGAACAATATTTGGTATTTAGGTTTCAAATAATGTACTTCATAACATAGCGGCTTATTTGTTATTAATTTGACATGCGTAGGAGTGGGGGTTTACTGGAGGGCGAAAAAACTAGAAAATGCAAATATCTCGGTTGATTTATAGAACATTACATTTGCAATAAGATTGAGACTATACAATTTTTCGATCCGACACGTAACAACGGAGATATGTTCCACGTGACTCACACGGCCCTCCCCCTACAGATTTGAACAAAAATCTTTTAGGGGTTTAGTACCTAATAAAAAAAAATCTGTTGAAGCGGGAGAACGCACTTTTCAAGCGTTCGTCTAAAATGAATTGTTAAAGTTTGTCTTAAAGTTGTTCTCATATTTTTATATCTTGAGCTAGAAAATATTAAATATCTTCATTAAATGTAAAATAAAATAATATCAAATAAATTGGTAAAGATAAATAAAAGCGTTTAAAAATATTAAAATATCTGAGGTATTGTTGACAATAGTTATATACTTAAGTTTTCAATTAATAATATTAAATATTTCCTTATACCAATTACATCTTTGACAGAAAGCATTCGAATTTTCTTTAAATATACCGGATACGCTAAAAATTAAAAAAAAAAAAAAAAAAAAAAAACTTTTTATTTCTTTATTAATATTAGATATTCACCCCCGACGAGTTTCGATCTCGAGATTTCCGATTACAAAAGGATAGTGCTGCCCCATGGGCCACAGGGGACTCCTAGAGATAGGTGTCTTGGGAACAACTCAAGACGTTCAGGCAAACTCTGACAATTAGCAGATTTCCCTTAAGGTCGTACCCATGACGCGATTTTCGAAAAATTTCTTCTAATGTCCATGGATCCTACCGAGAAGGTCGCAATTATTGTTTAATCGTTACCAACCTCTATATTTAAAGGTTTTATGTAAAAAGTTCGTTAATAGCTGAAATCGGACCATTGGGAGGGGGGGGGGGCATTTCGAAATATCTCCGTTACTATGCGTCGGATCGAAACATTTTATAGTATATTGCAAATTAAATTTACTATAAATATTGTTCTATACTCTTATTCTCTATCTTGAGTACTAACCGAGATATTTGCATTTGTATTGTGTGTGGTGTCGGCTATGTTCGGGACTTTCCGCCGAGAGCTAGTGCGGCCATTTCCGTAACTGTTCGTCCCTCGTGAATAGGTTTAGAGATTCCTTACTACTAGTGTTATTATTAGGCAGATCTCTATTGTAAAACTTCACGTGGAAAATCTGCTTAGTTTACGCAGCCCCTGCTAGACGGACTTTTTTTTTTTTTTTAGATGAACACTTGAGAAGTGTGTTCTCTCTCTTAAACAGAATTGGTTTATCATTAGGTACTAAATATTAAAATATTTTCGTTCAAATCGGTGTGGATAAGGCCATGCTCTCTCCTTGTCAGTGGACAACATTTCGCCATGAGGAAATATAATTTAAAATGCATTTTCCGACGCTGGAAAATGTATTTTTAAATGAGAACAAGTTGTAAAACGTAGGAATAGAAAAAGAAATTGCATGAACGGTCTAAACGGTAAGGCATTCAATAACTAGATTAAATAGGAATCGATAGAGAGCTAGGAAGAGACGAGGTGCTTGCCACTTTGCTGAGGAGCATTGAGAAAAAGTCCTCAAATTTAGTATTTTCCAACAGAAATACATTTTTCTCGCAAACTACTCTAAGAGTCCTTATCAGTGTTCTATTAAATGTCTTTTTTTTTTTTTTCAATCCTTCGGTCTTTTATATAGCAAATGAAAAAAAAAATGAATTAAACTAAACATTTTTTTACTAAAAAATAATTGTCTTCGATCCCTCCCAGTAGTTATAATTATTTTTTTGAAAATTAACCTGTTTAAAATAGAGTTGAATTATTTTATTTATTATGGCCCACTTTCATTTATTTTTAATTTGAATAGGATAGGGTTACCACCTTTTTCAAACCAGGTTGGGACTAAAGAATTTATTTAATCAGTTCGTCACTAAATAAATCCCTATTTCCCAAGCGGGAATCGAGCTCGACACTCTAGGCTCACAATGTGAGATTGTTTCCAACTGCTCTACAATCTTTATTCGGAGATATATATTATTTAGATACTATTTTAATTAATAATTTTTTGATTTTGATAAAACATTTTACAATTTTTAGTTATTTTAAAATCTTTGTAATGCTGTGATTTATGTATTAATTAGTATTCGGCGTTTATGCATTAATTAGCATTATACTTTCAAGTCTTGATCCTGTGTAGGAGGAATTTAATAGGACCTGAATCGGCTACAATCATTTAATATACCTTTTTTTCCTTCCTCTGACTTTTTTTTAATCCGGCTCATAATAATGAATGTATTTATGATTTTTCTGTTTCCAACTGCCCCCCCCCCCTCACCTGCCCGATTATAGTCGTTAACGAACTTGATATTTAGTCATACATCGAATTGGGTCAGGATCAAACAATTATTCCGATCGCTAGAACGGAATATTAGCAGATTTCCCTAGGGAAATCAGCTTTTGAGGTCGTACTCATGACGCAATTTTCAAAATAATTCTTCAAATGTCCATCGATCCTACCCAGGAGATTACGAAAATGAGGTCCGTTCAGAACTATATATTTGTCAATTAACACTCAAGCAGTCGAAATTTTATTTAATAGTTTTATGTATGTAAAACTATGTAAAAGAAAGATCAAGTTCGTTAACGGCTGAAATCGGACAAGTGGGAGGGGGTATTTCGAAATATCTCCATTACTATGCGTCGGATCGAAAAATTTTATAGTATATTACAAATTAAATTTACTATAAATATTGTTAAGTACATTTATTATCTAACTTGAATATTAACCCAGATATTTGCATTTTTATTATGTTTAACGGACATTGCTATGGTCACTTCTATTCGTTTCCGCCGAAAGCTAGTTCGGTTGGTCCCTAACTGTTCGGCACTCGAATGGAGATTTCTCTAGTATAACTTTACGTGGGAAATCTGCTTAGTTTACGCATCCCCTGCGTGACTGACTTTTGTTCTCTGGGGGTGAGACTCCGTATTTCCAAAATACGTAATTATCTCTGGTTATTTTTTCATGTATTTAATTACTCTGAACTACATTTTTACACACCACACGATTTTGAAAAATTGTATATAGGCTTATGCGCTTTCTTGTACGTTAACTGTCTAATTAATAGTAATGTACTTTCTCGAGAATTTATAGTGTAAAATCTGAGATGTGCTACTCTTCTTTCCCCCTAAACTTTTAAAAAATGTTGATAAAAATATTACTAAATGTAATTGTGTGTAGAGGACATAATAACTTGGTATTAAGTTACAAAATGAGTTTTAGGCTGGTGTAATTGTCTGTGGCGTTCATAAAAGTGGTCTAATGATTGAAAAATTGCTATTTCCGGGCATATAGTCCCAACTTCAATCCAAGATCATTAGACAATGGCATTAGCAGCTTGGATTAATAAAGTCTCTCACACAGGGGCAATAGCTAAAAAAATCTACATTTTTGTAACACAACAATACCGTGAGTATTAAGTAAATTAATACAAATGGTAGTGGAATCTTCCAGTCAATTTAATAACTTCCCAAATACCCTTTGATCTCCGTATTTCCAAAATTCGTGACTACCTCTTTAATATTTAGCAGATGTACTCATGACGCGATTTTCAAAAATTTCTTCAAATGTCCATCGATCCTACCCAGGAGATGACGAAAATGAGATCCGTTCAAAATTATATATATATGTGTGTTTTAACGCTCAAGCGGTCGTAATTTTTGTTTGATCGTTACCAAACTCGATATATAATCGTTTTATGCAAAAAGACAGATCAAGTTCGTTAACGGCCTAAATCGGACCAGCGGGAGGGGGGGGGGATTTTCGAAAATTCGAAATATCTCCGTTACCTTACACCGGATCAAAAAATTGCATAGAACCAATCTTATTGTAAATTAAATTTACTATTAATATTGTTTTATACATTTTCTCTATTCATATCATTCTCTGTCTTGAATATTAACCGAAATATTTGCATTTGTATTAAATTTGAGCCGGTAACGGACGACAGTTTCCCGCCAAAAGCTAGGCCTTTTGCCGTAACTGTTCGGCTCTCGTATGGAGATTTCTCTATTGTATAACTTCACGTGGGAAATCTGCTTAGTTTACGCAGCCCCTGCGTGACGGACTTTTCACGTATTTAATTTTCGCAACACTATATATTTCTAAGTGAAGTTTTCACCTTCTAGGAAGATCGATGTTCATAGAAAACATTTTTGAAAATCGTGCCACGAGTGCAACCTCAATAGCTGATTTCTGTCAAGAACATCTGCTTAACTTATTGTTGGATTTCATGGTTTTAACTTGACTTGGTTTATTGGTTGTTTGAGCATCGTATGGTCCCATTGCGTAGGAGCTTTACCACCGTATCAGCAGCGAAGTGATGTATGAATACAGGCAATTAGGTAGATGCTAGCATGTCACCCTTCACATCCTCCCACCTCTGGGCCAGATCACTCAAGGCCCTCTTCGCCGAGTTGGCCTGGGAAATTTCTCCGCAGAAATATCCCAAGTTGTAGAGGTGACGTAGAATGGTTACCGCCTGCTAGTTGGAGAGTTCCCTTGCTAATTAATGTATCAGTCCCAGTCGCTAACTTCCAACAGATGTTGAGGGCAACCCCACAACTTTCTCTCCCTCTCCCAGGTACAGGACACACTATCACAAATCCAATCCTCTTACTCTCAGCTACTAATCTCGTTTGACCCCATTTACACTCTAATTCAATCATATAACTTTTCTTTAGTATGTTTCCTCTCTCTTGAGCTGTTTCCAAACTCCATATTCCCTCCCCGCAGGACATCGGCTACTTTCTAATCGATGTCCGTCTCTACCTTTAGGAATTAGTTCCTGTTTTTCAATCCGTAGAGTACAACCAGGAGTGGAAGCCATATTGATAACATTCCAGGGAAGCTGGGTAATAAAAATTTCCCTTCAAATGTCCATCGATCCTACCTAGTAGTTGGTGAAAATGAGGTCCGTTCAACTAGTGGTCGAATTTTTGTTTGATCGTTGCTAAATTCCATATTTAAACATTTTATGTATGTTTAGGCGGAAGGCTTGTTTTAAAGGCAATACTAAGAGAGCATTTAGACTGAACCATTTGTTATTTCTCCTGGAGAGATGAGGGAAAAAGAAAAAAAAAAACAACTATGTGAGTTCTCTTAAGAATTAGGTATATTGAAATAGTTCATTATATATCTATATACTACACGTTATATCTAGAGGTTGAACAAGACAAAGGAACTTTACTTTATGCACTAACTTATCGGCAATAGAAATTAAGAATTAAGTATATTATAATAAAATTGTAATTTGAGCAGTAAACAAAGGAACGTAAAGTTATGAACTAATATGGCGGCCATATAACTATATACACTAAATGAGCGATGGGTCCTATAATATATGAGTACTCATTCGATATTTGCGCAAATAATGCTAGCATTATTAAATAGGTACTTGCGGGAATCATGCACTTTCCTTGAAATGATGGAGTCTTCTCGCTTGTTGCGGTGATAAACACAGGATGGTAGCGTTGCAGAGAAGGAGAAAGGGGGGGAGCAGAGGATGAGAAGTCTGTTCACTCCAACAGGTGCACACCAAGAACTGACTTCTCTTTGTAACGGCCGCTCAGATCAGCTGTATGCCACAGCCTCCGCGCTCTGCAGGTGTGTGTGTGGCGGGTTTATGAACTAGCTAAGCGAGTGCGGGAGATACAATTCAACTGGCGACTGAACAATGTAAAAAGACAGATGGAGTTCGTTAAAGGCTGAAATCGGGCCAGTGCGAGGCGGGTTAGAGGAGAGGATTTTCCGAAAATTCCAAATATCTCCGTTACTATAAGCCGGATCAAAAAAGTATAGAATGAATCTTATTGCTAATTAAATCACTATAAATATTGTTATATACATTTATCCTCTATCTTGAATATTAGCCATTTTTCAGTTTTCAGTCTTTAGTAAACCCCCACTTCTACTCGTGTTACATAAACAATACTCTGTTACATAATAAACCACGTTATTTGAAGCTTAAATACAAAATATTGTTTTCCAGAGACCTGTATTATACTAAATACATGCAAATATGTTCTTGTGACCTCCCGTCTTAAATTCTTGGACTACTAAAATGTGATTGATTAAGATAATAGTTATTCTAATTCATTATAAATTACAGTATACGATATAACAGTTTTCAATAAAATTAATATGTTATATTTCGATATTTTTCTTTCCGGTGGGCATTTGCCAAGACTTGTTTGTTAACATTTCAGGCTCTTCTTGTCTGGAGGTGTCTTATTATCGTTTGTATTTATTCACTTGATATTGAATGTGCTATTGTGTTACCATTATATTGATTTATCTATTATTAAACTTCACGGGGGATATCAGCTTAGTTTACCCAGCCCCTGCGTGACGGAGTTTTTCCTCTACAATGCGTTTTATTTAGGCAAAGTGCACTTTCAGAGCAACAGCTCCATCTTAGTGCTGGTCGAAATGAAATACACAAAACGAAATGAATAAACATGCTTTCAACATTATTTTAAATATTAAACAAATCCAAAAGCCTTAGCCTAAACAATAAATAAAATGAAATTCAAACCAAAGTTAAAGGTAGAATGAATAAAACTGAAATATAAATAAATGACCGAGAAAATGTATCAATCATCATTTAAAATGATACTATATTAAATATCTCATTAGCGTATTATAATAAAAATTTCTTTTACTGGTAGAAATTTTACTTTGCTGTAACGGAAATCAATTAATGTATTATCTCGGTATTTTGGAAAAGATTTTTTCCAAATACTCTTCATTCTAACCTAGTAGTTAGTAACAAAAACGGCTGTTAAAAAATGATATATGGAATGAGATAGATGGAATTTTTCGGGTGGCATTATAGTCCTTTTCTGGCTTTACGCCGCTCTCGAGGAGGACTCGAGATTCGTGAACAGTTTTTTTATAGTAAGTGATCAACTTGACGTACAACCCCTTTAACCAAGTAGGGCCTGGAATGAACTGTCCCTTGTAGACTGACTGACCCCATTGGATTCCAGAGGGACTCAAACCAGTTTTCAGCCTGCGTGCAGGCGGGTTCTAATACAGTCAAAGTCATTCATTGCTAGGGGCTGTCAGACGTATACTCCCGCTTTTTACTGCAGTGGCTAATTGGGATGGGTTATCAACCCTTTTCTTGCCGGGGTGGGACTAAAGATTTTATTAATCGAGAGGTAAGCAATTTTACAAAAACAACACAATGTAAATATATTCAAGCATGTTAGTTTAGGTGCTTTATATTAATTAAAGTTACTTCAGATAAATTTTCCACGAATTCTATATATATATATATATATATATATATATATATATATATATATATATATATATATATATATATATATATATATACAGGGTGGGGCAGTCAAACCGCACGATTTAACAAAGCCAGTGTAGTAGAGGAGGTGTATGGTGGGGGAAGTAGCAGTGACCGGAATGTTCTAGACGTTTGGAAGTTAGTAACCATGGAGAAGTGGACCGGTGAACAGCGCGGCTTCATTGTTACAGCATATTTAGAAAATGGCCGAAGTTTCATTCGTGCACAACGCGAGTTCCGCCTACATTTTCATCTTGCGCCTCGTGCGCCTGTTCCAAGCAGGAAAGCCATTTCTGTTTGGACTAACAATTTAAAAACAGCGGGTAAAACAACAGTAACAAGGGGTGGTAGTGTAAGAACTGTTAGAACGCCCGAGAATGTGGAAGCTGTACGTGAATCGTTTACAAGAAGTCCACGAAGATCTGCCAGGCGCCATAGCATTGCTCTTGGACTTTCAACTCGCACCGTAAGACGAATTTTACATGATGACTTACATTTACATCCGTATAAAATTCAAATTGTGCATGCTTTGAATCCTACAGACTATCCTATTCGTGTTGGCTTTTGTGAGCACATGTTACAGTTATTTGAAGACAACCCACTGCTCGTCCATAACTTATGGATGAGCGATGAGGCTCATTTCCATCTAAGTGGAAACGTAAACAAACAAAATTTTCGGTATTGGGCTGTTCTTAATCCTCAAGAGCTTCATGAAAGGCCACTCCATTCGCCCAAAGTGACTGTTTGGTGTGCGATGTCTACGAATGGAATAATTGGCCCATATTTTTTTGAGGATGACAACGGCCACGCCGTTACAGTAACATCAGCTCGCTATATTCAAATGCTGAACAACTTCCTCATTCCTGAACTTCGACGATTTCATGTGAATGAGGACACTTATTTTCAACAAGATGGAGCAACTAGCCATACGGCAAGAGTATCAATGGATCTTATGAGAAATCTTTTTCCGAACCGCTTGATCAGTAGGAATGGGGATATTCAGTGGCCTCCTCGATCACCCGATCTAAGCTCGTGTGATTTCTTTTTATGGGGATACCTCAAGTCAAAGGTTTTTGAGACTCGTCCAGCAACAATACAGGACTTAAAAATGCGGATTACACAAGAAATTCGTGCAATAACACCAGAGGTGCTACGACGTGTTAGTGAGAATTTCAGTTCAAGACTTAGACAATGTGTGCAAAATGATGGTCGCCACCTTACTGGAGTAATATTCAAAAAGTAACAATTTTTCTGTTTATAACAAAAATTTCCATTCGTGTTCTTACTATTTGTTGAAATATATTACTTAAAAATATTTTCTGTGTAAGTTATTTTAATACCTAAAATAGTGCCGTTTGACTGCCCCACCCTGTATATATATATATATATATATATATATATATATATATATATATATATATGTGTGTGTGTGTGTGTGTGTGTGTGTATTAAGCCATCGTTAAAAAAATAATTCCTTCAATTCAGTCACACGACGCCGTGTCCTTATTCCGTTTCTTGTGTCCTTACTCATCGAGGGGTTAAATAAATACCCGTCATCGTTTTTTTTTTATTAATGAAATATAACATTTTTTTATTATTACATATGATTGATTATATATAATAGAACCGTCCCTATTTAAGTAATTCGCTAAAAATATTACACCACGTCGTTGTTCAAATCAACTTTCGTTTAGAACTTTGAAGGTTAAATAACCTATTGAAGAGTGTGGGCTCTCGTAAATCATTGGAGTTAATAAATTTGTGTATTTGTATGAATTAAAGAAATTATTTTCAGAGTATAATTTCTCAAAATAGTTTCTTATAAATATTAGGCGGCATCTTCGAGGCGCCAACTCGCTTGCATATTGGTCGGAGAAGACCGCCTAGAAGTTACTAGATTCCTGGCTCAATCTACGCCAAGCTGTGTAGGAAAGCACTTATTTGGATCCTAGTAGTTCTTAAATGCCTGATTAAATAGGAGTGTGTTTCCATTTGAAGTAGCAATGAAATCCCTCAAGTAGACCATGATGTATTTTTCGCAACACACACACACATATATATATATGTATATATATATATATATATATATATATATATTTGTTTTGTTATGTAATTTTCTCTACGGCCATAATGGGCCTAGAAAGTTATTTAGAATTCTTGATTTCAGTCTTAATTAGGGTGTATTATGTATTTAATTTATTTGTTTTAATAGCATATATTTTATTCCATTCCTTTATTCAAGTTTCTTAGAAGAAAATACATGCAATTAGTTTTCCTTGCTTGTCGTTCTTATTTGGTTGAGCTTAGATGGCAGTATTTAGACTTAAACCTCTCCTTTATGTGATTTTCCATCTCATTATTAACATCAAACGTATTCCTGTGTTATCCTGGCTTCGAAGAATACTGGAGAAACAAACCTCTAATGGTTTCGAGGTATTGCATCATTTGGCCAATTTCTAAAACGTATAGGATTTCTCATACAAATAGTAGGTACAGAATGACCAGTTCTCACAACAAACAATTCCATGAAAGAATTTTTATGAAATCGAATCTGTATTCTGAACTGCATTTTTACACACCACACATATTAAGACGATATTCAAGAATTGTATAGGCTTATGTGCTTTATTGTACGTTAACTGTCTATTTAATAGTAATGTACTTACTCGAGAATTTATATTGTAGAATCTGAGATGTGCTACTCTTCTTTCCCTATAAGATTTTAAAAAAATTTTCATAAAAATAAATTACTAAATATGTTGTATGTAATTGTTAGAGGACATAACTTGGTATTAAGTTACAACATAAGTTTTAAGCCGGTGAAATTGTAGTCTGTGGCGTTCTTGAAAGTGGTCCAAGAATAATGCATGATAGGCATTAGCAGCTTGGATTAATAAAGTCCCTCACACTGGGGCTGCGTATACTAAGCAGACTTCCCATGTTAAGTTTCGCAATAACTAAAAAATATACATTTTGATGACACAACACTACCGTGAGTATTAAGTAAATTAATACAAATGGTAGTGGAATCTTCCAGTCAATTAAATAACTTCCCAACGGAAAGCTTCTCAATTGTAAACAAACCGGTCTACTAACTGCTCAGAGCGGCACAGATAGATAGAGATTAATTTTATTGAAAACTATTCGTTATATGTAGTTCTGCAATTTATAATGGATCAGAATACTTTTTATCTCAATCACTAAAATTTTAGTACTCTAAGAACACAAAGGAGTTCAATGAAACTGTTCAAATGAAATTGAACTCCAATGAAAACTATATTTGGTATTTATTTATTTATTTATTGGAGCTTCGCAGCTTCGGCGATGTTGCTCTAAACAAAAGTATTAGTAACTTAAAAGAGAGGTGTATTTATTTGGTATTTAGCCTTGGAATGAAGTGTTTCATGATTTAACAGCTTATTCATACAATGGTATGAGTGGAATTTGTTACAGGCTAAAAACTGATAAATGCAAATATCCCGGCTAATATTGATGATAGACAAAAAATGCCATAACAATATTTATAGTGCATTTTATTTCGATCCGACGTATAGTAAAGGAGATTTTTCGAAAATTCCCCAGTAAACGCTCCCCATCCCTCCCACTTGTCCAATTTTAGCCATTAATGAACTTGATTTTATTTTTTACATTAAACGATAAATATCAGGTTTGGTAACGATCAAACAAAAATTGTGACCGCTAGACCTTTAGCAGACAATATATATATATATATATATATATATATATATATATATATATATATATATATATATTAAATGACCTCATTTTCGTCATCTTATGGGTAAGATCGATAGAAAATTGAAGACATTTTTCAAAACTTGTTTCATGATTGCAATAAAAGAGGAAATCGTGGTTTTGTGATATTCCAAAATCCGATATGACCTAGTCCTACGACGGTTTTCCACCCCCTTGCTTTTTTAAATTGGCTATTAAAATAAATGTTGTGTTAATATATAATTCAAAGTTAAACGAATATGCCCTCATGACATTTGCCTAATAATAGGAACTTATGTGATCCCGTGTTATAGTATTCATGTTTATTGTGTAGCTCAGTTAAGACTACCTTCCCTCTACTAATCTATTTGTGGTATTAAAGAAGTCCGTCACGCAGGTGCTGCTAAACTAAGCACTAGCTGCAAAACTAGTAATAGGTAAATCTACATACTGGTAAAACAAAACCATCGTGAATAAATACAAACGGAAATAAGAAATGTTTCATCCAATTTCAATAACCACCCCACAGGAAGCGTTAGGTTAGAAATGTATACATACGGGTCTGCCCGCCTCACACCGGAAAGAAAAACAATACTGAAATATATAAGAATATAACATAAATTTAATTGAGAACTATTTACTATATCTAGTACTGTAAATAATGAGTCAGAATTGTTATCTCAATCAATCAAATTTTACCACCAGGACATATTTGCCTGTATCTCGTATAATAAAGGTCTCTTGAATACAATATTTGGTATGTAAGCTTCGAATAATGTGGCTGAAGGCTAAAAACTGAAAAATGCGCATATCTCCGTTAATTTTCAAGATAGTAAACAAAATGTATATAACAATATTTATGGTACATTTAATTTGCAATAAGATTGGTTCTATACAATTGTTCGATCCGACGTATAGTAACGGAGATATTTCGACTTTCGAAAATCCTCCCCTCTAACCCCCCCCCCCTCGGTCCAATTTCAGCCGTTAACGAACTTGATCTTTCTTTTTACATAAAACGACTAAATATCGAGTTTAGTAATTAGTAAACAATAATTGTGACCACTAGTGCGGTAAAGGACAAATACACACACACACACACACACACACACACACACACACACACACACACATATATATATATATATATATATATATATGCAGTTTTGAACTGACCTCATTTTCATCATCTCCTGGGTAGGATCGATGGACATTTGCAGAAACATTTCGGAAATTGGGTCACGAGTACGACCTCAATAGCTGATTTCCTTTATGGAAAATCTGCTAATATACATTGTGATTTAAATTTAGGATTATATTCTGAGTGAATGAATTGCAATTAGCGAGAATTTATATTTTCTGTTGGAATTTTTTACCCGCTTCAGTGGAGCATTGATTAGTTCTAAGTCGTTGTACTAATGTAATGGGAATGTTGACAATTTGAGTTTTTGATTCGGCCGAAAACGACTTTGTGATTCGATGAAGGGCTGCTCATTCTGGCGGGGCGAGATATTCCCTGTAATGAGGATATAATTGAAATCTGCTCGGGAGAACGAATCGCCTCATATGCTAATTATTCGTCGTTCATTTAGGGGCTCGTAATGGCCCTCTTCACAAAATACTCTCGGCAAGATGTTCAATCAGTTCCTATTTATTCCCTCTCTTCAAATCATATATATATATATATATATATATATATATATATATATATATATAAACAGAAAATAACATCATTATAACGAATATATATATATATATATATATATATATATATATATATATATATTCGTTATAATAATGTTATTTTCTGTTTGTAAAACCAATAATTTTGCTGTACTTTATTTTCAGTTTTCTTTGAATAAAAAATACATAATATTAGTACATTCTATTAATTTTTACACCTTTTTCCAAGACATAACATATTGTTCCATTCTTCATATTCCATTCTTTTGGGCAAAAAAGAGGTAGCTCCAAGGATTATCCACGTACCACCAACATTTGGATGATATTTTTTGAATGAAAATACTGTTCTAATATGTAAACACCTTAATTGAAAGTAAGCAACAACAATATTTTTACATAACTTAAAATTTGAATTTTTTAAACTTTTTTTTTTTTTTGGTTTCCCAAAAACTAAGAAAATTGGAGCTACCTTCTTTTTGCAGCAAACCCTTCAATTGCAAATATCTCGGTTAATATTCGTGATAGAGAATAAATGTATAGAAATATATTTATAGTAAATCTAATTTGCAATAAGATTGATTTTGTACAAGTTTCCGTCCCCCTCCCTTTGGTCCGATTTCAGCCGTTAACGAACTTGATCTTTTTTCTTACTTAAGACGATTAAATACCGAGTTAGGTGACAATTAAACAAAAATTGCGACCGCTAGAGTGTTAACTGTCTAAGTATATATATATATATATATATACACATATATATATATATATATATATACTTTATTCTCACATAGAAAACTTTAAGTGGCGAGTTCGATTCCCGCTTTAGTGACAGAATTCATTAAATACAATACAAAACCCTGGCTAGAAAAGGGTGGTAACCTGTAGATAACCCGTCCCAATTAGCCTTAGTTGCAAAAAGTGGGCGGTGATATAAATAAATAAATATATATATATTTGAACGGACCTCATTTTCGTCATCTCTTGGGTAGGATATAAAACTTAAAGAAATTTTTCGAAAATCGCGTCATGAGTACGAGCTGATTTCTCTTAAGGAAAATTTGCTAAAAAAATGAATTAAAAACTATATTCTGTCCCCGATCGACCCTAATCTCTGTAATACAGTATAAAAAATTATTTCACCACTTAATTATAAGTTCAACACAGTTTACACATTATTTCAAAGAATGCTGATTTTTCCTATTTCCTTCTTAACATACAGGATGTCGTTTAATTAAGGACTAACTAAGATAGACGTTTTTAAATTAGTTCTTTATGTTAAGAAGGGCTGTTGGCTAGTATTATTCATTTATCACTGTCTGGAGTAAATCATTATTGTTATAGGATATTTTTTTTATATAACGCATTACTCTGATCATTAAACGAATCTATATATGGAATTCTTGCGTTCATTTTAATTAGCATTTTCTTCAATTTATATGTTCGAGACCATTTGCCAATCTTGTTTTTTTTAGGTAGTTACATATTGTATTTCTCTTAATTATTGCATCCAAATGTTTTTCGTTTCTGGTGAATGCTATATATCAGAATTCGTTCTCCCATTGCTTGTTTCAAATATCACAACTCAATAATATTTAATTGTTTTTATTTACGTACGTCCACTTTACGGGTTACCACCCATTTTTGATATCAGTTGTTGTAGTTGTACTCATGATTTTAGAAAAATATCCTAAATGTCCATTGATCCTACCTAGGAGATAAAGAAAATGAGCTCTGTTCAAAATTTTATATATATATATATATATATATATATATTACATATGCATACATACATGTTTTTCTGTTAATGCTCTAGTGGTCATAATTTTTGTTTGATTGTTGTTGGATATTTAAACGTTTTATGTTAAAATTAGATTATGTTCGTCAACGTTTGAAATCCGACCTTTGGTCGGGGGGGGGGGGATTTCGAAAATTCGTAATATCTGTTACGTTCATGTTATTTTATGTTGGATTGAAAAATTGTATTGACAAATCTTATTGCAAATTAAATTTTCCATAAATGTTATTATATGCGTTTTTTCACATCTTGGTTATTAACAGGGATGTTTGCATTTTTTAGTTTTTGGCGTTGAGTAAACCCCCACTTCCATTAATGTCATATTAACAGTAAGATGTTATATCATGGACCGCATTATGTGAAGCTTAAATTGTCCTCATGGAACTTTTATTTTTTAGATAAATACAAATCCGGTTTCGCAGCTCTTGCGTGACGGACGTTTGAAAAATTTAGTGAACCTAGATTGTTCGACTACCTCTCCGTAAAACAATCCAGTCCTGAACTGGCTAGAAAAGTATGGGTAGTCTCCTAATATGTATGTCTTCCCAAAATATAAGTAGTATAAAGTGGGTTAAAAAAAAAAAAAAAATGCTTTAGCAGATTTCCCTGAAGGTATATTGAGGTCGTACTCATGACCCGATTTTCGAAAAATTTCTTCAAATGACCATCGATCTTACCCAGGAGATGACGAAAATGAGGTCCGTTCAAAATTATACTGGTCACAATTTTCGTTTGATCGTTACCAAACTCGATATTTAAACGTTTTATGTAAAAATACAGATCAAGTTCGTTAACGGCTGAAATCGGACCAGTGGGAGGGGGGATTTTCGAAAATTCGAAATATCTCCGTTACTGTACGTCGGATCAAAACATTGTATATAACCAATCTTATTGCAAATTAAATTTACTATAAATATTGTTCTCTCTCTTGAATATTAACCGAGATATTTGCATTTGTGTTTCGTGTGGGGTCGGGTATGTTCGGGACAAGCCGAGAGCTAGTGCGGCCATTTCCGTTACTATTTTTCCCTCGTGAATAGGTCCTAGAGATTCCTTACTACTACTTTTTAGGCAGATTTCCCTATTGTAAAACTTCAGTCGGGAAATCTTCTTAGTTTACGCAGCCCCTGCGTGACGGACTTTTTATTTGGCCTATAGTTTTTGTAGAAGTATCGCATGGTGAGATTGCCACTTTTACTCAGGACATATCTAGGCTTATTAATTAAATAGGAGCATTGTTGTATTATTGTTAAGATGAATAGGTTTCTAATTGACTTTTTATCAAGATTTCCAATTCTAACACACATATTTCGCTTGGGTTTTAATACGCAATTTAACAAAAATAGTGACAGAGAAAATAACTAAGCACCACTACCTCTAACTAAATACGGATGAATATTATAACACGGAAAAATCCTTAATCTCTTGATATTCCGAAAGGACATAGCAGTTTATGTGAATAACATATGGAATGAAACATTCTTTTAATGAGCTTATCTTCTGCTGTAATAATGCATAATATTTTCTAATGTCTATGGAAATTAATTTAGCGATTTTAGTCCTTTCACTCCCTATTTTTTTTCCTTGAATAGCTTAATACAAAGTCACTGAACAGGTTTTAATCCTTTTGAACTTTAAATCCTTTTTATTTAAATTTCTGAGGGATAATTAGAATGTGTAATGACGTCATCTGCAAGACATTTTCCATATTTAACCCAGTTTGTTTTTAAGTCATGACCTGTGTAGGTTGGTGTAAGGAGGGAACACCTACGCCAATATCTGAACGTAACATATACTGCTCAAAAATGAATAGGGATATTGGCTGTTCTGTGGTATGTATGGGGCCTAGCATATATATATTTTTTTTATTATAAAAATCATTAATATTTATTAGTAATTATTGTCTTTTTTCCCCCATAAAAAAGCAATTTAATTAAGATCGATTTAATTGAAATTAATAGGATAAGAAAAAATAGCCAATATCCCTATTCATTTTTGAGCAGTATATATTTAGATTGGAGCAGGTTTTTGGGCAGATTTTCCTGAAGGAAAAATCATCTTTTGAAGTCTTTCTTTCTCATGGCGCGACTTTCGAAAATCTTCTACAAATGTCCATCGGTCTGATTTGTCTGTTGACACTCTAGCAGCCGCAATTTTTACTTCATCGTTTCCAATCTCCATATTTAAACGTTATATGTAAAAATACAGGACAAGTTCGTTAACGGCTGAAATCGGACCAGTGGGAATGTGGGTTTAGAGAGGATTTTCGAAATATCTCCGTTACTGTACGTCGGATCAAAACATTGTATAGAGCCAATCTTATTGTAAATTAAAATATCTATAAATGATGTTATGTACATGTTTTCATTATCTTTAATATTAACTGAGATATTTGCGTTTTTTAGTTCTCGGCCTTCAGTGAACCCCCGCTCCTACTCATGTCATATCAACAAAAAGCTGTTATGTTATGAAACACTTTATTTGAAGGCTAAATAACAAATATTGTTCTCATTGAGCATTTACGTCTTGAGATAAATGCAAATACGGGACGCAAGTGGGAAATCTGCTTAGTTAACGCAGCCCCTGCGTGACGGACTTCCTATAAATACTGCATTCAGTATGAAATGTTGTTGTTTTGCTTTCCTGAAAATTTGTTACCTCCTTTTTTTTATTCATGTTTAACAATAGTGTGAATAATGTATTATTTTAAATTTTTAAAATCCACTTTTTTTATAATAAATTACTCCAATTCGTTCCCACGAGGGTTGGATTGCGACCTTACATAGATTGACTCGCAAATTTAATATTTGCTATTGGTTTATTTTAACTTTGATATGATTTTTGTTCTTATTGCATTTCACTTTTTCATTTTATTTATTAATTTTATTTTTAATCATCTTACTTATTTTAATATTGTACTTTATTATTTTATTTCTTGTATATAATATTTGAATATATTGTTGATATATGTATATATTGTAAAATTATAATGTATCTGAACATAATAATACATGTAATATTGCCATGTGGCAATGGAACATGTATTCAAATAAATAACTCCTCAGAGGATTACTATGAGGAAAAAAAAGGCCACTTTTTTGCTGCTATGACTAATTGGGGCGGGCTCTCTACAGGTTACCACCCTTTTTTATAGAGGGTGGGATTTAAAACTTTGAAAGGATTTTATTTAATGAGTTCGTAACTAAATGAATTCCTATCGCCCACCAGCGAATCTAGCTCGATGATATAATTATTAATGATACCACAGCAATTTGGTTTGAGTTTTTAGAATTGGACTGTAATCAACATGCGGTCCTAAAAGCTTGAAATCGCCCATTTGTGAAGCTCTCAGAATAAATAAAAGCTTGGATATTTTGTTTTGTCCATTCCTCATCCTATTACAGAGATTCCAACAGCAAATCTAAAGTTAACATCAATTCCACGAAAAATGCTCACTGTTTTTGTATTTCAACCCTTGTTTAAAAGGAGCTGAATTGAATTTACATTAATTAGAACTGAGTTTTTGTTTTGTTTATTTTTCATTTGGTGCTCATTTTCATTCTTTTATTTTTAATTAATTTTTTAATTAAATTACCTCTGTTAGTACTTTTTTTTTTATTATCACAATCGCCTAACACTTGTTTATTGAAACAACGTATTTATTTATTACTCATTTTAAATCTCACCAACTTAGCCGAAACCCACACGAAGCTGAAATTAGCTGAATATTATTCGAATAAAATAATTTAGAGGACTGCTTTTGGTTAAAACCCCTCGTGGTCGAGGTACTATTAATTAGAGGTAGTAATCGAAAATTCAAACTATTCCTTTTGTTATTTAGTTTAGAGTAGGATTAAATTTATATGACCAATCTTATTGACATATTAGTTTTTTGCTAAATATTTGATTATCTCTTTCTCTATCCCGAATATTAATCGAGACCGAGAGTTTTTTGCAAAATTATATATCAATTTCTTTATTGGCTGATATCTGGACTGTGGGGGAAGGGGGCTTTATAGTCCAAAATTTCTACATTTTCCCCCTATATGTGGGATTAAAACTATTTTATAATCGACATTATTGAAAATTTAATACATTATGAACTTTTAGCAGATTTCCCGTAAGGGAAATCAGCTATAGACGTCGTACTCATGACGCCAATTTCGAAAAATTTCTTCGAATGTCCATCGATCATACCCAGGAAATGACGAAAACGAGGTCCGTTCAATATTATATCTACATATATATATAATGTTGGCGAACTCGTGAGCTTGGCAGGGATCAAACCTGTAATTGTTAGCAGATTTCCCCTAAGGGAAATCAGCTAGTGAGGTCGTACTCATGACGCGATTATGAAAAATTATGATTGATTTATTTTATGCAAAAAGACAGATCAAGTTGGTTAATGGCTGAAATCGAACCATTGGGGGGGGGATTTTCGAAAATTTGAAATATCTCCGTTACCATACGTCGAACCAAAAAATTATATAGAACCAATCGCATTGCACATTAGATTTACTATAAATATTGTTCTATACATTTATTCTCTATCTTGAATATTAACTGAGATATTTGCATTTTTATTAAATGTGGGCCAAGTGAGTTTCCTGCCAAAAGCTAGTTCGGGCGTAACTGTTCGGCTCTCTTATGGGGATTTCTCTATTGCATAACTTTACGTGGGAGATCTGATTAGTTTACGCAGCCACTGCGTGACGTACTTTTTTATATACATATTTCTTCTAACTTGAATGTTATCCGATTTTTTTAGTTTTGGTGCCTTCAGTAACCCTCAGTCCTTCTAAAGTCACATTCACAGTAAAGTGTTTTCATGGACCATTATATTGAAAGCTAAAATTTCAAATATTGTTTGAACTTTTACCGTATGCCTTGCAAAATAATACGTTGTTTGATGACATTATTTAAGATCAGGTTAATCAGAAACACTTTCTTGTGACTCCTCTCAATTTATTTTTCACAACCGCTTAGTGCCTTTGTGTTTTAAAGCGCTGGACGGTTGTGAAAAAAAATATATATAAAAAAAATACAAATAAATTGTGAGGAGCCACAAACGAGTGTTCCTGATTAACCTGATTCACCACCAGCTGAAAATAAAAAATGATTATTTAAGATATTATGTAATTTTAATTCTATTATTTTAGATATATTTTTCCGTCGCCCAGATTGTTAAGGTTTCTGAGAGTTTAAGACAAGTTTTAATATTAATGTTTTACTTAGTATGCTATTAAATTTGGTTACTGCATGTGTATATATACATACATACATACATATACATATATATATATATATATATATTTATATGTATCAATAGAAAGTCCTAGTCTCATCCCTAAGTTCTTTAATATATGCAAAGTGCACTCACTTTCATAGACCATGCTCCGCTCATGAGTGCCTGCTGACAAAATAAGAGACGTTTTGAAAAAAAAACCAGATACAGAAATAAATAGAATAATATTCATAGATCACTCTATTTTGCAATAAGATATTTTCTATACAATTTTTCGATCCGATACCCCCCTCCTCTTTCACTAGTCCAGCCACTAACGAACTTGATCTTTCTTTTTACATAAAACGATGAAATATGGAGTTTGGTAACGATCAAACGAAAATTTCGACCGTTAGATTGTTAGCAGATAAATATATACTAGCTCAGATACCCGGCTTCGCCCGGGAATTGATTTGAGGCTGGATGGTGATGGTACTTTTTTGGCAAGGCTTTACTTTGCACAATTTTTGATATATGACATATAACCGTCCCAGTGTTTAGGGTTAATACCCGTTGTTGGCATTTGTTAATAATAAAATTATTTTTTTATGTAAGTCTTCACTGTCCTCCAAATTCTCATATTTTCCGTCTCCTGTGTTTTATGGATAGATTTCAGTTATTAAGGACAAAATATTAACATAGATTTGAATTAATTTTTCCAGGTGAGGTACCTCATAGAAGAAATTGGAATGAATTGTTGAGCATATCAATATTTCTACGCAAATTACTTGCTCCACACATTGTTCCTGGAGAAATGTATATAACAAAAGTTAATCTAAATACCAAAGTAAACAACTTTTGTTATGTGCATGTTTGTCGAAAAACAAATAGGCAATGAAATATTGGGAATTTTTATTTCAGGCCTCCCTTATAACCCCCTCTCCTGTTCGTCTCAGAGGATATTAATATAGACTAAAGTCTTAGTTGGGTTAGTAGTAATATACATACCGAGTTTCATAAAATTCGGTTCAGCCGTTTATGCGGCTGTTATTTGAATGTTATTTGAAAAGGTAACAAACAAACATACACGAAAGAAACAAAATGCAGTTATGGTGTCTATGACGTGTGAAACGAAAAGTTATCGTGAAATTTCGCGAAAAAAAATCAATGTACAGATGTGTGTGTGTGTGTATGTATGTATATGTATATATGTTTATATATATATATATATATATATATATATATATATATATATATATATATGAATTAATGAATATGGTCACTAAATAAATACCTATTGCCCAGGCCGGGAATCGAACTCGCCACTTTAGGTTTACCATGTGAGATTATAGTCAACGCCTTAGCTCACACAGTTGTTGGTTATTCGTTATTTCTTATTTTCAGCCTTTTGTACTCTCCGGCTTCTGTTCATCAAATGTTTACTTTGAAATAGAAAATACACGGTGGGATCAGATCATTAATGCGTTTTTCTAGCATGTCGAACATCTGATTTGTTTACGCGGGTCCTGTGTGGCCGATTTTTATTTTTCCTGTATCTTATTTTTAAAAATATTTATTAACGCCCATTTTGTGCTTCTTTTAATGGTATAGGGTTCTACTATTTATAGGTTACCACCCTTTTCTAGCCAGGCTGGGATGAAGGATTTTACTTAATTAGTATGGCATTAAATATTAGAGTTAAGCGATTCCTGTAATTTATAAATTGCCTATTTACTAGATGCCATATTTGTTATTAGAAAGAACGTGTTATTTACCATATTCCGTTGAGAGCTTGGGCAATATTCAATTTGTTGAGAATCAATGATCTGATTTATGGCTGGCCTTATCTTGATACATCAGGTGGCTATTTGTCCCCGTCTTGTCGCTCCTCTATCCGACTCATTATTCTGAAATATTCACTTGCCAGCTTGGGCTCCCGATACGGGTGTGTGAGTTGGAAAATATCACTTTTCCAAAGATGTATGGGCCGTTTCCTCTAAAATATTCTCTAGCTAATCTTTACACGTCTCATTTTCCCTGCTCGCGAACTACGAACGCCTCTCTTGGGACATGTGTCATCTTTTAGCAGGTCCAATTTTCGATACTCTTGATCAATATATTCCGCTATTCATCATCAACAATGGGAGCACTATAATAAATCAGGTGTAATGTGGTAAAGGAACCAACACTTTTTAGCAGATTTCCCTTATGGGAAATCAGCAATTGAGGTCGTAGTCATGATGGAATTTTTCTTCAAATGTCCATCGATCCTGTTAAACAATAGCTGCGCTCTAGCGATCGCAATTATTGTTTAATCATTACCAAACTCGATATTTAGTAGTTTTATGTAAGAAGAAAGATCAAGTTCGTTAACGGCTGAAATCGGACCAGGGGGAGGCGGGGTTTAGAGGGGAGGATGTTCGAAAATTCGAAATATTTCTGTTAATATACGTCGGATCGAAAAATTGTATAGAGACAATCTTATTGCGAATGAAATTTAAATAAATGTGTTATGTACATGTTTATATTATCTTTAATATTAACGGAGCGTTTTTTTTTTAGTTTTCAGCCTTCAGTAAACCCTCACTCCTGCTTATGCCATATCAACAATATGCTGTTATATTATGAAGTACTTTACTTGAATCCTAAATAGCAAATATTGTTTTCATTGAACTTCTGCGTCATGAGATAAATGCAAATACCGGACGCAAATGGTAAATCTGCTTCGTTTACGCAGCCCCTGCGTGACGGACTTTATTGAATGGATAGGGCACTTTCCCACACCACATGATAACGATATCACATCGACAAGATTAATTGGTGGGCTTTCCACATCTACCGACAGTGACAGCACAGCTGCAACAAATTATATAATTAATTATTATATTACTCTATTTATTATTTGTGAGGCGTATGGAACCAAACTTAAAAAGTCCGTTACGCAGGGAACTAAGTAGATTTCCTACGTGAATTTTCGCAATTGATAAATCTACATACTGGTAACACTTGAACAACACCGTGAATATTAAGTGAATAAATGTAAACGGCATAGAGAAATCGTTGAGTCAATTTTAATATTGCCCAAGAAAAAGCGTATGAATTTTAAACAAATAGGCCGAATAGATAAATAGAAATATTTATTTATTTTATTGAAAACTATTTTCTACATCTAGTTTGTAATTTTTAATGAATCAGAATAATCTTTGTCTCAATCACTCAAGTTTTAGTAATCCGAAAGCGTAAGACGTAGGGGATCAAAAGATCATATTTCCATGTATCTCGTTGAATAACGATCTCTTGAAAACAGTATTTGGTACTTATAAAGAATGTGATGTATTTACAGGATTATTTATTGATATGCTTCGAATTTTCAATTCCCCCGTTTCATTAATAATCACACTTTTTACGTACTGATTAGGTGTTTTACATTAAATGCATAATTACTATTTGGGTCACGATTAAAAAAAAGTACCATACTTATAATTCCTGTCTCTAGTGACCATGTGATATTTATTATTTATTTTCAATTGCTTACAGGTTCAATCCCATGTAATCGTGGTTCAGCTTATATAATACGGCTAACCTATATAAGTATAATTTTTTAATAAATTTATTGATTATATTATTATTATTATTTATTAACGTCAACATTTTTGCAACTGAGGCTAATTGAGACGGGTCATCTACAGGTTACCACCCTTTTCTAGCCATGGTGGGACTTAAGATGTTATTTAATGAATTTCGTCACTAAATAATTCCCATTGCCCAGGCGAGAATCGAACTATCCGCTCTAGGGATACTATGTGAGATTAAGGTCAACGCTTTAACTCACTTGGCTAACCTAAGCCCCTATTTATTGATTATATGCAATCCAAATAGGTTGATAGTTATAAACTATTAGGTTCGTTAAGTTTCTAGAAATATCAATTATAATCAAGGTTAGGAGATAACCTAAATGATGTCTTGTCATTATGTGAGCACATATATATATATATATATATATATATATATATATATATATATATTTATATGTATGTGTGTGTGTATGTGTATGTATGTATAATCCAGAAACGTCGAATTCAAAAACGAAATAACAAATATTGTTTTCAACAGATCGTTACTACTTTAGATACATAAAAATATGTTGTGTGATGAAGGTAGCAATTTAATAATTATACATGACTTATGCTTATCTATAATCATATCACACTACATATTTTTTTTTAATTCGAGAATGTTTGGTTAAACGATATCAGGAGCGTATGTACACGTACAACACATGAGAAATCTGCTTAGTTTACAAAGCCTCTACTCAACCTGCTCTCTTAATAGTGGATATACAAACTATGTATTATAGAGAATTTGATGTATTTACAGGATTGTTTATATGCTTTGCTAATTTATGTCGAATTTTCAATTCCCCCATCCCCTTATTACACAAGGCATATGTATTTATAATCACACGTGTTACCTACAGATTAGGTGTTTTACATTAAATGCATGATCATAATTCCTGTCTCTATTGACCATGTGATATTATTTATTTTCAATTAATATGATGCGGCTCACCTATATTAGTATTATTTTGTAATACATTTATTGATTATTTGGAATCCGAATAAGTTGATAGTTATAAACTGTACGAGGTTCGTAAAATTTATAGAAATGTCCATCATAATCATGCCTCTAGTTGACAGTGAAAAGATGTCTTGTCATTATGTGAACTCACACACACACACACACACACACACACACACACACACACACACACACACACATATATATATATATATATATATATATATATATATATATATATATATATATATATATGTATAGGCATTTATGTATAATCCAGAAACGTCGAATTCAAAACTAAATACCAAATATTGTTTTCGTCAGATCGTTACTACTTGAGATACATAAAAATATGTAATGAATTTACCACTTCAATAATTGCATGACTTGATAATGCTTATCTATTATTATATGACACTTAATATTTTTCGAAATATAGAACGTTTGGTGAACTGATATCAGGAGCGTATGTACACATACAACACATGAGAAATCTGCTTAGTTTACACAGCCTCTACGTGCTAGCTTGATAATGGAAATACAAATAATGTATTATAAAGAATATACAGGCATTTACAGGATTATTTATTGATATGTTTCAATTCCCCCGTTTCTCACACAATAATAACACTTTTTACGTACTGATTAGTTGTTTTACATGAAATGCATAATTACTATTTGGGTCACGATTAAAAAAAAGTACCATACTTAAGACCATGTGATATTTATTTTCAATTGCTTACAGATTCAATCCAATGCAATTCTTTTTCAGCTTATATATTACGGCTAACTTATATAAGTATTATTTATTAATTTTGATAACATGGAATCCAAATTGGTTGAAAGTTATAATCTGTAATAGGTTCGTATAATTTCTAGAATGCCCATTATAATCATGCCTTAGAGATAAAGAAATGATGTCTTTCATTATGTGAACACACACATACACCCGCAAAAAAATATATATAAATATTTATATAAAATCATAAAACGCCGATTTCCAAAAAGAAATACCCAATGTTGTTTTCATCAGATTGTTACTACTTGTGATACATAAAAATATTTCTGTGATGAAGTTACCAATTTAATAATTTCATGACTTGATGATATGCTTATCTATAATTATATCACACTTCATATTTTTTTATAATGGAAATACAAATAATGTATTATAAAGAATGTGATGTATTTACAGGATTATTTATTGATATGTTTCGAATTTTCAATTCCCCCGTTTCCGTCGCACACATTCATAATCACACTTGTTACGTACTGAATAGGTGTTTTACATTAAATACGTAATTACTATTTGGGTCACGATTAAAAAAAAGTCCGTCACGCAGTGGCTGCGTAAACTAACCAGATTTCCCTCGTGAAATTTAGTAATAGATAAATCTACATACAGGTAACACAACACCATCGTGAATATACAAACGGAAATAAGAAATGGTTCATCCAATTTCAATAACCTGCCGACAGAAAGCGTTAGGTTAGAAATGTAAAAAACGAGTCTGCCCGCTTCACACCGGAAAGAAAAACTATTAATGAAATATATCAGAATATAACATATTACTTTTATTGAGAACTATTTACTATATCGAGTAATGTAATTAATAATAAGTGAGAATAATTGTTATCCCTTTCAATCAAATTTTTGTAGTCGAAAACCTTAAGACGGGGGGGATTTTCCAGGACATATTTGCATGTATCTCGTATAATAATGGTCTCTTGAATACAATTTTTGGTATTTAAACTTGGAATAATGTGATTATTTATGTAGCAGAGTATTATTTATGTAACATGAGTAGAAGTGGCGGTTTGCTGAAGGCTGAAAACTGAAAAATGCCAATATCTCGGTTAATATTCAAGATAGTGAATTAATGTATATAACAATATTTATAGTAAATTTAATTTGCAATAAGATTTTTTCTATACAGGTTTTCGATCCGCCCTATAGTAACGAAGATATTTCGAATTTTCATTAAATTTATTATTTATTACAAAACCAGTAATTAACGCTGTTAATAAGAGTTCTTTTGGATTGCAAAACCTAAACACACACAACTTTCACAGTTTTTCACTTACACTCACCCCCACTTATACTAGTGTTACATAAACAATGCTGTGTTATATAATAGAAAATATTAATTGAAGCCTAAATACCAAATATTGTTTTCATTGAACTTTTACTTTGTGAGATATATTACTAGAATTTGAGTGATTGAGATAAAACTGATTCTGCAAATTACACCGCTAGCTTTAGTAAATTGTTTTCAATAAAATTAATATGTTATATTCATATATATTTCATGAATTGTTTGCCTTTCCTGTCTATCTATGCAGCGCTACGAGGTTGGCTTGCCTGTTTAATTACAATACAGTCTTGTACATTAAATGAGCATTCACGGTAGTGTTACCTGTATGTATATTTATCTATTGTAAACGTTCGCGTGGGAAATCTGCAGTCCCTGAGTGATGAACTTCTGTATAAATGAGTCCTGATTCTTTTGTGGATCTTCGAAATTTCATGTTATAATTAACTGTTACATTGTATCGATTACTAAGTAATTACCATTGAGTATATCATCTTACTGGACGTTTGTCATCTCCAGGTCTCCAAGTGACTGACTCTTCATTTCTGTTTGGATTGGTTACTGGTTGCTGCCTGTTAATAAGATGGTAGTAGGTAAGAGAGAATTCCTGCATTTGCCCATGAATAACTGATAGGGCTCCTATCAAATGACCATAAATAATTAAAGCAACCCTGGACCACTCTGCCTCACCCAGGCAAGTCTCTTCTATTTCTGCTTTACCCTTCTAATGTTTTACCGCTGAATTTGCCTATTTCCGGCCTGTCCGGGAGTGCAATTCGTTTAATTTATTTCGTTTCTTGTAATTCTTTTATTGAGTTACGTAATTTTCCATATATTCATGAAAAGTACGTCACGCAGGGGCGTCGTTGTCTAAGCAGATTTTCCACGTGCCTCAAGTATTTGCATTTATCTTAAAACTTTTAATGAACCAAATATTTGGAATGCTGGCTTTAAATAACGTCCTTCACATAATAACAGCTTAGTGCAGTTAATATGGCATGAGATGGAGTGGGGGTTTACTAAAGGCCGACAACTAAATAGCTTAAATATTTCGGTTAATAATCAAGACGATGAAAACGCCTACATAATATATCTACTGAACATTACATTTGCAATAAAATTGATTCTATACAAATTTTTTTATCGTTTTTCCCAGACATATCTATACATTAAATAAGACTAATAATGACATTATTTGATCTGAATAAGATACAGTGCATATATTTACATAAAATAGTAAATATTTTAAATTTCGAAGATATAGATTTAATTGGTTTTAAGTAATTACGAGTATGGGCATCGTATTTTTTAGTACATGTTTTATAGTGTCCAATCGCCTTAGAAGCGAAGCAGCCACTTTGTTACAAGTCATTGGTAAATAATGGTTATCTTACCTTTGCGTCGATATATTGGACGATTTGTGATTTTAGTTAGTTATATTGTATTTTTATGTCGCCCTATTTGTTGAAATCTTTTAGTAAGAAGTTTGACAAGTTTTAATTAATGTTTTACTTAATGCGCTAATGAATTTGATTACAGCATATGTGTATATGATGTATATATAAATATATATATTTATATATACATCATATACACATATGCTGTAATCAAATTCAATAGCGCATTAAGTAAAACATTAAATAATATATATATATATATATAAAATTGTAACCTCTGTCTGATTTTTTTCGTTAATTTTCACGAACTTTTCGTTTCACATGTCATAGACACCATTTTGTTTCTTTCGAGTGTATTTGTTTGTTTGTTACATTTTCACGCATAAACGGCTGAACCGAATTTGATGAAACTTGGTATGTATATTACTACTAACCCAACTTAGACTTTATGCTATATTAATATCCTCTGAGACGAACAGGAGTGGCGGTTATAAGGGAAGCCTGAAATTGAAAATAGCGATATTTCGTTTCCTATTGGTTTTTCGGCAAATATGAACATAACAAAAGTTTTTTATTTTGTTATTTACACTAACTTGTGTTATATACACTTTCTCGTATACTGAATTATAAACGAGATATACGCTAAAACCTATAGCGGAAGTGAACAATTTTATTTGGGACAAAAGACGCAACCGAAATAAATAAAACTCGGTATGTGTATTAGCACTAACGCTTTCATTATAATAAGCCATACCAACATTTCTAGGGACGGGCAGGAATGGGGGTTGTAAGGGAGGCCTGAATTTAAAATAGCGGTATTTCGTTTTCTATTCGTTTTTCGGCAAATATGAACATAACAAAAGTTGTTTATTTTGTTATTTAGAGTAACTTTTGTGATAGTCATTTTTGTCTTTTAACAATGTATAAACGAGATATACACTATAAACTAAAGCGTGAGTCAACTATTTTATTGGACGCTAACGATTGAACCGAACTTAACAAATCACGGTATGTCAATTAGCATTAATTCTTCCGTGATTATAAGCTATATTAAAATGCTTATGTTAGAACAGGAGTGGGGGTTATAAGGGTGGCCTGAAATAAAAATTCACGATATTTCATTGTCTATTCGTTTTTCGACAAACATGCACATAACAAAAGTTGTTTACTTTGTTATTTAGATTAACTTTTTTTTTTTTTTTTTATACATTTCTCCAGGAACAATGTGTGGAGCAAGTAGTTTGCGTAGAAATATTGATATGCTCAACAATTCATTCCAATTTGAACTATGAGGTACCTCACCTGGAAAAATTAATGCCAACAACAGGTATTAACCCTAAACACTGGGACGGGTAAATGTCAAAATATTGTGCAAAGCCTTGCCAAAAAAATACCATCACCATTCGGCCAATTCCCGGGCGAAGCCGGGTATCTGAGCTAGTATAATATATATATATATATATATATATATATATATATATATATATATATAATAGATTTATTTAATCAGGATCAATAAAAAGTCCTTGTCCTCCACTAGTTCTTTAATATATGCTAAGTGCACTCACTTTCATAGACCATGAAATCAATAGACTTTTCCTCAGTGCCTGCTGACTGTAGTGGCGAGGTACACGTGAATGAATAACCTTAACAGCTAGTCATAATTTTCATGTGTTCGCGAGTATCTCGCTGCTATACGTTGCTATAGAGAAGTCCCTATAACTTAGCGAGGTTAAGAACAGTCTCCTATCATCATTCGAACTGTGAACCACGTTTTAGGTTACAGTGCGTATTTGTTTTTTTTTTTTTTTTTTTTTTATTGTTAATATATTTGATTCAGTTAATCTGGCCTTGACTTCTTTACGTCTCGCATCGCCCCTTCACATGACAAAGCAATATTTGTCTGTTAACACTCTAGCCATCTCAATTTTTATTTAGCCATCATCATACTCGGTATTTAATCGTTTTATGTAAAAAGAGAGATCAAGTTCATTAACGGCTGAAATCAGACCAGTGGGAGGGGGAATTCCGAAATACATCCGTTACTGTACGTCGGATCGAAAAATTGTGTAGAACGAATCTTATTGCAAATTAAATGTACTATATTTTCATTCTCTGTCTTGAATATTAACCGAGATATTTGCATTTTGTTTAAGTGAACGGACGAGATATGGTCGCTAATATTCGTTTCCGCCGAAAGCTAGTTCGGCCGTTTACGTAACTGTTCGACACTCGTATGCAGATTTCTCTATTGTATAACTTTGTGGGAAATCTGCTTAGTTTACGCAGCACCTGCTTGACGGACTTTTTTAACAAGTGTATATATTATATTTGTTTCGTCAAATCTTATCTCTTCTTTAAAATTAATTCCGAAATATTTTATTTTTTCCTTCTTTATATATATATGCATGCATGCAATTTGTGAATGTTTCTTTGACGTTGGAGCAGCTGACAAGCATGAGACATTATTGGAAGTGAATCCATGTAGGGTGCGGGACAAAGAGGAGTTGGTAAGGGAGTGGAGAGGGCTTTAATATTCGATGAGACGAGGGAAATGCTCTGGGACATTCTTATGGCACTACTAGCTCCATTCTATCTCGCAGACCGAGAAATTTAATACAACAAAGAGACTCGGACACTTTAGCCGAATGAGCTCATCTCTCTGAATAACAATGGTCTTGGGCACTTAGCTAGCTGGATGAATTCCTCCTAGCTTTATGTGCCCGCTCTGGAATTTACAACCTGTCCTTCTCTAATCATAATTACTCCTCATTCTTAGGCAGAAAGTAGAGACAACAATGTCTGCTCCGTTTAAAGTCATCAATTCTCAGACTAGTCCTATGACCTGCTTTTATAGAAATTGCCTACTGGATGCATCAAGTCTGTCTTCCTTGCTACATAATTCGCGGGTGTGCCCTTCGTCGGATTCGGGTCTCTATTGTATTAGTATTTCACTCGATATTCAGTCGTTTTATGTAAAGAGAAAGTTCAAGTTCGTTAATGGCTGAAATCTGACAAGGGTTTGGGGGTTTAGAGGAGAGGACTTTCGAAATATGTCTGTTACTATACGCCGGATCGAAAAACTTTATAGAAACAATAATATTGAAAATTAAATTTACTATAGATATTTTCCATATAATGTGTAAAAACCGAGATATTTGGATTTTATAGTTTTTAGCTTTCTGTAAACCCCCACTTCTACTAGTGTCATATTAATAATAAAGTCCGTCACGCAGGGGCTGCGTAAACTAAGCAGATTTCCCACGTGAAGTTATACAGTAGAGAAATCTCCATAGGAGAGCCAAACGGTGACGGCAAAGGGCCGAACTAGCTTTTCGCGGGAAATTCAAAAATCCATTATCGGCCCAAATTTCATAAAAATGCAAATATCTCGGTTAATAATCAAGGTAGGAAATAAATGTATATAAGAATATTTATAGTAAATTTAATTTGCAATAAGATTGATTCTGTACACTTTTTTGTTCCGGCGTATAGTAACGGAGATATTTCGAATTTTCGAAAATCCTCTTCTCTAAACCCCCCCTCCCAGTGGTCAGATTTCAGCCGTTAACGAACCTGATCTTTCTTTTTACATAAAACGACTAAATATCGAGTTTGGTAACGATAAAACAAAAATTGCGACCGCTAGAGCGGTAACAGACAAATATATATATATATATATATATATATATATATATATATATATATATATATACATATATACAGTTTTGAACGGACCTCATTTTCGTCATCTTCTGGGTAGGATCGATGGACATTTGAAGAAAAATTTCGAAAATCGCATCATGAGTACAACCTCAATAGCTGATTTCCCTTAAGGGAAATCTGCTAATAAGCTGTTATATAATGAACCACTGCTTTACAAGATTAAATAGAAAATATTTTTTTCAACAAAGCTTTATAAGACAAGATACAAACAAATACGTTCTGGTGACGACCCCTCCCCCCTTCTTTTTTTCTTGGTTACTAAAATGTGAGTGATTGAGATTGAAATTATTCTGATTAATTTCAAATTACTCCCCTAGCTTATATTATAGTAAATGGGTTTCAATAAAATTAATGTTATATTCAGATATATTTCATAATTGTTTATCTTTTTGGCGTAGAATAATTCTTTCTATTCAGCTCTGCGAAGTTGGCTGCCCTTTTTGGTTACAACTCAGTCGTTTTCCGTTGTAGATATTAACTTGTAAATTGACTGAATGGTTTCTTATTACTGTTTGTATTAATTCGTTCAACATTCGCGGCGGTGTTGCCAGTATGTAGATTTATCTGTTGTAAACCATTCCGTGTGAAAACTGCTTAGTTTCCGCAGCCCCTGCGTGACGTACTTTTTTGTTATCAACAGAGCTCTCAACCTTTAAGATATATATTCTTTAAAATTATATTCTAAATGTGTGTATATTGCCTTATTAGCAGATTTCCCTTAGGAGATATCAGCTATTCAGGGCATACTCATGATGGGGATTTTGGCATATTACATCTATGATTATGGGTAAATACATTTTTTTTACAATGCATACACGTTAGTCAAACATCTAATCAAATACAATATTTAAAAATAATAATAATAAGAAATAAACTTAAAAAAAATAAATTGAAGTTAAACTCAACCGATGCTTAATTTGCGAGTCTATTTATGTAAGAATTTATGTATTTAAATTATAATTCTCATTACTCACAATCAACTTTACTAATATAATATAAGATACTATGCTCCTATATTATCTCTGATGGTGTATTTCCGTTTAATATTTATTTTTTTGTAAGCTGCCTTTTGATATGCTGCAATATTATCTCTGATGGTGTATTTCCGTTTAATATTTATTTTTTTGTAAGCTGACTTTTGATATGCTGCAATATTATCTCTGATGGTGTATTTCCGTTTAATATTTATTTTTTTGTAAGCTGACTTTTGATATGCTGCAATATTATCTCTGATGGTGTATTTCCGTTTAATATTTATTTTTTTGTAAGCTGACTTTTGATATGCTGAAATATTATCTCTGACGGTGTATTTCCGTTTAATATTTATTTTTTTTTTTTATTTTTATCGCATTCTAAATGAAGTATACGCTGATTGTACTTGAAATATTTTATTTAGCAGATGTTTAGAGCGGTGCCAAGGCTTTTGGAGGAAACCCGTGTACAATTCCAATAAATCTTCATTCTAAAGTTGTTCTCTGAGCGCCCGCATATCCTCTTAGCACTTCCCTCGGTTTATTCTCCCATCCATAGTTGATACGGCCCTTGCTTCTCATCCATTCATCTTACTGTGGCCCCTGGATTGTCTTTGCTTGCCTTCACGTATTTGCTCTCCGGGCAATTTTTTTTGGAAGGCTCGACCCCTTAGTTTTAATTCTACTTGTTGAGAAGAAAATGAAAAAAAGCTTGGAACGAGATGAACCAAGTATCTGAGTTCCTAAGCTGGTGGTAGTGTGTTGGAGGGGGGGGGGAGATTTCGAAATATCGACGTTACTCCTAAGTCAGATCGAAACATTGTATAGAACCAATCTTCCTGCAAATTAAATGATCTATAAATATTTTCTGTATCATGAATATTAACCTAGATATAAGGATTTAATAGTTTTCCGCTTTCAGTAAACTCCCACTCCTACTCATGTTGGTAGTATAAAAAGTTGAAATATGATTTTATCAAGAATGATATAATAGAAATTTAGATTTAATGAAAGTGATAGTGATGATTAAATATATTGGATAAACATTCAGGGTTTTGGCCCTATTTTATATGGGTTTTAGATAAATAGATCATAAAATTTTAGTTATTTTTATAAATTTTCGTAGATTTTTTTTATATATATTTTTAATAAATTATGAAAAAAATTCCATGTTTTTATCGATTTTTTAGTGATTATTTGATAAATTAGTAAAATTAGCACGTTAGCATTTTTGGGGGGATTTAGGGTATTTTGAAAATTGCGCTAGAAACCCCCTTTTTATATATATTTTTCAAAAATTATGAAAAAAATTCCATGTTTTTATCGATTTTTTAGTGATTATTTGATAAATTAGTAAAATTAGCACGTTAGCATTTTTGGGGGGATTTAGGGTATTTTGGAAACTGATGATTTTGGGAGATTTATGGTATTTTGGAAACTGATGATTTTGAGGGATTTAGGGTATTTTGAAAATTGCGCTAGAAACCCCCTTTTTATATATATTTTTAAAAAATTATGAAAAAAACAATGTTTTTATCGATTTTTAGGGATTATTTGAGAAATTAGCACGTTAGCATTGTTTTGGGGATTTGGGGTATTTGAATAAGTGGTCTCGTAACCCCCTTTTTATACTACTCATGTTATTATTAATAATAAGCTTTTATATCATGAACCATTTCATTATAAGGTTAATAAAGGAATATTGTTTCCATTGAACTTTTACTTTGTGAGATATATCCAAATATGCAATGTAGAATCCCTCTCCCCTTCTTTCGTTCTTAGATTACTAAAATTTAAGTAATTGAGATTAAAATTATTCTGATTCCTTACAAATTACAGCACTTGCTATAGTTAAAATATTCAATAAAATTAATGTTATATTCAGATATAATTCATTAACAGTTTTCTTTCCGGTGTAGAAATAAGAGGGGGTGGTGGCCTGTTTGTTTACAATTCAGACGCTTTCCGTTTAGAGTTATTAACTTGTAATCGAAAGATTTCTGATTTATTTACGGTGATGTTACCAGTATGTATATTTATCTATTGTAAACCTTCCTGTGGGAATTCTGCTTAATTTACGCAGCCCCTGCGTGACGGACATTTTCACTATTTGACAATTAGCGCAGATATTTTATCAAGCATTTTTTTGGATATTTTAGCATTGCATTTTTTAGTTTTTGGCCTTCGTTAACCCCCCACCCGCTACTCATGTTGTATTAACAATAAACTGTTATATTATGAAGCACACCATTTGAAGTGTGAATACCAAATATTGTTATCACTGAATTTTTAATTTATGGGGAAATGGAAATACTGGACGGAATTTTCCTCATTCCGACTAATTGAAAGCGGATACAGTATAACTGGCAAACGAGCAAATTTAATTTGAAGGTCATCAGAACGTGTCGTTTATTTTTGGTATTAGCAGGAAGTGAATGCGGTGGGCAGAGATTTTGGTTGTTTCGCCCTGGGTTCTTGGTTTGGGCAGGGTTTATGTAGGAATTGGCCTGTAGGAATGCAGGTCTGCCACCGCAATAAACTTCCCCCGGCACACACAAACTATCAACCACCCTCCCCGGTCTATTTGCGGTCCAACCCTTAAACCTTTATAATATCCCTCTATGTATAGTCCCTTCCTCTCATTATCCCTATCTATTCTTCCTAATAAACTCTTCATGTGCAAATAGTGCATACAAACTACGGTAGTATTGTAACTCATATTATGTCTTGGCCAATGATCAATAATAGCTCTCTAAACCTCCTAACCTTCCAGTTAGAAAATAACAACCAGAAACTACTGGTTTGTCTGCTATAATTGTTCTATTTAAGCCGATTTTCCTAAATTATACGTAAATCAGCTATTGAGGTTTCAACTCATGGTGCGATTTTGAGAAATTTACTCAAATGTCCATCGATCCAACCTAGGAGATGACGAAAATGAGGACAGTTCAAAACAGAACAAAGCTTGTGTTTAGACCACCCTCTACTTCATGGTTTTATATTGAAATAGAACAAATGTCCGTCACGCAGGGGCTGCGTAAACTAGGCAGCTTTCCCAAGGGAAGGTTTACAACAGATGAATCTACATACTGGTAACACCACCGTGAATGTTAAGTTAATAAATAAAACGGTAATAAGAAATCATTCAGTCAATTTACAAGTTAACACGTTGAGTGCTAAGGTGCCCACCGGCGGGCAAATAGTACTTTCCCCCCCAGGCGCATTGCTCGCCGGCGGGCAACCTTCCTACGCACGTTTACTCATCTTGGAACCCTTTTACTAGCCCCCACCACTTAGCTTCTACTTCGTTTCTTCATGGAATTCATTAGAGTTGCGCCTTGAGCTTACAATTTTTTCAATACAAAAATGTTCTTGTTTTGGATTTCTTAGATTTCACTAAATATTTTAAATTAATTCACTTTAAATTTTTTTTTCTCGGAAAATAATAGCCAAATTTTTATTTTTTTCTATTTTTCCGATAAATAAAATCTCAATGAAATAAAATTTGAAGAAATCAAAAACATTTTTTTTTTTTGCGCATGAAATTTGAATTTGGGGTCCCGCTCACAACGTGTTTATATCTACATCTGAAAGCGTGTGAATTATAAACCAACAGGGCAGCCAACTTCGTAGCGCTTGCAGAGTTTTTCTACACAGAAAAAAAACAATTAATGAAATATATCTGAATATAAATTATAAATTTTATTGAAAACTATTTACTGTAGTAATCAGTAGTCAGGTTTTAGTTATTCAAGAACAGAAGGGGGTCAGTAGAACGTATTTGTTTGTATCTCGTATAATAAAGCTTTGTTTAAAACAATATTTAGTATTTAATTCTTAAAGAAGTGGCTCATGATATAAGAGCTAATTATTAATATGACACTTAGAAGAGGGGGGGTTTATTGAAAGCGTGAAACTATAAAATCCAAATATCACGGATAATACTCATTATACCGAAAACATTTGTAGAGCAATGTTTGTAGTAAAGATTTGATATATGATTGTTTCTATATATTTTTTCGATCCGTCTTATAGTATTAGAGATATTTTAGAATATTCAAAATTTTTTCACTTTAAACCCCCCTCTCCCTGGTCCGATATCAGGCGTTAATGAACTTGATCTTTCTTTTTATATAAAACGACTAAATATCGAGTTTGGTAACGATTGGATAATAATTGCGACATTAGGGTGGTATCAGACATTCCACTCCAATACCATATATATATATATATATATATATATATATATATATATATATATATATATATTGTTAAGTTTTTATTAACAAAAACCAGTAATAAAATTTTTCTTCGAGTCTCTTTTGGATTAGCAAAAATTCCTGGAATTTTTCTTCTAGCCTGTCACAGTTAGCTCTGGTAGCTTCCAAGAGTTTCTGGTTATTTTCCATCATAGCGGCTAAAATTGCATTTAAGTCCAAATTGCTACTTGAGATAGGATTACTTACAGCAATGTCTTCTTTATCGTCAAACTCGTGGGTAATCATGTCGATTCCTCGTCTTTGGAATTCATCTGTCAACCGCCTTTGTAGTTCAGCCTTGTTTCCTGTTGTTGGCAGATCTAGTTTAACCAACTCCTTCTTCAGGAAGGAACTGACTCTTTCTTTTTGTTTATTTTAATTTTGCAATCCCACTTCTGACACCAGTTGTTACGTTTTTATTACCAAAAACCAGTAATAAACGTTTTTAATAAGAGTTCTTTTGGATTGCAAAATTAAATACTCGCAAGTTTCACAGTTTTTATCACTGCAAAATTTATTTCACAATGCACAATAAACTTGGTGATTATTCTTAATTACTACTCACAGTATACACTGATAGCGTTACTGTTCTTCAATGAGTCACTGTCCAATAATTCACTGAAATTCACAGAAAGACGGCACTGCACTGTCTTTTATTTCGCGGCACTGCACTGTCCTTTACTTCGCGGCACTGCACTGTCTTAAACACGGCACTAAACTGTTACTTACAGTCACGGCACAACACTGTTCTTCTTTTAAAAACACTTTACCGCACTGTACTAAAGCACTGATGTGAACATCAAGACGGATGACAATAAAACTGACTGCTCACGGCTGGCCCGAGCTTCTTTATATAGGTTGTCGGCATACATCAAAGGGGAATTGTCTGGTTCATTCCAGGCTGGGCTAGACGAGCCTAGTATCTTCTCGACCGACCCTCCGTCTGTCTCTTTGATCTACGTCACACTTTCCAAATACGCGGCTCTCTCTCTCTCTCTCTCTCTCTCTCTCTCTCTCTCTCTCTCTCTCTCTCTCTCTCTCTCTCTCTCTCTCTCTCTCTCTCTCTCTCTGAAGGATTATTCATCTATTTAATTTTCGCTACAATATATACGCTCACACACTCACACAGTTTTGAATGGAGGTCATTTTCGTCCTCGTATCTCCTAGATATACATCGATTGACATTTGAAAAAAAAAATCGAAAATCGCAGAATGAGTATGAATCAAGAACTGATTTCCCTCAAGAGAAATTTGCTAAAACAAGCACTTGAGAAATCTTTTTAGTTTATGGAGTCCCTGCGTGACGGACTTTTCTTTTGGAAGCAGTGAGATCTCCATGATGTTTTATAATGCATTCTGTCCAATGTTTTATAATGCATTCTGCCAAGTCAGCATGTGGAAAATCTCTTTAGTTTACGCAGCCCCTGCTAGACCCTTCATTTTGTATGACGGTAAGAATGCAGTGAGCGAGTGTGAATTGATTAGGGTTTTCCCGCATGAGAGTACTTGAGCCGGTCTGGAGTTGAGCCTTGCGCCAAGTCTATTTAGGGGAAGGGCTTAGGGGATGGGACAAGCTAATTTCAATTAATCAAGTCGGACGCAGGAAGGATTGATGTAGAGGAAGGTAAATCAGGGCAGATGTACAACAATGAGCTAAGGAGATTAGCCTAGTTGCAGGCTAAACCTTACACGGGCTCTGAGCTACCTCCTTCTATATTAATTGGCCAAATACCTTAATTAATGGCCCGCATTCCTAATGAGAGGGACTGGGCACTATTTGGGGTCAGGTCGGCCACTGTTCACACAGTTTATTCGAATACGGCCCTCTGGGATTGCTGCTTCTCCTGCAGAAAAAGTCCGTCACGCAGGGGACGCGTAATCTAAGATTTCCGAAGGGAATGTTTACAACAGATAGACATACCTTCTGGTAACACCACCGTGAATGTTAAGGGATTAATTACAAACGGTAACAAGAGCCGAATGAATTGTAAACAAACAGGGCAGCCAACTTCGCATCACTGAATAGATAGAATTATTCTACACCGGAAAGATGAACAATTAATGAAATATTTCTGAATATAACATATTAATTTTATTGAAAACTATCTACTATAGCTAGTGGAGTAATTTGAAATGAATCGGAATAATTTCTATCTCAATCATTCAGATTTTAGAAATCCAAGAACAAAAGAAGAGGGAGGAGGGTGGTCAATGGAATGTGTTTGCTTTTATCTCGTACAATAATGCTTTGTCGAATACAATATTTGGTATTTAACCTTGTAATGAATTATTCCATGATATAACAGCTTATTATTAATATGACACTTGTAGAAGTGGGGGTTTAATGTAAGCGTAAAACTATTAAGTCCAAATATCGCGGTTAATACTCATTATACGGAAAATATGCAGAGAACAATATTTATATTAAATGTAATTTGTTATAAGTTTGTTTTTATATTTTCGATCCGACTTATAATAACAGAGATACTTCGAATTTTCGAAAATCCTCACCCCTAAACTCCCTCCCCCACTCTGTAACTTCATTATCATTTTTATGTTTTGGAGTCAATTTTCTTGTCGGAGTTTTTTGTTACTTCAATATAAAACCGTATGTGTCGAATTAGGGTAATACTAGAAGCCCAAAAATGAAAATGTTAAATTCTGATTTTCTTCCAGTTACAGAATAAACTGAACAGAATCTATGTTACTATATTAAGTTTGCAATAAGACTGGTTTTAACTACATTTTTAGATCTTTCTCGAGATTTTATAACAAATAAAACTGGCCCCTTTTTTGTGGGTACCCATCAAGGTCAGCCTCTTTATCTGCCATATTTAAGGAAACTATATTACTTTTAATGTACATTTCACTCTGTTGTGGATGTTACTAAGGCATCTTAAGTTAAACTTTATAATGATACAAATTTTAAGAACGACGTAGGCACCTCTTGATATAAACAGTAACCATTTAACTGTTAAATTTTCTATAATGCATTTTTCTTTAAAATATAGACCGCATTGGTTGTAGATGCCTATTTGCTTCTTCTGCTTGTTTTTTTTTTTTTTACTTATTTCGAATGGAATAGTCTGATATAAGATACACTGGTCTTCTTTTCTTGAAATGGCAACAATATCGGTTCTACTAATAGACCCATCTTATCAAGTACTACCGACATCCACACATATGCCTCACTCACTCTGGATGTTGCGTTCTTAAATGTACAAGTTCGGAACATGAAGTTGAGAAATGCGTATTTGCTCGCCCATTGGCAGGAAACTAGATACATATAATATCGCTCTTTCTTTTTGGTTTCTCGAGTCTTAAGATCAATGCAAATCTCACGAGCCTTGAAACTGAGGGTCTATATCTCCATTATCAAACCTATTCTTTATTTGTATGGGTGTGTGACATTCGACGTCTACGGGTGCCCTGGAAACAAAGGTTGAATGATTTGAGCACAAGGTTCTTAAAGCCATAATTGAGCCAATCTGGATTGGTGGCTTAAGACTTAAGAGATAGAAGATTTTATAGGAGATTATTATCTGTAAAGAGACTCGATTTCTCATATGAAAGCTAAGAAATTACAATAGGTGGGACATGCGACTAGAAGCAATCCGACCGGCCACTATACAGGACAATGAATGAAGATTTAGTGGAAGAAGGACGCTACATAGTTCCACCTATGGTTTTATTTATTTTGTATTTTTGTAATATTTAGCTTTGAAAAAATGTTAATATTTATTTAATTTTGTAAAATTATATTCAAACATGTTAATAGATGAATTGCCATTGTAGCGGCATCTCAAATAAATAATAATAGTTCCACCTAGTGGATTAGAAAGCCACCGCACACGATAGGCAGACATGGAAAGGGCTTTCAATGGCGACTAAAGATCTCTAAGGCCTGCAAAGCCAAACAGAATAACATATATATAAATATATATATATATATATATATATATATATATATATATATATATATTCATCTACAGGTACAATTTTGTTTTACTTAATTTTTCCGGTGAGCTAGAGCGGCTTTGTGTTACTGGATACCTTTTCAACCATTAAAACTTGAAATAATGACTATTGGAAAGCTGTTTTAATGGGTTGGCTTTTAATAAGTACTATGTTAATTGGAAAGAGCCGATGCCTACTTCCCTGTTCATTATTTAATGGAATTTATTTATTTTATATTTTTCTCCCCATCACACAAAATTGAAGTTTATTCTTTTTTGAGTAACTCAATTTTAGTTTTTAGTTGAAATTTTCATTTTTCTATTTCAGTTTGTTAATTTTGCTAGGTTATTTAGAATTGTTCTTTGTTTGAATTGAATTTGTTAACCCTTCTAGGGAGACTAGGTTGTAGAGGACGTATTAATTTGGATGTACACAATGAGTCTGTTTTCATGCTGTACATAATAAAGCGTTAACAAGCTTGTATATATATTTATATAACGGAGACCTCATTATAGTCGATATTCATAGAGGATAATTTTTCGAAAATCGTGTCATGAATACGACGTGACTTAAGGGTAATCTGCTACAAAAAACCTATTAGTGAAAGTGCAAGTGTTATTATTTTATCTATGTCTGAATATATTTTAGTGTGTACTTGTGAAGTATTAGCAGATTTCCCTTAGGGGAAATCTGCTATTGAGGTCGTACTCATGACGCGATTTTCGAAAAATTTCTTCAAATGTCCATGGATCCTACCCAGGAGAGGACGAAAATGAGGTCCGTTCAAAATTATATATATATATATATATATATATATATATATATATATATTCTTACAATTCAGAAGCCGTGGGAATTTATTTTAATTAACTGAAAGATTTCTCATTACCGTTTGTTATTATATTAATCACCGTGGTGTTGTGTTACCAGTATGAAGATTCCTCTATTGTAAAACTTCACATGGGAAATCTGCATAGTTTTTGCAGCCCCTGCGTGACGGACTTTTTTGAGTTTATTAAATTATTATTTAATACATCTTCAATCAATACCTTGATACAGCCAAGTTCCAAATAATCAATTTTTATTACTGTACCTCAAATTGTATATCCTATTTCTTTATTAACCCCAATTACGTAGAGACATTAAATCCGTAAGTTTTGTAGACTTTTCCATATACTTTTATTATCTTTTTTAGACTATTTTGACCTAAGCCGTGTGAAGGAGTATTATTTAGGTTCTAAACGAATTTGAGAAGTGGTAATGGAAAAAAGAAATGAGGCTGATTGTCAGGAAAACTGTTTCTTTAGTCCCGTTAACTCCACAAAAAATAAGGAATAATCAGACCTAAATAAATTATTTATTAACTTTCACTTTTTGTGACTACGTCTAACACGGTTATATACAGGTTACCTAGCCAGAATAGGATTATGTATTTTATTTAACGAGTCCATTATTAAATAAATTTCTATAGCCCAAGCGGACCAATCAAACTCCTCATTTTAGGTTTACCATGTGAGATAAAGGCCACGCTTTAGATGACATGGCTAACCTGAGCACCAGATTGGGCCAGACGTACTAATTACGCTCACCTCGAATTTTCTATTCAGGAATTGTTGTTGTTTTGTTTTTTTAAATACTGTGTTATAGGGTATAATTGCTACTTAATGTCGTGGTCTCTTGCTTGGAAGTTCACTGACGTCAGTTGCTCGAATGTCTCAAGATGAAGAGCATGATTTCGGACGTATTTTTTAACGATTTCATTTAGATATTGAGGTAGTACGTCCAAGCAAGAGGCCACGAATATTAAATAGCAATTAATTCCTATCACGTTTTCGAAACATATTATCTGACTTCCAGCTATCCGACCTTGTTGACACGACAATGAAGCCTGTTATATACACACACACATTTATAAATGTAATTTGGTAAACAAGACCCATATATATATATATATATATATATATATATATATATATATATATATATATATATATATATACGTCTGTTATCTATCTAGCGGTCTCAATTTTTGTTTACCAAATTCGATTTATAAGCGTCTCATACGAAACTAATTATCAAGTTCAGTAGCGGCTGAATTGAGGGATGGAAATCGAAAGTTCATAATATCTGTATTACTATGAGTCAGGTCAAATAATTTTCTTTTTTTGGGGGCCATTTTCGGAAAACGCCTACAAGTTTTAGATATCTGATATTTATGCTTTTAATAATATACAAAACATGTGTACATCTAGTTACAAATAAGCATCCTTCACACTCCTGCTGTGGATTTCATCTCCTCCCCATTATATTTACTTTTGGGCATGCAGACTCGTCGATTTCCACAGCAAGGTCTTCTGCAATTATTGTACGAAAGTTGTAATTAAATTTTCCTCTAGGCAACTTTTATTTATTTTTTTTCATACATCCTATCTTTCAACTATACCACTTAGACGTTCTTTTATGCTTGGCTTCGTCTGATGCTCTGTGTCTCATAGTTACAATTATGTAATCCTTCTCATTTAAAGTTTCAGTTATTTTATAATAGTAATCATGAATACTGATTAAGTAATCTAGAGGCGTTTTCCGAAACAGACCCTTCTTGTTTTTAGGAGATTTCCCTTAAGGGTCTATTGAGGTCGTACTCATGACGCGATTTTCGAAAAATTTCGTCAAATGTCCATCGATCCTACCCAGGAGATGACGAAAATGAGGTCCGTTCAAAATTACACACACACATATATATATATATATATATATATATATATATATATATATATATATTTGTCTGTTAACGCTCTAGCGGTCGCAATTTTTGTTTGATCGTTACGAAACTCGATATATAACCGTTTTATGTAAAAAGAAAGATCAAGTTCGTTAATGGCTGAAATCGGACAAGAGGGAGGGGGGGGGGGACTTTCGAAAATTCGAAATATCTCCGTTATTATGCATCGGATCGAAAAATTGTATATAACCAATCTTATCGCAAATTAAATTTACTTCAAATATTTTTACGATTATTCTCTATCTTGAATATTAACCGAGATATTTGCATTTTTCAGTTTTCAGTAAACCGCCACTTCTACTCATGTTAATACTCTGCTACATAATAAATAACATTATTGGAAGTTTAAATTCCAAAAATTGTATTCAAGAGAACTTTATTATACGAGATACATGCAAATATGCCCTGATGACCCCCCCCCCATCTTAAAGTTTTGGACTACTAAAATTTTATTGATTGAGATAATAATTATTCTGACTCATTTTAAATTACACTAGTAGATATAGTAAATAGTTCTCAATAAAATTAATGTGTTATATTCTGATGTATTTTAGTAATTGTTTTTCAGTCCGGTGTGAGGCAGGCCGACCCGTTTGTTTACATTTCTAACCTAACGCTTCCTGTCGGCAGGTTATTGAAATTGGATGAAACATTTATTTCCGTTTGTATTTATTCACGGTGTTGTTGTGTTAGCAGTATGTATATTTATCTATTACTGAACTTCACGAGGAAAATCTGCTTAGTTTACACAGCCTCTGCGTTACGGACTTTTTTTACTAATGGCCCTAAGTGAAATCAGCTATTGAGGTCGTACTCATGATGAAATTTTCCTCAAATGTGTGTGTGTGTGTGTTTGTATATAATTTGTCTGCTAACGCTCTAGCGGTGGCAATGTTTATTTGGTCGTTAACAAACTCGATATTTAACCGTTTTATGTTAACTGCTAAAATCTTAAAATTTCCGTTAATATGCGTCGGATAAAGTATTGTATGGAACCAATCTTATTGCAAATGTAATTTTCATTTAGTATTATGCGTTTTTTTCACTATTTTAGTTATTAGCGGAGATATTCACAATTTTTCAGTTTTCGGTCCTCAGGTAACTCCCACTTCTACTAAATGTTTTGAAATAAGAAATTTACGGTGAGATTACATCAGTTGTGTGTCGTGCAATCTCTTGAGAAATCTGCTTATTTTACGCATCCCCTGCGCGATCAAAGTTAAGTCAGATTTGACAGTATCATTGAAAAAAAGTCCGTCACGCTGGGGTCAACTAAGCAGATTTCCCACGTGCGGCACGTATTCGCATTTATTTCAAAACTTAAAAGTTCAATGAGAACAATATTTGGTATTTAAGCTTCAAATAAAGTGCTTCATAACATCATTGTTAATATGAGATGAGTAGGAGTGTGGGTTTACTGAAGGCTGAAAACTGCAAAATGCAAATATCTCGGTTAATATTCAAGATATAGAATAAATTTATATAACAATATTTATAGTACATTTAATTTGCACTAAGATTTATTCTATATACTTTTTCGATCCGAAGCATCTCCCTCTAAACGCCAACCCCTCTTCGTGGTCCGATTTTTAGCCGTTAACGAACTTGATCTTTCTTTTTACATAAACTATTATTATTATTATTTATTAACGTCCATTTTTTGCAACTTAGGCTAATCGGGACGGGTTATCTACAGGTTACCACCCTTTTCTAGCCAGGGTGGGATTTTAGGACGTTATTTAATGAATTTCGTCACTAAATAATTTCCTTTGCCCAGGCAAGAATCGAACTCGCCACACTAAGTTTACCATTTTACATAAAACAATTATATATCAAGTTTGGTAACGATAAGACATAAATATCGACAGCTAGAGCGGCAACAGAGTATATATATATATATATACTAAGTTATGAAGGGTCCTCATTTTAGCAGATTTCCCTTAAGTGAAATCAGCTATTTAGGTTGTACTCATGACGGAATTTTCGAAATTTTTCTTCAAATTTCCTTCGATCCTACCTAGTAGATGACGAAAATGAGGTCAGTTCAAAACTGTATGTATATATATATATATATATATATATATATATATACTCAGTTTCGAACGGACCTCATTTTCGTCATCTCCTGGGTAGGATCGATGGACATTTGAATACAAATTTTGGAGATCGCGTCATGAGTATGCCCTCAACACATAAGAGAAATGCAGCATATCCATATTGTTGCTTGCCTTTGTTGATTATGTACATACCTTACACTACTCTGGCTCCGATGCCTATTACACCGAGATCGAAAGAAGGTTCCTCTTTCCATTACTAAATTTGAGTTAAAAGGATAAATTGGTGCCGGTTGTTCTTGAGGTAGTGAATGTTGTTGGGTTGGAAAGAGAGAGAGCTATAACGTCCCTTGGGGAGAGTGTTAAGGGGACATATGGTTGTAGCTTAGATTGGAAGGCTAGAGTAATTCAGCAGAACTGCTAACTTCTAACGAATGCTCCCTTCCTCTCACGCTAATCGAAAACTACCTTCACTACTATCAGCTGCCGCTCTTATCATTCTTATCATCTTTTAGTTGTTATTTTAGCCTTGATTTCTTTTTAGCAGATTTATCTTAAAGGAAACCACTATTTGAGATTGGACTCAAGATGTGGTACATCTCTTCAAATGTCTTGAAATATCGAGTTTGGTAACGATAAAGCAAAAATTGTGACCGCTAGAGCGTTTACAGACAAACAAATATATATATATATATATATATATATATATATATATAAAATTTTGAACGGCCCTTATTTTCGTCATCTCTTGGGTAGGATCGATGAGCTTTTGAAGAAATTTCCCTTAAGGAGAATCTGCTAATAAAACATATTGTTACGTTTATTACAAAATCAGTAATAAACCTTGTTTATTGGAGTTCCTTTGGATTGCAAAATTAAACACACGAACAACCTTCACAGTTTTTATCACTGCACAATTTATTTAACAATTTCACTCCCTCTAAGGCACCCATTAATTCAGCATTCTCTGAATACACAATCATTTATTCATGTACACGAATAGGAGAAACTAAATTTTTAACCTTTTTGGTTCGAACCTTTTTACGTGCACATAAAATGCCTAGTATGGTATATTTCCGAAAACAAGTTTGTATTCTACCGACTATCCCCTACGTCGATATCCTTTAGCGAGGTTTTAAAAGTCCGTCACGCAGGACCTGCGTAAACTAAGCAGATTTCCCACGTAAAGTTATACAATAAAGAAATCTCCTTACGAGTGCAGATGAGTTGCGGAAACGGCCGAACTAGCTTTCGGCGGGAACCATAGCTCGTCCGTTACACTTAATAAAACTGCAAATATCTCGGTCAATATTCAAAATAGAGAATAAATGTATATAACAATATTTATAGTAAATTTAATTTGCAATAAGATTGATTCTATACAATTTTTCGATCCGACGTATAGTAACGGTGATATTTCGAAAATCCCCGCCCTCCTTAAATTCCCCCTCCCATTGGTCTGATTTCAGCCGTTAACGAACTTCATCTTATTTTTTTCATAAAACGATTCAATACCGAGTTTGGTGACGATTGAACAAAAATTGCGACCGCTAGAGCGTTAACAGACAAATATATATATATATATATATATATATATATATATATATATATATATATATATATATATATATATATAATTTTGAACGGACCTCATTTTCGTCATCTCCTGGGTAGGATCGATGGACATTTAAAGAAATTTTTCGAAACTCGCGTCATGAGTACGACCTCAATAGCTGATTTTCCTTAAGGGAAATCTGCTAAAAAAGAAAAATTTCATAATGAAGTTTACAATGAAAAAAGAGTAGCAATAAACTGAATTACTAGCGTTCAAAATAGTAGATATTTTCTCTTAGTTTTGTGTAGATAAAATTCATATTTATGCGTTATATGATAGATACGGTTATTAACCGTTGCTGATTGCTAAAAAATGTTAAAGTTCAAAATGCAATACTGATGGTTGCAGTTTTTATAGGAAACTACGCTTGCATTTAGATTGATCATATAAAATTTTCCGATCCAATTCGTCAGAATTGATATATTTTGGGTTTATTTATTTATTATAATATCGGCACGCCTCTGAGAACCAGACACACACACACACACATATATATATATATATATATATATATATATATATATATATATATATAAATTTTGAGCGGACCTCATTTTAGTCATTTCCTAGGTAGGATCGATGGACATTTGGAGAAATTTCATGAAAATCCCGTCATGAGTACGACCACAATAGCTGATTTCCCTTAAGGGAAATGTGCTAAAATTCCTCCTAGGAAGGTTATATGGTATTTTTTTTTTTTATTTTTTTTTAAACGGCCTCTTTATGCAACTAACGTTAATCGTGAGGATAGTTTATCTTCATGTTGTCACCGTTTTCTAGGCAGGGTTGCACTAAGGATTTTAATGAGTTCCGTCACTAAATAAATTCCTGTTGTCCTATCGGTGTGATCCTAATCCATTTCTAATGAAGGGTTTCTTTATTTCTATAACTAACCTATTTAATATTTCTTTAAAACTTCCCCCCTTTTAGCAGATTTGCCTTAAATCAGCTATTGAGGTCGTACTCATGACGTTTTAGCAGATTTCCCTTAAGGGAAACCAGCTATTGTGTTCATGATGCGATTTTCGAAATTTTTCTTTAAATGTCCATCGATCCTACCCAGGAGATGACGAAAATGAGGTCCGTTCAAAACTGTATTTGTGTGTGTATATATATATATATATATATATATATCTATATATATATATATACTAGCTCAGATACCCTTCGCTCGGGAATTAATTTGAGCCTGAATGGTGATGGCATTTTTTGGCAAGGCTTTACTTTGCATAATATTTTGACATTTACCCGTCCCAGTGTTTAGGGTTAATACCCGTCGTTTCTGTGGATTTGTTAATAATCAAATTATTTTTTTATTTAAGTCTTCACTGTCCTCCATATTGTCATAATTACCGTTTCCTGTGCATTATGCATAGATTTGAATTTTTTGAAACTTTTGAATTTTTTTTCCCGGTGAGGTACCTCATAGTTCATATTAAAAAGAATTGTTGAGAAAATTTCTCTAAATAACAAAATAAACACCTTTTGGCATGTGCTTATTTGCAGAAAACCCAATAGAAAACGAAATACCGCTTTTATTTCAGACCTCCCTTCCACCCCCACTCCTGCCCGTCCCTAGAAATGTTGGTATGGCTTGTTATAATGAAGGCATTAGTCCTAATACACGTACCGAGTTTTATTTAGTTCGGTTGATTCTTTTGTGCCAAATAACATTTTGACTTCCGCTATAATTTTTAGCGTATAACGCCTTCATACTTCGGTATACGACGAAAGTGTATATAATAAAAGTTTCTCTAAATAACAACATAAACAACTTTTGGTATGTGCCTAAGTGCCCAAACCCCAATAGCACACGAAATCTCACTATATTTAATTTCAGGCCTCCCTTATAACCCCCACTCCGGCCCGTCCCTACAACTCTTAGTATGGCTTATTATAAGGAAGGCGTTAGTCCTAATACACTTACCGAGTTTTATTTATTTCGGTTGGCTCTTTTGTCCCAAATAAAATTGTTCACTTCCGCTATAGGTTTTAGCGTATATCTCATTTATTATTCAGTATAAGAAAAAAGTGTGTATAACAAAAGTTATTTTAAATAACAAAATAAACAACTTTTGTTATGTTCATATTTGCCGAAAAACCAATAGGAAACGAAATATCGCTATTTTTAATTTCAGGCTCCCCTTATAACCCCCACTCCTGTTCGCCTCAGAGAAAATTAATATAGCCTAAAGTCTAAGTTGGGTTAGTAGTAATATACATACCAAGTTTCATAAAATTCGGTTCAGCCGTTAATGCGTGAAAAGGTAACAAACAAACAAACAAACAAACATACACGAAAGAAACAAAATGCAGATATGGTGTCTATGACATGTGAAACGAAAAGTTATCGTGAAATTTCGCGAAAAAAAAATCAATGTACAGACAGTGGATACAATTTTATATATATATATAATATATATATATATATATATATATAGATATTTGTCTGTTTCCGCTCTGGCGGTCGTTACCAAACTCGGAATTTAATCGTTTTATGTAAAAAGAAGGATCAAGTTCGTTAACGGCTGAAATCGGACGAGTGGGGGGGGGGTTAGAGGGGAGGATTTTCGAAAATTCAAAATATCTCTGTTACCATACATCTGATCGAAATATTGTATAGAAGCAAACTTATTGCAATTTAAATTTACTATAAATATTGTCCTATACATTTATTCTCTATCTTGAATATTAACCGAGATATTTGTATTTTTATTAAATGTGGGCCGATAATGAACGTATAGAGAGACGGCTCTCGTATAAAGATTTCTCTATTGTATAGCTTCACGTGGGAAATCTGCTTAGTTTACGCAGCCCCTAAGTGACGGACTTTTTTTTTCTAAAAATGTCCTTAAATGGTCATCGGTCCTACCCAGGAGATGACGAAAATGATGTCCGTTCAAAACTATATATATATATATATATAAATATATATATATATATATATATATATATATATATAGTATAGCAGTCGCAAATTATGTTTGGCCTCTACGAAAATCGATATTTAAACGTTTAATGTTCGTGTATCAAGTTCGTTGGTGGCTGAAAGGAAGGGTATTCCAAAAATTCTTAAATTTATGTTATTATGCTTCGAATCGTTTTCCACTACTTTGATTATTAACCCAGATATTTACATTTTTTAGTTTCTCCCGACCGTAAACCCCCACTCCTACTCAGGTCACATTAACTAACTATAAGCTGTAATGTTACAAAGCCTAAATGTATATATGTGACGTACTTTGGAAATATGCTTAGTTAACGCAGCCTCTGCGAGACGGATTTTTTTTTTCTGTAATATGCGTCCATAAAAGTGAATGGCCCACTTCTTTTCAACAGGTTATCTACCCGATTCTTTTTGTGTTGGCGATTTCAACTATCTACATTTTTCTGTCGCATGTAAAATTGAGAAAATGACTCTTATTTCAAAATGGTATTATATAATTATTGTTTACAGTATAATAAATAGTGCCTTCAAATATTAGGAAGAGATTGATAGTCGGTAGGACAACTTACATATCCAATCCAGAAAAGCCATGCCCCCTTTGCGAAGTTTCGCACTTCATCCTTAAATGCCCCGTTTTAGCAGAGAGAAGAAACCACCTCCTGAAGAGCCTCAACATTCCACAGCAATCCATGGATAACTTGTTTGACCATATGGACAAGAATAAAATAAACTACATATATGTTTTCATACTTACAAGTATTTACGTCAGAGGGGAAAAAATACAAACAATATTATTATTAAAATAAAATTAATGTTTCATGTTTTTTTTTCCATAGTAATTATTGTTAATAGTTTTTGTTTTTTGTTATTAGCAGATTTCCCCTAAGGGAAATCAGCTATTGAGGTTGTTCTCATGACGGAATTTTCGACATTTTTTTCAAATGTCCATCGATCCTACCTAGTAGATGACGAAAATGAGGTCCGTTCAAAACTGTATATATATATATATATATATTTATATATATATATATATATATATATATATATATATATATATATATTTCTCTGTTACCGCTCTTGCGGTCGCAATTTTTGTTTAATCATAACCAAACTTCATATTTAAGCGTTTTATGTAAAAAGAAAGATCAAGTTCGTTAACGGCTGAAATCGGACCAGTGGGAAGGGGGGTATAGAGGGGAGGATTTTTGAAAATTCGAAATATCTCCGTTACTATACGTCGGATCAAAATATTGTATAGAACCAATCTTATTGCAAATTAAATTTACTATAAATAATGTTCTACATTAATTCTCTATCTTGAATATTAACCGAGATATTTGCATTTGTATTCTGCGGGTGGTCACCAATAGGCTGTTCGGAGTTTCCGACGAGAGCTCTGGCGGCCGTTTCCATAACTATCGTCCCTCGTGAGGTTAGGTTAACTGTTTTTTGGGCAAGAAACTACTGGGTTATTACGCCCTAAATAATGTTTTTTAGGTTTAGAGGGTTCTTTCTAGTACAGTTGTTATTAGGCAGATTTCTCTATTGGAAAACTTCACGTGGGAAATCTGCTTAGTTTACGCAGCCCCTGCGTGACGGACTTTTTCCATAGTAATTATTGTTAATAGTTTTTGTTTTTTGTTATTTTTAAATTAATTCTCGGTTAAATTTATATAAAGAAAAGATAAAGGAAAAATGTAATCATGAACATGGGCTGAATCCCTGCTATAAAATTGTTAAATTTTTAAAAGCAATAAAAATATTCATTTATTCAATATTAGGAAGTCATTAAGGTGCCCTTTACGTGGAACTATACCCTGAGAAGTAATTAAATATAATAAGGGAATAACCATTGTTTAAAAATTCAGAGTCCCCCATTTATGTGTGTTAAGAAAAAAAAGTCCGTCACGCAGGGGCTGCGTAAACTAAGCAGATTTCCCACATGCTTATCACTCTTACTGGTGATCTTATCTCATTACGTTTACTCACGTTCTATGTAAAGAAACGATTATAACTTGAGTTCCGAAAAAATGTATAAAGCCATAATTGTTAAGCATTAATAGCTGAACAAGATTGGTGCGTTTACATTTTGCCACCCGACTCATGAATAAGGGAGATATTTTGAATTTTCTAAATCCCCCCCCCCTAATCCAACCCCGATTTCATTCTTTGCTAATTTAGCTCGGAATGATACAGTTAAATTTGTAATATGGTTTAGAAGAAATGAATATTTTCGATTCACGTTCGAGAGTCACGTAATCACGCTACTTATCTCAAACAGTTAACATTTAATGAAACAATATTTGGTATTTAGATTTGCAATAAAGTGGCTCATGATCTTAACTTTTTACTAATATTAACATGAGTAGGAGAAGGGGTTTACTGAAAGCTGAATACTAAAAAATGCAAATATTTCATTTAATATTAAAGATACATTTTTTAGCAGATTTCCCTTCAGGGAAATCAGCTATTGAGGTCGTACTCTTGATGCGAGTTTCGAAAAATGTCTTCAAATGTCCATCGATCCTACCCATGAGATGACGAAAATGAGGTCCGTTCAAAATTATATATATATATATATATATATATATATATATATATATATATATATATATATATTTGTTTGTTAACGCTCTAGCGGTCGCAATTTTTTTTTTATCGTTACTAGGATGATCAAGTTCGTTAATGGCTGAAATCGGACCAGTGGGAGGGGAGATTTTTGAAAATTCAAAATATCCCTGTTATTATGCGTCGGATCGACAAAGTGTATACAATGAATCTTATTGCAAATTAAATTTACTATAAATATTGTTCTATACATTTCTTCTTTATCTTGAATATTAACAGAGATATTTGCATTGGTATTCTGCGTGTGGTCACCAGTAAGCTATGTTCAGATTTTCCGCCGAGTGCTCTGGCGGGCGTTTCATTAACTATTCGTCCCTCGTGAATAGGTTTAGAGGTTAGATTAACTGTTTTTTTTTGGGCTAGAAACTACTGGGTTATTACGCCCTAAATAATGTTTTAGGTTTAGAGGTTTCTTACTACTACAGTTGTTATTTGGCAGATTTCTCTATTGTAAAACTTCACGTGGGAAATCTGCTTAGTTTACGCAGCCCCTTCGTGAAGGACTTTTTTTATTATTATTACTTATTAACGTCCACTTTTTTCTGCGGTACTAATTGGGACGGGTTATCTACAGGTTAGCATTCCAGGATGGGACTAAGAATTTCATTTAATGAGTTCGTCACTATATAAGTTCCTATTGCCCGTGCGGGAATCGAACTCGCCATTCTAGATTTACCATGTGAGATGATAAAGAATAAATGTTTAAAACAATATAGTACATTTTGTTGGCAATATGATTTGTTGTATAAAATTTTTCGTTCCGACGCATATTCCTGTTATGTACTCGTATATTTAGAACTGTAGAAATTTTTCCTTAGTAACTAACTAAGCATCTAGCCTTAGTGACTAACATACTAAGCCTTAGTAACTAAAATGTCTTTATTTTTACATGAAACGTTTAAATATCCTATTTGGCAATGATCAAACAAAAATTCCGACCGCTAGAGCGTTAACTTACATAATGTACATGCAGACGTATTTTTGAACGGACCTCATTTTCATCATCTGGTCTTTAAGCTGTTATATTATGAGGCACTTTTTTTGAAGCCTGAATAACAAATTTTGTTTTCATTGAACTTTTACGTCATGAGATAAAGGCAAATACGGGACGCAAGTGGAAAATCAGCTTAGTTAACGCAGCCCCTGCGTGACGGACTTTTTTAAGTAATCATTTACATGCTATCTAAATATTGACGAATCTAATAGAAAAATAATCTTTTTTGATGTGGTCACATAGAACCAAGTATCTCACGAAGTGTAAGACCTTTTTCCAAAATCACTTTGTTTTCTCTTCTTAGACAGAAACATCAATTACAATAGTAGGACACAAATAACAAGAAAACTAAGTAATAAAGATAGTACGTTCAAGCTATAAAAAATAAAAGTAAATAAGCAATGTAAAGATGAAGAGAAAAAATATCCAAAAAAATAAAAAACAAGTTTGCACGAGTTGAAGAATTTTATCAACATTTACGTGATACTGCAATCATGTAAACTAAATGAAATGTCCGTCACGCAGGGGCTGCGTAAACTAAGCAGATTTCCCACATGAAGTTATACAATCTCCATACGAAAGCCCAACAGTTACGGCCGAACTAGCTTTTGGCGGGAAACTCACTCGTCCAATATCTCGTTTAATATTCAAGATAGAAAATAAATGTATAGAACAGTTTTTATAGTAAAGTTAATTTGCAATAAGGTTCTATACAATTTCTTCATCCGACGTAACGGAAATATTTCGAATTTTCGAAAATCCCCCCTCCCACTGGTCCAATTTCAGCCATTAACGAACTTGATCTTTCTTTTTGCATAAAACTATTAAATATAAAGTTTTGTAACGATCGAACAAAAATAGCGACAGCTAGAGCGTTAACAGACAAATATAAATACACACACATAAGGCAAATCTGCTATAAACCAAACCCATTGAAAGAGAACAGCAACAACGAATTTCTCTATGGTGTATCTGAATTCTAGCGATCGACGTAGCTACTAACTATTAATGAGATTATAATCAACTGAAGCCGAAAGACTAACACTTCAGAGCGATTGATGGATAGAGCGGAAAGACGATGAAATCGCTTTAGAGAGAGAGTCAGAGAGGCGTGAGAAGAGGCTTAGAGGTTGGCAGAAAACTCTCCAAGATACCGACTGACAGAAGCAAACTTGTAACTCCCGCATATCAGCTTTAACTGGCCTCATTTAGTTTTCGCAACTGAATTAAAGCTAATAAAATAAACTAACCACCCTTACTTCGTTTCTCAACTCTCCATCGATACCTAGATAGTATCTTTCCGATTGCTACAAATCGTATTTTAACTATCAGTAAATTCTTAACGTCATTAAATTCCCGAAAACATAATTAACCTGCATCTCAAACAATTCTTCAATTTTAGTAGATTAGGGGAAACCATCAGGTTTAACTCATCATGAGATTTCCCCAATATGCCCATCGATTCAGAATATAACAAAAATAAGGTCCACTCAAAATTCTATATAAATTAACGTTCTTCAGTTAAATAAATGAACATTTTCAAAGCACAACACCGAAAAGCTCAAGTACGTCCCTGAATAGAGGGGGGAGGGATTTTGAAAATTAAAAATACCACCGTTACATTGAGGCAGATCGCAAATTGTTAAAGGAGTCCTCTTGCTAAGCTACTAAAGCTCTTACAATTATTCTTGAGACGAAAAGTGTGTGTTTGTATTGGTCTGTAACCGCTCAAGCGATCGCATTTCTGTTTTTTTTTTTAATGCCGAAATCTAAAATTCGCAAATATCTCGATTAATATTAAAGATAATGAAAACATGTACATAACAACATTTATAGATCTTTTACTTTGCATTACGATTGTTCTATAGAATTTTTCGATCCGACGTACAGTAACGGAGATATTTCGAAAATCCTCCTCTCTAAACCCACTCCCCTTCCACTGGTCCGATTTCAGCCGTAACGAACTTAATCTTTATGTTTACATAAAAGTTTTAAATTTAGAGTTCGGTAATGATTATGCAAAAATTGCGACCGCTAGAGCGTAAACAGACTAATATATATATGATGAAATATATCGGTTATTTCAAGTTAAAATGTTATATAATTTTGTTAATCATTTCATTGTGTATACTGTTTGTTGTTGATACTTTTCCTCTTTGAATTTCATGGGAGTTGATTATATTTTTGGTTTTCAGACGTCATGAAATATTCATTCCTTTTAGAGGAAATGTGCGAAAACTGTGGCTCTATTACAGAACCAAAGACTCTTTTCAAACGAAATCGACTTGCAACACGTCGGGACAGACGATGGATGACGACAGAAGGAAATTTAGAAGTAGGTGTGATCTAATGAAAATCTATTCTAGAATTTTCATTAGATCAACCCAGAGTCGCGAGTTCGATTCTAGCCTGGGTAATGGAAATCATCCTAAAATCCCACCCTAGCTAGAAAAGGGTGGTAATCTGTAGATTAACCGTACCAATTAGCCTGAGATGCAAAAACTGGACGTTAATAAATAATAATAATATTCTAGAATTACAAACATCTTAATAGGATAGAATATTGTTGGTTGTGCTCATAAGCATTACGTAAAAATAAATATTAAATGTAGGTATTATTGAAACATATATTATTCAGATTCTTTCATGCTACATAGCATTGAGAAAAATATATACAAATTCATAATATTTAGACAAATTTTGTTTAGTATTTTAAATGTGTCGCATAATATCATAAGTCTCTCCGTTATTCTCTGACTAGTACAGGACCATTCGATTATAATTTGTTAAGGACTGTCTTTGTGTCACATCCTCCCTCCCATCCTAAGATTGTGATGGATGACTGAGAAAATCTAATCAGCTCTGCTTCAGCTGTTGGGCTTCCGCAGGCCTAAAAGAATTCTTCCTCCCATCTGTGCCTCGGTCGTCCTCTGGGACTTCATTTCTAGTGCACCTATATCCGTCCCACCCCCACACACATTCACTTACTTCTCGTCATTACTCGGATAATGTCACTTGAGCCGGCCTCCTTCCTACGGCATTTCTTGTGGATATACTCCTTTTTTAGTGCAGTCCAAATATGAACATAACAAAAGTTGTTTATTTTGTTATTTAGTGTAACTTTTGTGATATTCATTTTTGTCTTTTAACAAAGTATAAACGAGATATACACTATAAACTAAATCGGGAGTCAACTATTTTATTGGGCGCTAACGATTGAACCGAACTTAACAAAACTCGGTATGTCAATTAGCATTAACTCTTCCATGATTACAAGCTATATTAAAATTTTTAGGTTAGAACGGGAGTGGGGGTTATAAGGGAGGCCTGAAATAAAAATTCGCGATATTTCATTGTCTATTTGTTTTTCGACAAACATGCACATAACAAAAGTTGTTTACTTTGTTATTTAGATTAACTTTTGTTTTATACATTTCTCTAGGAACAATGTGTGGAGCAAGTAATTTGCGTAAAAATATTGATATGCTCAACAATTCATTTTAATTTGAACTATCAGGTACCTCACCTGGAAAAATTAATTCAAATCTACATTAATATTTTGTCCTTAATAACTGAAATCTATGCATAATGCACAGGAGACGGGAAATATGACAATATGGAGGACAGTGAAGTCTTACATAAAAAAATAATTTTATTATTAACAAATGCCAACAACGGGTATAAACCCTAAACACTGGGATGGGTAAATGTCAAAATAGTGTGCAAAGTAAAGCCTTGCCAAAAAAATACCATCACCATTCAGCCTCAAATCAATTCCCGAGAGAAGCCGGGTATCTGAGCTAGTATATATATATATATATATATATATATATATATATATATATATATATATATATATATATATATATTTTAATAGTTTTATGTAACGACAAAGATAAATTTCGTTAATTGCTGAAATCGGACCATGGGAGGGGGGGGGGATTTTGAAATATATCCGTTACTATACGTCGGATCTAAAACTTGTATATAACCAAATTTATTGCAAATTAAATTTACTTCAAATATTTTTATGTACATTTATTCTCTTATCTTGAATATAAACTGAGATATTTGTATTTTTATAAAGGGTGTGTGTGTAAGGGACGAGATGATATCGGCTATTGTCCGTTCTGTCCGTAAGACTCCTCCATAAATCTCTCGTGGTTTAGAGACTCGTGTAAGCATTTATTTTGTGAGATATATGCAAATATCCATTATAAATTACAGTACTAGATATACTAAGTAGTTTTCAATATAGGTACTATGTTACATTCACATATATGCAAGTAATTGAGTTTCTTTCCGGTGATGAATATGTTTATCTATCTGTTCAGCTCTGAGTGGTTGGCAGACCTGTTTGTTTACAATTCGGAAGCCGTTTCCGTTGGTAGTTTATTAACTGAAATATGTCTGATTACCGTTTGTGTTTCCTCAATGTGGTAGTCTGTCTTACCCCTATGCTTATTTCTCTATTGTAAAACTTAACTTGGGAAATCTGCTTTGTTTACGCAGCCCCTGCCTGACGGACTTTTATTATTTTTGGAGACATATGATTCGCCAATGGCCAAAAAATACTAATCATATTTCTAATAGTATTTTTATCCAAGCTCACACCTCTGGATCTCTTTTCATTGCCCTTCAAAATTAAGTATACTCCCTAAGTTGCCCTGCCTTAATATAATTTGCAGAATTGTTACAGAAAAATTTCGTTTTCCTTTCAAACTTGGTCCAATAATTAGTTGAACTCAAGTTTATGAGGAGCATAAAGGGCGTACATAAATACTAGAGGACTGTATTCAGATTAAAATACTATTTGCCAGGAGTATAAGAGAGAAAGGGTTGTATATTCATAGGCTATATTGTGTAGGGACTGAGCATGTACATAAACCACTAGGAGCCCTTCGCTATTCTGCTCACATCGGGATTACACTACTTTATCCCATAACATTTTTCTTTTTTCAAACCATTTCCCCTTCAATGTGTAGTACTCGGAAGCAAAGGGTCAAATCTGTTTAAAAACAGATTACTTCCACTCGATTTTATGTTAACAGATTTCCCTAAAGGGAAACTAGCTATTGAGGTCGCGCTCGAAACATTTCTTCTAATATCCATGGATCCTACTCAGGAGATGACGAAAATGGGGTCTTTCTAAATGGTTTATATATATATATATATATATATATATATATATATATATATATATATATATATATATATTAACGCTCTAGATGTCGTAAGTTTTGTTCACTAGTTACTAAACTCGATATTTAATCGTTTTATGTAAACAAATCAAAAAAAAAATACTGTCTCACCATTCAGCCTCAAATCAATTCCCGAGCGAAGCCAGGTATCTGAGCTAGTATGTACATATATATATATATATATATATATATATATATATATATATATTTTAATCGTTTTATGTAAAAACAAAGATCAAGTTCGTTAATGACTAAAAAGTGGGAGGGGGGGGGGTTAGTGGGGAGGATTTTCGAAAATTCAAAATATCTCCGTTATTGAGCGTCTGAAAATTATATAAAACCAATCTTATTGCAGATGAAATGTTCTATAAATATGGTTATAAACGTTTATTCTCTATCTTGAATATTAACCAAGATATTTGCATCTATTGAGGTCGTACTCGACGCGATTTTCGACATTTCTCTTCAAATGTCCATGGGTGTTGTTTTTGGAGTTTTGGTCGTTGTTGGTGAAAAAATCTTTATGGTTTATGCCGTTATTTCGAAAATATTTCTTCTTCAGGGCTGTAAAATACAGGTAGTACTTTATAATATTGCACATTGTTATTAAACTAGAGTGTAGCATGGAGTGTTTATTTTATTAATTACTTACCAAGACTAAAGATAATTAAAAACTACTGCACATAATGTACTCCCCTTAGAAATACTGGTTACAATAACCTTCCCTGGTCTGTTTACACTGAACTTGGTCACAGCCTTATGTTTTTTTTATCAATTAGTAGATTGTCTTCTGTTTATTGAACTATATTATAATTATTATACTGCAGCTATTATATTATGCCGAAATCCAAAAGCAAAAACAGCACCATAAATAAATATAACCTGGTCAAAAACATCAAAATAATTATATATATATATATATATATATATATATATATATATATTTTCAATTCCAGAAGACTCTAACAAAATCACACTTAAATCACAATTACTTACTGACACAATTAACACATGGCAACAGAAATGGTATACGACTATGAAAGGACAACATTTAAAGATATTTATTCCAGACATTAAAGAGTACTTAGGACAAAAATTACTATCAACTGACTTTTACTTGACACAATTATTAACTGGACACGGTACAACAAATTCTTATTTTAATCGTTTTGGCCTGACAGATCAACCAAACTGTTACAGACATACAGACACTTGCTCTATGACTGCAGACTACTAACTAACAGTCCAAAGAGAAAACTTTAAAACCCAACTAAAATGCCGACAAAAAAATTGGCCTGTTGAGGAAAAACTATTATTTTATAAACATAATAAACCATTAAAACAGTTTGTTGAAGATATTTATGACTTCCTGAATTATTTGAAATTGAAATACAGTTAATTAATTCATTATTCAGCATTGAATTCAAAATTTGTTTTTGTTTTTCTTTTCTTTTTCTTTGTTGTAAATAATTTTATTGTACAAATATTTTATGTTATTATAGTTTAAAAAAAAAAAAAATGTATCAAGCACACGTTATGTACTGTAATTATTGTACGGGACTTGTGGCTAATAAACTCCCTTCCTGTAGGGTTACTTCAGAAAGGAAATAAATAATATATGTTTATATATACTTGATATATAATCATTTTATTAAAAAAAAGAAAATCAGGTTCGTTAAAGGCTAAATCGGCTCAGGGGGAAGGAGGGGGAGAATTTCGAAAATTCTTAATATCTCCGTTATTATGCGTCGGATCGAAACATTGTATAGAACCAATCTTATTGCAAATGTGATGTGCTATAAATGTTGTTATGTTCCTTGTTTCACTATCTTGATTATTAACTGCGATATTTGCAATTTTTTTAGTTTTCGTTCTTCAGTAAACAGTAACTCATCTCATATTAGCAATATTCAATTATGTTATGAAACACTTTATTTGATTCCTAAATACCAAATATTGTTCTCATTGAACTCTTAAGTTTTGAGATAAATGCAAATACGTGGCGCACGTGGGAAATCTGCTCAGTTAGCGGAGCCCCTGCGTGACGGACTTCCTAGTTCGTAGTCATCAGCCATCTACTGCTTCTACTAATGCCTTATAAACAGTAATCTGTTATATATTATTCCATTTTTATTGGAAGCTCGAATACCAAAAATTTTTAAATAGTAGATACCTTTATAATACATGCAAAATGCTCTTTTTACTCCCCACCCCCCCGGATTAAGTTTCTGGATTTCTAAAATTTGACTGATTTAGTTATTCTGATTTCTTACAAATTACAGTACTAGATAGGTTATGTAGTTTTCAATAAAATTAATATATTATATTCAGATATATTTCAATAATTGTTTTTCCTTTCCTTGAAGAATGTTTCACGTATCTGTTCAGCATTGAGAGGTTGGCAGAACTGTTTGTTAATAATTCATCCGCTTTTCCGTCGGAAGGTTATCAAAATTGACTGCAAGTTTTCTCCGTTTGTATTTATTAACCTAATATTCACAATGGTTTTGTGTGTGTCGGTATGTAGTTTTATCTATTGTAAAATGTCTGTTACGGAAATTCCCTACTTTATGCAACCCCTGCGTGATGGATTTTTTATGAACATCTGTTCTACGTTTCCTCTAAAGCTTTTTTGGAACGAAGTCTGGTTATGACCGAGCGAGACATCGCTCCTTAAGACCTGGTTCGTCGAGACTGTAAGAAGCAAAGTTGATAATAGAGGATAGTTTCATAACTTAATGTTTGCCAACGATTATTTCGGAATATATAACGTTCATAATAAAAAAAGTTTGTCGAAATTCCCTGAAGTATTATTTGAAATTCTCAGGTGCCTTGGAACTACCTATTTTGTCCATAGTGTGACAATATAACTGATTTCCATTTATTCTTTATTTATCCTTCAATATGAAACCTATTAGATCCAAAATATCAGTTGCTTTGCTTAGCCGCACACATGAATATTATAAAATCTGATTTAGGCACGACATGACTTCCTTTAAGTGCTATTGAATTAATTAAACATATTTGGGGGCGGTTCAACGAGAAAATTTAATTAGTTTACCTTAGTTCCGAAGGAGTAGGTTCGAAAAATGTCATTGAGCATAATTTATTGATCTTAACATGTTTAACAAAAAATGTCATATACACATTTTTCGAATCTCTGATCCGAACCGTGGGATTTGCTTATTTTTATTTGTTCATTGTCGCCCATGTCTTAGTCCATTTTGATCAAAAGATGGGGCACACAACAAGACCGTTACGGTACCAAATATGAAATTTCAATGGATATATCTTGTTGATGACTAGTGATAAAACAATCTTTGTGTTTATCGGTCACCTGGGTTGAAATGAAACTACTTCAATTTGCCCATGTTTCTTATAATGCCTTTGCCTTAAGCAAATGAAATCATTCTGGTCTGATTTCATTGCAGCACCACGTCGTCGGTTTATTTATTTGATCATTTGCACTTATTTATAATTTTCAATATTCAGCATCTGGTTTTCAGTCTGCCTTGACATATTACCGAAACGTTGGCAAACTGAAGTTGTTTAATTTCAAACCACGTGACTGACAACCACACACAAGTATTGAATGAAATTTCAACATTCACAACCCTAGCACAGATGTTCCCCGAGTTAAGGGAGGATCTAAACGGATATTTCTTTTGAGTAAAAATGTAATTATTTTGGTTGGTGTTTTAATAAGAAACCAAGAGGTCCGTCACGCAGGTACCCACCTCCGCGAATATTAAGAGAACAAATAAAAATTAAAACGACAAATGTTCCTGTCAATTTTCATTTTTCAACGGAAAGCGTCTGAATTGTAAACTCATCAGTAGCCTACCTCTTGGAGCTGAAATACAGAAATATTCTCCGGAATAAAAATCAATTACCAATTTGAATATAATACATTAATTTTATTGGGAACTATTTACTATATTCAGTGCTCCAATTTATAATAAAGCAGAACAATTTAGATCTCTTTCACTCTACTTTTAGTAATCCAAGTTCTGATGGGGGTCATCAGAACGTATTTGCATGTATATTTTCAAGAAAAGGTTTTTTGAACACAATATTAGCAGATTTCCCTTAAGTGAAATCAGCTATTGAGGTTGTACTCATGATGCGATTTTCGAAATATTTCTTCAAATGTCCATCGATCCTACCCAGGAGATGACGAAAATGAGGTCCGTTCAAAACTGTATATATATATATATATATATATATATATATATATATATATATATATATATATATATATATCTGTCTATCTATCTATCTATATATTTGTCTGTTACCGCTCTAGCGGTCGCAATTTTTGTTTGATCGTTACCAAACTCGATATTTAGTCGTTTTATGTAAAAAGAAAGATCAAGTTCGTTAACGGCTGAAATCGGACCAGTGGGAGGGGGGGTTTAGAGGGGAGGATTTTCGAAAATTCGAAATATCTCCGTTACTATACGCCGGATCGAAAAAGTGTACAGAATCAATCTTATTGCAAATTAAATTTACTATAAATATTGTTATATACATTTATTCCCTATCTTGATTATTAACCGAGATATTTGCATTTTTATGAAATTTGGGCCGATAACGGATTTTTGAATTTCCCGCGAAAAGCTAGTTCGGCCCTTTGCCGTCACCGTTTGGCTCTCCTATGGAGATTTCTCTACTGTATAACTTCACGTGGGAAATCTGCTTAGTTTACGCAGCCCCTGCGTGACGGACTTTTTTTGTATTTCAGCGGTTATATATGTTGGTTTATTCATTAAGTATGATTATAAAAAGGGGGTTTCTTGAAGGCTGAAAATTAAAAGATGGATATATCTCGATTAATAATTAAAATAGAGAAAGACTCAAACAACGTTTATAGGTCAATACATTTGTAATATGATTGATTCTATATTATTTTTCCATCCAACTCGAGAAATTTCGAACTTTGGATTGTTAAAACCATTAATTATCGAGTTTGATTTCGCTAAGACAAACGTTTTGACCGCTAGAGTGGTAACAGTCATATATATATATATATATATATATATATATATATATATATATATATATATATATATATATATATACTAGGATCGACGGACACATGAAACATTTTTTCGAAATTCGCTGATTCAAGGAACCAAAAGTGATTTCCCACTTTTGGACCCTCCCTTATATTCTATTTTACAATCTGCCTTATAAAAACAGAGATTATCTGAATTTTTGAAATCTCGGTTGTAAATCCTCCCCCCCCCCTTTGTCCGATTTCGGACAACCTGATCTTTAGATTTATATAATATTGTAGTCCATTTATTAGTTACAATTTTCCAATCCGATGCATAATTGCAGGTATAAATGATTTCCTTTTCTATGTCTCTCTACTTCCACTTTGTTCCCTATTTGGTTGATATCACAGTTCTTATCATAAAAAGGTGATCATATCAATCACAGCATCTACAACTATGCATTATTTTGTTTTTATTCGACTTGGACTTCCATGTTCAATGAAAACAATACTTTTCTTAAATAAATTTATTTTTAATGCTTTTTAGCAGATTCCCTTAAGGGAAATCAGCTATTGAGGTCGGATATATATATATTACGTTTTATTAATAAAACCAGTAAACGCTTTTAATAAGAGTTCTTGGATTGCAAAACCAAACACTCACAAGCTGCACTGCACAATCCACTTCACAAGGCACAATACACTTGGCAATTATTCCCAATTACTGCTAACCGTATAACACTGATAGCGTCAATGAGTCACAGTCCAATAATTAACTCACGGTCACTGTAATTCACAGAAAGACGGCACTGCACTGTCTTAAACACGGCACTAAACTGTTACTTACAGTCACGGCACAACACTGTTCTTCCTATCAAAACACTTTACCGCACTGCAATAAGTCGCACTGTAGCACTGATGTGACCATCAAGACAGGTGAAAATAAAACTGACTCGCTCGCGGTTGGCCCTTCTTTATATAGCTTGGCGGCATACATCAAAGGTGAATTGTCTGGACTCTTCGACGTCTGGCTGGAAGGTACTGGTAGGACCTACTGTCGGCTTCTTTGATTTATATCGCACTTCCTCTCTCTGAAGTATTATTAATGTATTTAATTTTTGCAACACTATATATATTTATTTATCTTTTACCTACCTGTCTCTAGCGGTCGCAATTATTGGTTTATCGTTACCAAATTTAATATTTAATTATTTTATGCAATACAAAAGATCATGTTCGTTAATGGCTGAAAATGTTAATATTCTATTATATAATAAACCTCATTGTTCGAAGTTTAAATATTTTTTTGAATAATCCGTTATATACGATATACATACAAATATGCTCTGGTTACCTCCCCCCCCCCTCCCCGTCTTTAGTTTTTGGACTACTCGAATTTGATTGATTTACAAAAATTATTCTGATTTATTATAATTTACAGCACTGGCAATAGAAAATATTTTCTAATAAAATTAATGTTATATCCGGATGTATTTCTTCAGTTAATTGTTTTTCTTTCTGGTCTTGTTTGTTTACAATTCAGACCCTTTCCATTGTGGATATTATTAACTTGTGAATTGTCTGAAAGATTTCTTCTTACTTTTTGTATTTATTCGCTTAACATTCACGGTGATGTTACTAGTATGTAGATTTATCTGTTGTAAACCTTCCCGTAGGAAATCTGCTTCATTTGCGCAGCCCCTGCGTGACGAACTTTATAATTTACTTTCGGCCGCTAACAAATTTGATGAAAATGCGTTGAAAAGTTAGACACGCCAAATATATTATACTTATGAATAAGCTGAAAGATTGAAAAGTATTTTCTTAACTAGAATTCAATACTTCTCCTAATTACATGTATTTTTCTATTTCAGGTATGCTCCAAATAACATTCTGTTCATTCTGAAAAATGCCATTGGTAAGCGTATTTTTTTTTATGCCAATTGAACCATTCTTACGCCTGACCTTTGTGTTAGCGGTTATGAAATATGAATTTATTTATAATAAGATATGAGTTGATTATGCTTCCACCATGACATATACTTCCAAACCTGTCGTTTTCTAAAACAGTGTAGCCTAAATAATGAATATTTTTAACAAATGGTTTGTCATACCTGAGAAATTGACCTGGCGCTTTTAAATGTTGCAATTCATGTAGATTTAAAATTTGAAGTGCATATTTTTGAAAGTCTATTTTGTTCGAGTTACGACGTACTGACACGACATCCAATCACGTCCATACTATTTTTAGAAGATTTCGCTGGGAATACTTGAGTCACTTTTTTTCTATTATCCATAGTTACCTTTACTGGCCATTTTAGCAGATTTCCCTTAAGGGAAATCAGCTATTGAGGTTGTACTCATGACGGAATTTTCGAAATTTTTCTTCAAATGTCCATCGATCCTACCTAGTAGATGACGAAAATGAGGACGTTCAAAACTGTATATATATATATATATATTTGTCTGTTACCGCTCTAGCGATCGCAATTTTTGTTTGATCGTTACCAAACTCGATATTTAGTAGTTTTATGTAAAAAGAAAGATCAAGTTCGTTAACGGCTGAAATCGGACCAGTGGGAGGGGGGGGGTTTAGAGGGGAGGATTTTCGAAAATTCGAAATATCTGCGTTACTATACGTCGGATCGAAAAATTGTACAGAATCAATCTTATTGCAAATTAATTTTGCTATAAATATTGTTATATACATTTATTCTCTATCTTGAATATTAACCGAGATATTTGCATTTTTATTAAGTGTAACGGACGCGCTATGGTTCCCGCCAAAATCTAGTTCGGCCCTTTGCCGTAACTGATCGTCACTCGTATGGAGATTTCTCTATTGTAAAACTTCACGTGGGAAATCTGCTTAGTTTACGCAGCCCCTGCGTGACGGACTTTTGTTAACCATTAATCTGTAAATTTAAGAAAAGACTAAATGAGAAATAAAGATAACTGGTTTGTTTCTGCATACTACCTGTCGTTCAAAATAGAGCATCAACTAATAATGAATTGTCATAATATTTTTGGTATCTGTCTTTTTTTTATAGTTTATCATAAGTTGAAAGTAATCATGCACCATTTTCTTTTTACCGAGTTTTTTGACCCACTGTGTGTGTGTACATATATATATATATATATATATATATATATATATATATATATATATATATACAATATATATATACAAGCACACAGACACAGTGCGTCAAAAAATTATTGTAAATTTAATATTTTTCCTAATTTTCATTAAATTGCACACACACACATATATATATATATATATAATCCCCCAGCAGAGATATACCTAACCAACTAAGAGTTCATTCTTATGCTTGATCTTTGAGGGAGGGGTTTTTATTACATATGAATTTATTTATTTATACTGAAGATATGAGTTTATTATGGTTCCACCTTGACTCACATAATTCCAATGTCGTCATTTACTGAATTAGCGATTCATACTTATTAATTGTACTTTTAACAAATAGCTTTTGTCATGCCTGAGAAATTTTTTCAGGTGCTTTTATAAATGTTTAATTGAAGTTGTTCTAAAAGTTGAAGTGCATATTTTTTACGACGTACTGACATGACATCGAATCGCGTCCATACTTTTTTTCGAAGGTGGGAAAATTTAATTTGCTTTTTCAATAATCCAGAGTTACATTTACTAGCCATTTTTTAACTATATCACTTTTGCTCTCTAAATGTGAGAAAAGACTAAATAAGAAATAAAGATAACTAGTTTCTGCATGCCACCTGTCGTTCAATATAGGACATATGTTACTGTTGTAAAGCAATATCGATTGTGAACACGTATCGAGTTATTGTAGCAGTTGGAACTAGGTTGTCTTTCCATCAGATTAGACCAGGTGTATTAGTTTGCGGGCAAAACTTTTGTGTGCATTTACGTTTTGGGTCGCTTTTAAAAGTAGTGCATTTTAAAGTCGGGTTCATAATTTTTAACGATGGACATCAAACATGAAATTATACGACAATTTAATTATAATACAAATTATAAAAATAAAATGAAATGAAAAAAAATTTGTACAACATTATAATTAAATCATAAAATTTGTATTCTTGCAATTAACGAAAGCTGAATAGTGACACCGAAATCAACGAGACACTGATACTAACAAGGGGAGTGCACGGCTTTCTCCCCTCCGATTTGAACGAAACTTTTTTAGTGTATGGTACCTGATGAAAACCCAATTCTGTTAAAGCCAGAGAACACACTTCTCATTCAATCGTCTATAAATAATTGTTAAAGTTTGCCTGACTGTCTTGAGTTGTTCCTAAGGTATCTATTTCAAGGAGTCCCCATGGCTCAGGGGATAGCACTTTCCTTTTGTAATCGGAAATCTCGAGAGCGAAACTCGCCGGGAGTGACAATTTTTTGTCTGGATTTTATTTATCATTTTTTGCTTCTAGATCATTTATTTAAATTAATATATAAATACTTTTTTTTTTTAAATTTTTAGAGTGTTCAAGATATTTTATATATATATATATATATATATATATATATATATATATATTTATATATTTCTATCATCAAGATAACAATTTTATTGCGGATGCCAAGGGTAAAAGGGAGGGGGGAGTAAAATGTATTTTGATATTACATGATATTTTGTGATTCTGTTCGATCAAATACGAACAGTTTTGGTGACACTTGATAAAATTTTTAACCTGATGATAGAAATATACGTCAGTGATCCAATGCCAAGCCTAATGAAAATAAAGCTCTAACGTAGAAAACTGTTAACGAATATTTTTATGTCTAGTGCTAGAAAATTTTAAATATCTTTATTGATTGTAAAAGAAAATATTATCAAATAAAGTTGTAAAGATTGATATATAATCGTTTAAAAATATTAATAAAATATCTGCGTTATTGTTGATAATTGTAATTCTTACGTTTTCAATAATAATATATAATATTAAATATTACTTATACCAATTACATTTTTGACGGAAAACATTCGAATTTCCTTTAAATGTATGGAACACGCTAAAAATTAAAAAAAAAACACTTTTTATTTATTTATTAATATAAAATAAACAACCAAGAAGCAAAAAAGATTTTAAAAATCCAGAAAAAAATAGTCTCTTCCGACGAGTTTCGATCTTGAGATTTGCGATTACAAAAAGAAAGAGATATCCCTGAGCCACGGGGGCTCCTCGAAATAGATACCTTAGGAACAACACAAGAGATTCTGGCAAACTTTAACAATTTTTTTTAGAAAATGGCATGAGTAGTGCGTTCTCTCGCTTTAACAGAATTGGTTTTTCATCAGGTAGTAAACACTAAAAAAAATTTCTTTCATTCGGTGAGGGGAGTAAGACGTAAGGAACAGCGGGGAGCATATGCCTCTTAAGGGGCTCAGCTTTTAGTTTTGGCAGCACCTGCGTGACCGACTTTTTTTTATATTAGGTGTGTGGGATTCTTTCGGTAGATGTAAGGCGGAGATGAGGCGATGGGATATCTAATTAGAGAGTGGGTGGAGGCCTGTCATAGGCAGGGCTTATTGTGCCAGCAGAATTGTGGTCAGCCGTGGAATAGCCTTCTCTGACAGCTAGCTATGGCTACCTCTTATTGGCTCACCACTCCTAGGCTCATCTACTCCTCTTCAAACCCGATATTTCCTAGCCCACCCCTCCTTTGCCTTATAGCGGTATTTTGTTAGGGGATTCCATGGTTATACAGCCAAAATTGTAAGGGCCGTAAGAGGTGATGAAAAATTCCGTCATGCAGGGCCGCGTTAACTAGGCAGATTTCCCACGTGCGTCACGCATTTGCATTTGTCTCAAAAATAAAAATTCAAATGAGATCAATTTTTACTACTACGGCTTCAAATAAAGTTCTTCATATTTTAACGGCTTATTGTTACCATACGATGATTAGAATTGGGGCGGTCTACTAAATCCGAAACTAAAAAATGCAAATATTCCAGTTAATGATCAAGGTTTTCTATAAACATACATTTATCGAAAATTAAATTTGCATTAGATTGGTTCTATACAATTTTTCGATCCGATGCATAATGAGAGATATTAAGAATTTCCTTCCTTTTAACTACCCCTCCCCCTCCCTTTCGGATATCAGCGATTATCAAACTTGATCTTTCTTTATGCATCAAAGTTCGTCACGCAGGGGCTGCGTAAACTAAACAGATTTCCCATATGAATTTATACAGTAGACAATCTGCTCAATAACAACTGTTGTAGTAAGGTATCTCTAAGCCTATTCAAGAGGGACGAGTAGTTATGGAAACGGCCGCCAGAGCTCTCGGCAGAACGTCCCATATATAGCCGACCCCTGCCGATCACATACAGAATACGAATGCAAATATCTCGGTTAATATTCAAGATAGAGAATAAATGTATAGAACAATATTTATAGTAAATTTAATTTGCAATAAGATTGGTTCAATATGATTTTTCGAACCGACGTATAGTAACGGAGATATTTCGAAAATCCTCCCCTCTAAACCTCCCCCCCCCTCCTCCCACTGGTCCCATTTCAGCCATTTCTTTTTACCTAAAAAAACTAAATTACGAGTTTACGATCAAACAAAAATTGCGGCCGCTAGAGCATTAAGTTGTTGTTTATCGAATGATAAAAACTTATTTATTAACGTCCACTATTTTGCAACTTAGGCTAATTGGCACGGCTTATCTACAGGTTACCACCCTTTTCTAGCCAGGGGTGGCAGGCAGGATTTTATTTAATGAATTCCGTATCTAAATGAATTCCTTTGTCCTGGGATGGTTGTGTATCGGCTATACGTATTCTCAATTGTTCAAATAAAGGAGTAAATTGAATGATATTGAATTATTTTTTATATTGAAGGTATTATGAACTCTATTTGAAGAATTGAGAATATGTATAGCCGATACCTAACCATCCTCCATTATCATATGTATATATTTATTTTATAAAAATTGTTTTTTGTTTAACCTCATTTTCGTTGATCACTTGGATGGATGACTGATGGACATTTGAATAATTTCTTTATGATTTCCTTAAGCTAAAAAAGTAAGCCACGCCAGGGGCTTCGTAAAATTTTCACATTTCTTACATCGCTGGTATTCGGCGATGATCTCAACTCACTATCTATTTTTTTTTTCATTCTTTTATTAAATTAGCATAATTTTACAGCAGTTTATTTTTAGAATCATTTGAAAAGGAGTGGAGATTTAATTGGTTGTGCTCTTTCTCATGAAAATGAAGATTAAAGAAAAATGTTTATTGTCGTGGGAAAAAAATAAAAAAACGAAATTTATGCCCTTCAGAGGAATGATATCCCACGTCGGTAAATAGTAATGTAATTTTAATGCCTAGGATATACGTTAATCCAAAATTGGCATACAAACGCAGAAACTCCCTCAGAAATAAGAATCGAAAATTCACCTTAAGATATGGACCAGTGTTGTTTGATCAGTTTTCTTGTATGGTGTAGAGGCCTGTACATTAAAAGCAAACTTGATAAATAAATCTGAAGCATTCGAGGTGTCGTGCCTGCGACGAATACGAATACGAGGATCGTGGGTATTTTACATAAGAAATGAAGTTCTTTGCAGAGCACAATTAGAAGATAGCGAACTTCACGAAATAATAAAACGTTGAAGAATTATACTACTTCGGACATAATATGATTGGAGAATGTGTTCTGGGTACAAAACTTTCAAGGATCTCCAAAGAGCTGCGCAATTGATAGAAAAATTGACGGACGCCTACCCAAGAATTTGCTTGGCTCTCCATGAAGATGATTTATATGTACCTTCGTTTGTTTTATCAGATTTCTCTCAAGGGAAACAGCTATTGAGGCCGCACTCATGACGCGATTTTCGAAAAATGTCCATCGATCCTACCTAGTAAATGACGAAAATGAGGTCCGTTCAAAATTTTATATTATATATATATATATTTGTCTGTTAACGCTCTAGCGGTTTTTTTATTGTTACAAAAATTAATATTTAAACGTACGTGTATATATAAAGAAAGATCAAGTTCGTTAATGGCTAAAATCGGACAAGTGGAAGGGGGAATTTCCAAAGATTGTATTGAACAAGTCAAATTGCAAATTAAATTTACTGTGAATATTGTTATATACATTTATTCTCTCTCTTGACTATTAATGGAGATATTTGCATTTTTCAGTTTTGAGCCTTCAGCAAACTTCTACTCATGGCTGTTATTCCTAGAACCACTTAATTGCAAGGTTAAATACCAAATATTGTTTTAACCGAACTTTTACTTTGTGAGATATATGCAAATACGTTCTCTTGACCCCCCTCCCCTCCTCCTCCTTCTTTTGTGCTTAGATTACTAAAACGTCCGTCACGCAGGGGCTGCGTAAACCAAGCAGACTTGCGGTCGGTATTTTCACTTATCTCATGATGTAAAAGTTCAATGAGAACAATATTTGTTATTTAGGCTTCAAATAAAGTGCTTCATAATATAACAGCTTGATGTTGATTTGACATAAGCAGGAGTGGGGGGTTTCCTAAGGTCGAAAACTAAAAACCCAAATATCTGGGTTAATATTAAATATAATGAAAACATGTACATAACAAAATTTATAGATCATTTAATTTGCAATAAGATTGATTTTATACAATTTTTCGAGCCGATATATATTAACAGAGATATTTTGAATTTTCAAAAATACTCCCCTCTAATCCCCCTCTCCCCCTGGTCCGATTTTAGCCGTGGACGAACTTGATCTTTCTTTTTACAAGAAACGACTAAATATCGAGTTTGGTAACGATTAAACAATAATATCGACCGCTAGAGCGGTAACAAACAAATATAACTATATATACAGTTTTGAACAGACCTCATTTTCGTCATCTCCTAGGTAGGATCGATGGACATTTGAAGAAAAATTTCGAAAATCGCGTCTTTAGTACGACCTCAATAGCTGATTTCCCTGTAGGGAAATCTGCTAAAATTAGAGTGATTGAGATAAAACTGATTCTGGTTCATTACAAATTACAGTACTAGTTTTGGTACATTATTTTAAATAAAATTAATGTTATATTCAGATATATTTTATTAATTGTTTGTTTTTCTGGTCTATCTACTCAGCGCTGCAAGGTCGGCTACCCTGGTTGTTTACAATTCAGTTGCTTTTCGCTGTGGAGATTATTAACTTGTATTGTAAATAATTTACAATACAAGTTAATATTATTATTGACTTAAGGATTTCACAGCAGTGTTTGTTGAAAGTGGAGAGAGGAAAAGACGTCCAATTCATAACAAAATGTGTGAAGAATTGGTGGTATTTTTCTCTCCCCACGAAGGATTTCTCATTACCGTTGGTATTTATCTACGGTAGTAAATAATAAATACTTTTTAGTATTCTTAATGAACTGTCAGTTCCCTTTTATGATTGTTTTTTGAAATTGTGCCTTTATGATACCTTACCCTCAAATGATAAAGGATTATGAGATTTGTTTGTGTTCGGGTTGTTGTTTGAAGAAACTACTGTGGCTAGGAGGAAGATTTTCTTGCTATGTATAATACATTGAAATGTTCCATTGTTGAGAGTTGTCTATCTGCAATTGTAGTTGTATATCCTGAGACGAGTTTGAGGGCGGCGATGTCACGGTGGCGATGTGTTGAAGTGCTGGGACGGACAGCTGTCTGTAGCAGCTCTCTGTGGTTAGTTGGTCCTTCTCGCTTCTCCATAACCTCTTATAGACAAGTTTGTTTTACTTCCTTTCGTACAAATCTCCTGACCTTCTGTAGCCGTGTAACTCAGTAATCTTATGCACCCCATCCCCTAGAAAATTATTCACATGGCTATTTCATTTCATCATCTTTTAGCAGATTTCATTTATGAGAAATCAGCTATTGAGGTCTTACTCGATATTTATTCGTTTTATGTAAAAAGAAAGATCAAGTTTATTAATGGCTGAAATCGGACCTGGTAGAGGGGGGAAATTTTGAAAATTCGTAATATCTCCGTTGCTATAGGTTAAATCGAAAAAAAATGTATAGAATAAATCTTACAATCATGTCTTAAATAAATCTTAAAAGCAAATTAAATGTACTATAAATATTGTTATATACATTTTTAGTGGACTGAGTGGGGTGAAATAAATAGTTCTGTACGCTTTTCAACTTGTATATTCAGAACAAGCAGAAAATAACCTCTTCATCATGATATATATAGGCTTGTTTTGTGTAATATGTTACACAAAACAAGTCTATTTAGAGTACTTACACTTGGCACATTTCGACGGACACAACACTGTCTCAGTAAACTCAATATAATAAAGTTCTAGTTAACGGGAGACACCAGATATTTTCGTACTTCTAACTTTTTCGCTCACAATCCCGTTATCTATTTTCACTGTCTAAACATATTTTTTAAAACCATCTGGTATTTTTTATACCGCGAGGTTACCTTGTTTAGCGAACGACTCACGAGTACGTGAGTCGCCGCTACACATTTATTCCCTATCTTGAATATTAACCGAGATAGTCGCAGTTTTCAGCGTTCGAAAAAACCCCACTTCTACACTCATATTTCATAAACAATACTCGGTTATGTAATAAACCATTTCATTGGAAGCTTAAATACCAGAATAATTATACGAGATACATGTAAATATATTCTGGTGACCCCTCCCCTTCTTACGTTTTTGTACTACTTAAATTTGATTGATTGAGATAAAAATTATTCTGATTCATTATAAATTGCAGTACTGGATATAGTAAATAGTTTTCTATCAAATTAATACATCCTTATATTCATATATATTACAGGTAATTGTTTTTCTTTCCGGTAAGAAGTTGGCAGAACTGTTTGTTTACATTTCAGGTGCTTCCCGTCGGGAGGTCTCTTATTATTGTTTGTATTTATTCACTTAATATCCAAGGTGGTGTTGTGTTAACGGTATGTAGCTTTATCTATTGTTAAACTTCACGCGGGAAATCTGCTTAGTTTACGGAGCCCCTGCTTGACGCACTTTTATTATTTTCTGAGAAATATGATTCGCCAGTAGCCCAAGAACACTAATCAAATGTCACTCCTAGTCATAGGTTCAGAATAACTAGAAATACAATCCTTTTTGAGGCAATCTACTAACTCTATGAGATTCGCGTTCTTATTTCAACGCCTCATCAGGAGTATAATTCTTAGTCGGAAAACTAGTCAGCCCATGGCCTAACAGACATCCTTTCTCTTGACCGGCTTAGTCTAAACGTATCATACGTATTTTCGGTGTCGCTATTTTATTATAATGCTGTACTTATTTTTTTCATTTCATTTTATTTTATCTACCTGTATTATAATTACATTGTCGATATCTATCGTTAAAAATTATGAACACTACTTTAAAATACACTATTTTTATAGTGTTATTAGCGGCCCGCAAGCTTGTTTGCACACTAATATTTTTGCCCACGACATGTCGAAGATTGCCCATTCCTCGTCTAAACTCAAGATATATATATATATATATATATATATATATATATATATATATATATATATATGTATATATATATACATATATCAACATGATAAACTGCGATAAGGTTTATGCAGGAAGAGTATTCGCGACCTTTGAAAAAGAACACTAAAGCACCACGCTAAAAATATTGGCGTGATGGAAAATTAATCAGAGCTTACGGGCCTACTTAAATTTGGACATTTCTCTGATTTTGACCATTTATTAATCTTGGAAAAAGAAAGGAATGCACACAAAAATATAAGAGGATATGTATTTTTATGAAAAAAGGAAAATGGGATTAGACCCAACAAAACTGAGATTACTCACTTGTACAATAACGTTTGATATAAAACGTTTTACGTTTTTAACATTTAGACTTTGACGCTATATAATGAAGCTACCTCAGTAGGTATTTTGGTTTAATATAAACATCGATTCTAAAAGTATTATAGCATAGCCGTAGAAATATAGGTTGTGAACTCGGAAAAGAAGAGCAGGAAAGTTGAAAAAGAAAAAAAAAATACTCTTTGTCATTTGCTTTCGTAGATTTGATATGATGTTCTATATTAATTCGAATACTCACCTCGACAGATGTATTTAGCGTTCTCAATAACTAAATCTCATTTTCAAAAAAAAAAAAAAAAAAAAAAAAAAAAAAAAAAAAAAAAAAAAAAAAACAGCTGAATTGTAATAATAGTAGCCATATGACCTATACCCGATATATTTTAAATGAAATAATATTAACTGCAGGGGCTGACGTTAGCCATGCGTGTTAAAGCGTTGTACTTAATCTCACATGGTAAACCTAGAGTGGCGAGTTCGATTCTCGCCGGGGCAAAGGAAATGATTTACTGACGAAATCCACTAAATAAAAGCCTTAGTACCACCATGGCTAGAAAAGGGCGGTAACCTATAGGTAACCCGTTCCAATTAGCCTTAGTTGCAAAAAGTGGACGTTAATTAATAATTTAATTATAATATTAACTGCAGAGTAGTAACCTACAATGTAATGGTGAGTATAGCCTCAAGTACAATTTCATTAAGAAACCTAACAATGTAAGTAAACTAATGACTAATGCTTTAAAATTCTCTAGAACTACAGCGTAACTGTCCACCAAGTTTGATAACAATTAACGTCTAGAACTTATACAGAACTACAACATTACTGTCCACCAAAGTAATTTCTCATACCAATAATTAATGTCTGGAACTAATCCAGAACTGCAACGTTACTGTCCACCAAAGTAATTCCTCATACAAAGTAATGTCTAGAACTAATCCAGAACTGCAACGTTACTGTCCACCAAAATAATTTTTCATACCAATTAATGTCTAGAACTAATCCAGAATTACAACTTTACTGTCCACCAAAATAATTTTTCATACCAATAATTAATGTCTTGAACTAATCCAGAACTGCAACGTTACTGTCCACCAAAGTAATTTCTCATACCAATTAATGCTTAGAACTTATCCAGAACTGCAACGTTACTGTCCACCAAAGTAATTTCTCATACAAAGTAATGTCCAGAACTTCACTGTTACAGTCCATCGAAGTAATTCCAATGAATGACAACAGTCAAGCAGTTAATATATTTAACTTAGCAGAGCATAGTCCTTTCTTCCAATTAATGAGTGAATATTATTCTCTGGCCAATACTTTCCAAAAGACGTAGGTATTTAGCTGCAGCTTTATTTTGTTCAGTTCCCACATAAATAAAATAAAATCCTTTTTCCTAAACAAATGTGATAACAAATTCATAACCCTTCCAATTAGCCTCAATAACATAAGCTGGCCGAGAATTAATAATACACAATTGGATATATATTTACAATAGAAACTGACATAGACTGTCAGTCAATTCAGTTCCCATTAATTCCCTCAGCTGTGTTAGAATTACTCAGAATGTCTTAATTTTCTTATAATATTCAGGGTCAGCGATGTTACAAGCATTGTAAATTGTAATCGAAATTATTAATGTAGTAAAATTACTTCAGTTGACTAATTAATAAATACTACTAAAAAGATACACATAAACCCCAAAAGAGAGACCTATCTAACGACAACGATACCAAGAACACAATGATGCATAATGTATACATAAATAACCATAGTATGCAGTAATATTACTTCTACTGGTATATATATATAATATAGCGATATGACGAGCATAATGCTTGAAAAAAAACAATAACTAATTGGTTATCGATCATAATTATTTCTGAGCATATATTTTTACTTTGTACATTCATTATTGAAACTATGCCGTTATATCAATTTTACTAACTAATAGGCATTTATCTACGATATGACAACCATAATTTATATTTAATGATACTTTATGATTTCGGTATTGCATTCATTGACTGAAGCTATTACTTTTCCAGACAGTGCTAACCATAAGAAATGAGTTTAGAAACAACATTAAGACGAACATAAAACCTGTATTCTATACATTAATTAATAATTATCGCGGCTATCTAGCAATATTCCATTTACTGGCTGCTAATACCCAAAAGATATGAATTTAACTACGTCGATTTGACTAGTATAATCTTGCACACTTCAATCTATTAATTACTGAAACTATGTAGTAATATGTTTACTGACTAATGAACATTTATCAGCAAATGTATAACAAGTATTGCAATGTTTTCGAACATACGCTAGTTCCGTATTATGTAGCTACATATTACTTTTACAGGCTGTACATACTGAATCTATGTAGTAATTCTGATTAATAAACAATTCTGTGCAACGATTTGAGAAGCATAATTGTAGCTTCATAATGAATAGTATGAACAGTATAGACTTGAATCTATTAATTTCTGAAACTGTGTAGTAATATTACTTCTACTGACTAAAAGACATTTATCTGAAACGATATGTAAAACATAATTACTTTTTAATGGTTTCGGCTTTACATTAATTATCGTAGCTATGTAGTAATATTATTTCTACTGACTAGTAATACCCAAAGGATGTTTTTAACTACGTCGATTTGACTAGTGCACTCTTGCACACTTCAATCTATTAATTACTGAAACTATATAATAATATTATTTATACTGACTAATAAACTTTTATCTGCAACGATATGACAAGCATAATTATATTTCGATAATCTCCGGTACATATTAATTATCGCAGGCATCTAGTAATATTACTTCTATCGGTATTAATACTTAATTACAGTATTAATGCAGTAAAATTATTTATACTGACTAATAAACATTTATCTGCAACGATATAATAAGCATAATTTTACATACTTCTATCTTTTTAATACTTACAGCAATGCAGTAATATTATTTATACTGACTAATAAACATTTATCTGCAACGATATGACAAGCATAATTATATTTCGATAATCTCCGGTACACATTAATTATCGCAGGCATCTAGTAATATTACTTCTATCGCTATTAATACTTAATTACAATATCAATGCAGTAAAATTATTTATACTGACTAATAAACATTTATCTGCAACGATATAATAAGCATAATCATACGAGTATGTCCATCATCTGGGATACGCATTATTTATCGCAGGTATCTAGTACTACTAATTAATACTACTAATTGACTAGCAGAATCCATAATTAATACGTTCATCTACGACGAGTATAGTCTTACATACTTCAATTTCTGAAACTGTGTAGTAATATTACTTCTACTGACTAATAAACATTTATCTGAAACGGTCAGGAGAACATAATAACTTCTTAATGGTTTCGGCTGTACATTAATTATCGTAGCTATGTAGTAATATTATTTATACTCACTAGCCCTACCTAAAATAATATACAATTTAACTACAACGATAGGACGAGCATAATATTTAGTTTTATACTAATCATGGCAGATATCTAGTAATATTACTTCTACTGGCTCTGGTTCAATCCAGAAGATAAGTGTTTAACTACTTCGATTTGACAAGTATACTCTTGCACACTTTAATATAGTAATTACTGTAACAATGTAGTAATATTATTTATACTGACTAATAAACATTTATCTGCAACGATATGACAAGCATAATTTGTTGGCATTGTTTTAGGGTTACGCTAGTTGCCGTAGCTATATAATAATATTACTTTTACTGGCTGTACTGTACATACTGAAGCTATGTAGTCTATTAATTACTGAAGCTATGTAATCTATCAATTGCTGAAACTATGTCTAATAACCGATTATCGACTTGAGAGGAATAATTACTTCATAATGACTTCATTTATACAGTATCTTTTGTGTAGGACTAGCCAGTAGAAATAATAGAACTACTGGCTAGTCCTATCCTAAACATCATACCTTTAACTACAACGATAGGACACGTCTTTCACACTTTACTATTAATTACTGTAACAATGTAGTAATATTATTTATACTGACTAATGAACATTTGTCTGCAACGATATGAGAAGCATAATTACACCTTCATTATATCTGTAACACATTAATTATCGCAGGTATCTAGGAATACTACTTCTACTGGCTCTGAATACCAAAAGGATATAAGAAATTACTGAAACTATATAGTAATATAATTTATACTGACTAATAAAAAATTATCTGCAAGGATATGACAAGCATAATGAAATTGCAATGTTTTTGGACTTAAATGTTCCGTAGCGACATAATATTACTTTTACTGGCTGTACTGTGCATACTTAAACTATGTAGTCTATTACTGAAGCTATCTGTTGTAAACGATTCTCTACGACTTGAGAAGAATAATGACTTCATTTATACATTAACTTTTGTGTAGGACTAGCCAGTAGTTATATTCTTTCTACTTGCTTGTCCTATCCTAACATACCTTTAACTACAACGATAGGACACTTCTTGCAAACATCGATCTATTAATTACTGTAACAATGTAAAAATATCATTTATACTGACTAATGAAGATTTATCTGCAACGATATGACAAGCATAATTACCTCTTGATAATGCCCGGTACACATTAATTATCGCAGGTAATCTTGTAATATTACTTCCACTGACTAGTATAACCTTACACGCTTCAATTTATTAATTACTGTAACAATGTAGTAGACTAATAAACATTTATCTGCAACGATATGAGAAGCATAATAATCGGTTAATAGTCTCCGGTACACATTAATTATAGCAGGTAACTAGTAATATTAGTACTAATTGACTACCAAAATTCGTAATTAATATGCTCATCTTCGGTATGACGAGCATAGACTTGCATACTTGAATCTATTAATTTCTAAAACTGTGTAGTAATATTACTTCTACTGACTAATAAACATTTATCCGGAACGATAAGTAAAACAGAATAACTTCTGAATGGTTTCCGCTTTACATTAATTATCGCAGGTATCTAGTAATATCACTTCTACTTGCTAGTTATTCTCAATGGATCATAATTAATATGTTCATCTACAACGATATGTCGAGTATAGTTTTTTACAGACTTCAATCTATTAATTTCTGAAGCTGTGTAGTAGTATTACTTCTAGTTATAAATAAACATACTTAATAAACATTTATCTGCAACGATACGACAAGCATAATATGTTACATTGTTTATGGGTTGCGCTTCTTGCTGTAGCTATATAATAATACTACTTTTACTAGCTGTACTGTACATACTGAAGCTATGTCTAATACACGATTATCTACAACGACTTGAGAAGAATAATTACTTCATAATTATTTTATTTATACAATATCTTTTGTGTAGGACTAGCCAGTAGAATTAATAGAACTATTGGCTAGTCCTATCCTAAACATCATACCTTTAACTGCTAGTACTAGTAATTATTACTACTAATTGGCTAGCACAACCCATAATTAATATGTTCATCTACTACGATATGACGAGTATAGTTTTACATACTTGAATCTTTTTATTTCTGAAGCTGTGTAGTAATATTACTTCTACCGACTAATAAACATTTATCTGCAACGATATGACATGCATAATATGTCCATCATCTGGGGTACGCATTTATTATCTTAGGTATCTAGTACTAGTAATCAATTCTACTAATTGACTAGCACAATCCATAATTAATGTTTATCTACGTCGATTTGACTAGTGTACTCTTACACACTTCGATCTATTAATTATTGAAACTGTGTAGTAATATGTATACTGACTAATAAACATTTATCTGAAACGATTTGTAAAACATAATTACTTCTTCATGGTTTCGTCTTTACATTAATTTTCTTAGCTATGTAGTAATATTATTTTTACTGACTAGTCCTATCTAAAATATACATTTAACTACAACGATAGGACGAGCACAAACATTTATGCTAACACTAATTATGGCAGCTATCTAGTAATATAATTTCTCTTCGATTTGACAAGTATACTCTTGCACACTTCAATATATTAATTACTGAAACTATGTTGTAATATTATTTATACTTACTAATAAACATTCAGCTGCAGCAATATAACAAGCATAATTATATTGGATTGTTTTTGAATTACGCTACTTGGTGTAGCTATATAATACTACTTTTACTGGCTGTACTGTACATACTGAAGCTATGTACTCTATTAATTACTGAGGCTATGGTTAATAACCGATTATCGACTTACGATATGACGAGTATAGACTTGCATACTTGAATCTATTAATTTCTGAAACTGGGTAGTAATATTACTTCTTCCAACTATTAAACATTTATCTGAAATTATAAGTAAAACATAATTACTTCTGAATGGTTTCGGTTTTACATTAATTATGGCAGCTATCTAGTAATATTACTTCTTCTGGCTAGTTCTATCCATAAGATATGGGTTTAACTACTTCGATTTGACAAGTATACTCTTGGACACTTCGATCTATTAATTACTGTAACTATGTTGTAATATTATTTATATTGACTAATAAACATTTATCTGCAACGATATGACTAGCATATTTATACTGCATAGGTTTAGGTTTACGCTAGTTGCCGTAGCTATATAATAATATTACTTTTACTTGCTGTACTGTACATACTGAATCTATCTAGTCTATTAATTGCTGAAACTATGTCTAATAAACGATTTTCTACAACGACTTGAGTAGAATAATTACTTCATAATGACTTCGTTTATACAATATCGTAGAAATAATAGAACTGAATGAAATTGCAATGTTTTCGGACTTTTAGTTTCGTAGAGACATAATAATATTACTTTTACTGGCTGTTCTATACATACTGAAGCTATGTAGTCTATTAATTGCTGAAGCTGTGTAACAAAGGATTATCTACGACTTGAGAAGAATAATTAATTCATAATGACCTTGTTTATACCTTTTGTGTAGGACTAGCCAGATATAATAGCTACTACTGGCGAGTCCTATCCTAAACTTACCTTTATCTACGACAGGACACTTCTTGCACACTTCAATTTATTATTACTGTAACAATGTAGTAATATTATTTATACAGACTAATGGACATTTGTCTGCAACGATATGAGAAGCATAATTACACCTTTATTATATCTGTAACACATTAATTATCGCAGGTATCTAGGAATACTACTTCTACTGGCTAGTAATAACCAAAGGATATGTGTTTAACTACAACGATATGATTAGTATATTCTTAAACTAATTACTGAATCTATATAATAATACGTTCGCAATGTTTGTCTTATTTTTACTAAACTCGACGTACATACGTTGAACTATGTAATAATATTATATATACTGTCCAATAAGCGTTTATCCTCCAACGATATGGACAAGCATAATTACCCATTGATAGCGTCCTGTACACATTAATTATCGCAGGTATCTAGTAATATTACTTCTACTAATACCCAAAAGATACGTGTGTAACTACTTCGCTTTGACTATTATTCTCTTGCACACCTCACTCTATTACATTGTAGTAATATTACTTCTACTTTCTAATAAACATTTATCTGGAACGATGTGAAAAGCATAATTAATTTACAATTACATTAATTACCCTAGCTATATAGTAATATTACTTTTACTGGCTGGTCCTGTCTAAAGGATATATTTAACTACAACAATAGGACGAGCATGAAGCTTTATGCTATATACACTAATCATGGCACCTATCTAATATTACTTCTACTGACTAGTACTAATCCAAAAAAAAGGGGGCTTAACTACTACGATTTGACTAGTATAGTCTTACACACTTCAATCTATTAATTACTGAAACTGTGTGAGTAATTCTGACTAAAAAACAATTATCTGGAACACTTGGACAAGCATAATTACTTCATAGTGTATATCATGATTATTAATTTTATATACTGTGGTTATTTAATTACTTCGCAGTGATTATTATGATTTTTTATACATTAGTAATGTGTATTATGATTTTTTTATATATTACCTTTTGGCTACTCCAAAGATAAGTTTACAACATTAGGAATAGCATAAACATTTATGCTATACATTTAGCTGCGGTAACTATCTAGTAATATTAATTCTACAGATTAGTGTTACTCAAAAGATATGTATTTAGCAGCGTCTATTTGTGACTATAGTCTTGCTCACTTCAATCTATATTAGCAGATTTCCCTTAAGGCAAATGAACTATTGAGGTCGTACTCATGACGCGATTTCAACATTTTTCTTCAAATGTCTATCGATCCTACCTAGCAGATGCCGAAAATGAGGTCCGTTCAAAACAGTATATATATATATATATATATATATATATGTATATATATATATATATTTATATATATATATATATATATATATATATATATATATATATTTGTTTGTTAGCGCTCTAGCGGTCGCAATTTTTGTTTAATCATCATCAAACTCGGTGTTTAATCGTTTTTTTTTTTTGTTTTTTTTTATAAAAAGAATGATCAAGTTCGTAAACGGCTGAAATCGGACCAGTGGGAGAGGGAATTTCGAAACATCTCCTTTACTATACGTCGAATCGAAAAATTGTATAGAACCAATCTTATTGCAAATGAAATTTACTGTAAGTATTGTTACATACATTTATTCTCTATCTTGAATATTAACCGAGATTTTTGTATTTTTATTAAGTGTAACGGACGAGCTACCTTCCCCCTGAAAACTAGTTCGGGCTTTCCGTAACTGTACGGCACTCGTATGGAGATTTCTCTATTTTATATTTTTACGTGGGAAATCTGTTTAGTTTACGCAGCCCCTGCGCGTTCTTACCAAACAAACCTAAATTGTGACCTCAAATTTAGGTTTGTTTGGTCTTTACCAGACCCTATAGAAATAATCGTTTTACTCAAAAGTAGAGCTTAAGTTTGTTAATGGCTTAAATCGGTTCAGGGAGGGGCATTTTGTCAATTCAGATGTATCTCTAATTATTTAAACCTAAATTTGTTTAGAATCTTTTGTAAATTTTATTACCTATGGATGTTCGTATATACATTATTTTTTATCTGTCTGATATTCACTGCATGAGATGCATACTAATTATCAAACAAGATTTTTACGTTCTTTGTGAAATGTGTTTATTTGATCTATACCACATTCAGTATTTAACCGTCTTATTCAAGACTGAATATCATATTAGGTATTCAAAATGAATTGAATAAAAAAAAAAAATTAGTGGACAAACACGAACCGAAATTATTCCTTACAAACAATTTAATAATATAACGCACAATACAAATAAAAACCTAAACGAATGAGGAATTATGAATTAAAAAATGCAACATCACCCATGCGGATGGGTCTGTCTCAACTAATACAAGAGGGAACGAGCACTTCAAAATTAAATGGTCCCAGAATAGGGGGTAATTGAACCACGAAACGAAAATATGAATAAAGTTTCCTGGGGAAGAAATGTGTTACCTTGCCATTAAACTCTGAAGAAAAAATGATATTAAGTCCTGAATAAGAATACAACTTATTATTAAGAAAGATGTTAACACCAAGTTACCAATAGCAGGAGACTAAAAAAAGGATGTTACTAAAAATTTAAACCTTCAAGAGGTTGCCCGGCGAACTATTACAGAAAATATTAAACATACTAGTATAGATAATATTTAAATTCATTTATAATGGAAACAATATAAAAAAAAGCCTAATAAACAATATCCATTAAAATATTAAGTGTTTTAAAAACATAATTTATCGTATGTATGCTCTTTGACATTACCTAATAGCTGTATTCGGCTTTCAGAAGGGGAATTATTGAAAATTCGAAATATATCAAATTACCTCGAGTTCGATCAGAAATGATAATATTATTAGCAGTTTTCTCCTAATGGAAAATCAGCTATTGAGGTCGTACTCGTGACGTGATTTCCAAAAAATTTCCTCAAATGTCTATTGATTCTAAATACGAAAATGAGATCCGTTCAAATTTGTGTTTGTATATATATATATATATATATATATATATATATATATATATATGTGTGTGTGTGTGTGTGTTAACATGCTAGCGGTCGTAATTTTTGTTTTATCGTTACCGTACTCGACATTTAAACGTTTTTTCACTATCTTGATTATTAACCAAGATATTTTCATTTTTTTCACTCTCCCGCCCATCCCCACTCCTCATGTAAGTTTAACAATAAGTTGTTATGTCATGAAGCAGCCCGTTTGAAGCCTAAATACACAGTATTGTTCTCATTGAACTTTCACGTTTTGAGGTAAATGCATATACGTGGGAAATCTGCTTAGTTAACGCAGCCTCTATTTTTTTTTTTATCTTACCTTATCCATTCTGTTATTTTCGATTGTTTGAGTATTTAATTGGCTCACGGTCTTATGTTTAATACGTTATATGCATTTTTAGCATATTTATTTTATGGGAAATCAGATATTAATGTACTCATGGCGCGATTTATGAAACATTTCCTCAATCCAACTCGGGAGATGAAAATGAGGTTATATATATATATATATATATATATATATATATATATATATATATATATAGGTACCTGAAATGCGGTCTTATTGCTGTCAGACAATTGATATTGAAATGAAAAGCATATCTTGATATTTAACTACAGCCATGAAAGTACTATTTTCCCGTGTCTACTGCAATATTTTGTTTATTAGTAATTGAACGTATTAACAGAAATGACTGTTTACATCAATTTGTAAAAAAAGAACTCATCTTCAATGAATAAAAGTAAGACTTTAAAAAGGAAATGTCCTAAAGGTTAGTTTTTCCAGGAATCCATTAAGCACTTAAATTTTTCTCGTATTTAAATAATTTAAATTGTAATGCATATTGAGTGGCATTCACTTAAGCAGTGGCAATATATTCCCTTATTAGCTGATTTCTCTTAAGGGTCTCAAGACGTGAGTTTTTAAACTTTTCCTCAAATGTACGTCGATCTAATCCAGGAGATGACAAAAATGAGGTCTGTTCAAAACTGTGTATGTGTGGGCGCGCGCGTGCGGGCTTGTGGTATGTATATATATATATATACACACACACACACACACACACATATGTCTATTAAGGTTCTAGTGGGTGTATTTTTTATTCGTTAGTTACTAAATTCATTCTTCATATAATCGTTTTATGTAAAAGTTCGTTTAATGTATTGAACCAACCCTTTCGCGAATGTAATGTTATGTACGTTTTTTCAGTATGTTGATTATTACCGGAGTATTTACTTTCTTTATATGCTGCCTGAATATGAAATTGTTATTATTGAACTTTTTGAGATGTATGCAATTATGTGACGGTCGTGGTAAATCTGCTTAGTTAACGCAGGACTAGGTGAAATCACCCTCAGGGAAATCAGTTATTGAGGTCGTACTCATGACGAGGTTTTCGATTTTTTTCTTCAAATGTCCATCGATCCTACCTAGGAGATGACGAAAAAGAGGTCCGTTCAAAGATAGTATATATATATATATATATATATATATATATATATATATATATATATATATATATATATATTGTCTTGCTGCAATTATTGCTCAATCGTTACCAAACTCGATATTTAGTCGTTTCATATTAAAAGAAAGAGGGGAGGAATTTCGAAAATTCGAAATATCACTGTTACTATACGTCGGATCGAAAAGGTGTTTAGAAACAATCTTATTGCAAATTAAATGTACTGTAAATATATTTCTATACACTTTTTCCGTATAATGAGATATTAGGTATTTATAACTGTCCGCTTTCAGTAAACCCCCACTTCTATTAATGTCTTATTAATAATAAGGTGATAACATCATGAACCATTTCACTACAAGGTTAAATACCAAATTTTGTTTTCATCAAAACTTTATTTTACGAGATGAAAGCAAATACGTTCTGTTGACCCCCCCCCCTTTCTTTTGTTTTCGGATTACATAAATCTGAGTGACTGAAATAGAAATTATTCTGATTCAATTGAAATTACTCCACTAACTATAGTTAAATAGATAGATAGATATTTTATTGGCTTATGTTTACAACATGTTGCCAAGTGTCTGGCCAATTATTGTTAGTATGGTTATTAATATATTATAACTTCTTAAAGTATGTGTAAATAAAATAATAATTCATTGAATTACAACTGAACAGCATATACTTTGGCACGTAATACAATATTAATATTAATCTAAATAATTATAATACTGAATTCAATAGGTTATAATTTACTGTAAATGTAGAATAATTCATTCTTTTTTAATGTCTAAATAAAGATCAGTTTTCTAAAATATCAGATTAACATAACTATTCTCTAAGATAAGCATATAATAAATAATGTGCCGATTATTGTTGAATAAGCACCCCCATAAAAATAATACAATTCTTTCTTTTATATTGTTAACTTTCACAAACTTTTGATAAGGAACAAAAAATATCATTAACTTTACTTTCATTGTTCAAATCCAGAATATTTACCAATGATAGGTATTCTCTTTGAGGCACTATATATTTCAACTATAGTAAATAGTTTTCAATAAAATTAATATGTTATATACAAATATATTTCCTCAATTGTTAGTCTTTCCGGTCTATCTGTCTATTCAGCCGCTTTCCGTTCTAGAGATTATTAACTTGTATTTTAAATTGACTGACAGATTTCTCATTACCGCTTGTATTTCTTCACTTAAAATTCACCGTAGTGTTACCTGTATGTGTATCTATATGTTGTAAACTTTCACGAGGGAAATCAGCTTGCGTGACGAATTTATTTTTAATTCATTTGATTAGTGTTTGAAATTTAGTCTGTTGAGGACTGTCCAAAAATTCTACAGCGGGCCATTTCGGCCTCCACGTAGAGAGGGTTTATCTATCTGGAGATTGTGGCTGTAGGTGTTTCCTTGGATGGGGCAGTGGGTGGTTGGGGCTAATAGAGGATGCTGGGGTAAACATTTGCTGGAGTTAGTTGGTGTTGTGAGCACCCCGTGACCAGACTAGCCTCTAGCCCTTCACTATTCCAGGCAGACTCCCAACCAAACTGTTATTTGGATCTCCTTCCCTCGGCCCTCTTTCATAACAACCAGATTAAAACTCGTTCGTCGTATTCTCTTAGTTCAACAATTCTTATACTTAATACCTTTATACCATAAACCGTCCACGCAGGGGGCTGCGTCAACCAAGCAGATTTTCAACTTACTGGTATAACACGCTTGCTATCTCATCTCAATACGTATTCCCTTTACACGATTTTCGAAACGTTTTCAGCCTATGTTTCAATAGAATGGATAATTCTTGCCAAGCTTACTGCAATCTTTTTAGTTTCTAAAATTCAACTGACAATCGATCCTGTACAGATATGGCATAAATGTTCCAGACCTAATCTATCTATCGATCAGGATCTATGCTTTCCTTTTGCAGATCTAGCAGTCACAATTTTAGTTGATCCTTAACAAATTCCATATCTTGAATTTTTAGCAGTTTACCATGAAGGGAAATCATTAGTTAAAGGGAAAAAAGCTATTGAGGACGTACTCATGACGACATTTTTGACAAAGTTTTTCAAACGTTTAATTGTTTTATGTAAAAAGAATACTCAAGTTCGTTAATGGCTGAAACCAGTGATTTATGAAAATTCGAAATATCTCCGTTACTATAGGTTGGATCGAAAAATAGTATAGAATAATAAATCTTATTGCAAATTAAATAAATATTCTTATATACATTTATTTTCTATCTTGAATATTATTTATTATTATCACTTCTATTCATGTTACATAAACAACACGCTTTTATATAATAACCATATTATTTGAAGCTTAAATACCATATATGGTTTTCAAGAGACCTTTATTATACGAGATAAATGCAAATATGTTCTTGTAACCCCCCCCCCTTGTCTTATGATCTTGGAATACTAAAATTTGGTTGATTGAGATAAATATTATACTGATCCATTATAAATTACAGTACCAGGTACAGTTAATTGATTTCTATAAAATTAATAGGTTATATTCTGATATATATCAGTAATTTTTTTCTTTCCGCTGAGAAGTTAGCAATTTTGTTTGTGTACGTTTTAGAAGCTTCCCGTCGGGAGGTTTCTTATTATCGCTTGTTCTTATTATTTATTCACTTCATATTGCCGGTGCTATTGCATTACCATTATGTAGATCGGTATATTATTCGGCATGACGTCATCATTTATTTATTTATTTAATGCGGAACTCTTTGAACAAAATCCATTACCCCAACCTACAGCTATCTTTTTAGATTCTTAAATCTCTCAAAATGGCAATCGATCCTACCGAGGGGATGACGAAGTTGAGTTCCATTGAAAATTGTGTATATATATATATATATATATATTTTTTTTTTTGGATATTTGGTCAATGTTACCAGGTAACCAGTAACTCTAGTGCAATATGTATAGTAATTATTAAGTATCTTTAGTCTTCCCCTAAAGAAGAGAAAGTTAAATTCTCGAAATATCGGTATAAAATAATAATTCCCTTTCACCAACACTGACCAAACCTCCAAAAAAAAAACTCAACACCATATATAAATATAACCTGGTCGAAAGCATCAACATAATTTTGTATTTATTGTATGTAATTCTTAAGGGATTTACAGTTGAATAGACATGTTTTATTAATTTGTCGTACACGTGTAGCAAACGTATTTCATCTCTCTAAAATTTGGAGAAGGTAGGCTACGGAAGTATACGGCTCAGAATACGTTGGTTCGCCTTATACGTATGTTAGACCTATGCTCTTTCAATATTTCAATTATCTTTCTACGAGATCCATGTAAAGCTTATTTATAATCGTGCCAATTATTTTTGAACAGAATACACCGTCCTTAAATAATTATTTCATTATTTTTGGCGAGGAAAAATTGCCTTGAATTGAACCCAGTCATCGGGGATAGCTATTTAATTTTTCTGGAATAGGTTTGCAGGTTCTACTCAACTAATATATTTAATTAATTAAATTTCAAAGTCACCAAGTTTTCTTTTGTGTTATTTTGTTTACATGTTTCTTGTTCCTTTTGTGTTATTTTGTTTACATGTTTCTTGTTCTTTTTGTGTTATTTTGTTTACATGTTTCTTGTTCTTTTTGTGTTATTTTGTTTACATGTTTCTTGTTCCATTTGTGTTATTTTGTTTACATGTTTCTTGTTCCTTTTGTGTTATTTTGTTTACATGTTTCTTGTTCTTTTTGTGTTATTTTGTTTACATGTTTCTTGTTCCATTTGTGTTATTTTGTTTACATGTTTCTTGTTCCATTTGTGTTATTTTGTTTACATGTTTCTTGTTCCATTTGTGTTATTTTGTTTACATGTTTCTTGTTCCTTTTGTGTTATTTTGTTTACATGTTTCTTGTTATTTTGTTGAATTCGTTTTTCTTTTGTTTGTTCGATATTATTTCTTATAACTTTGTTTTGTTATTTTGTTTACATGTTTTTTGTTTTTGTTTTGGTTTCCACCCATGTTTAAGAAAAGCCAAGTCGCCACAGGTGCGGAGCTCTAAATAATAAATAAATAATTAATTAATATAGAAACATTTATACTTTTTGAGTGCTGAACTCTGAATATCGAGTTTGGTAACGACCAAATAAAAATTGTGACCCCTAGAGCGTTTTCACACTAATATATATAGTTTTGAAGGTACTTCATTTTCCTGGATTAGATCGATGGACATTTGAGGAAATTTTTCAAAAACCTTGTCTCATGGGTATGACCTGAATAGCTGATTTCCCTTAATAAGAGAATATATTACCATCGCTTTAGTGAATGTCACTCTCATTTCACTTTGAATTACGATTTAAATTATTTAAATACGATGAGAGCTTCTCTTCATAATGAATTCCTGGTAAAGTAAATATTTTGGGTATTTCATTTCCAAAGTCTAAATTTGTATATTAACGTTTCATTGAAGATAAATCCTATTTTTACAAATTGATGTAAAAGCAGTTACTGTCATTTATAATTATTATTTCTGCTGAAAGTTTAATTACTAAAAATAAATGTTTGATTGACAAAAGTAAGTCCTAGTTTGTTGAAAGTAGTTCGATATGTATATTGTGTGCTATTAATTTCAAAATCATTTGCCTGGCAGCAATTAGACCCTTTTTTAGGTTCTTTGTCGTTTCAAATATTATTGTTCTAGAACTAGGAAGTATTCCGCCAATTTTTTGGAGTTGATTTTTTTATGATTACGTTAAATCATAAATTAAATCATCTGTATGTAGAGATTTTGCGTACTTAAACCTAAGGTTTGATTAATTATGAATTTCCTAGCTAGCAGATTCTATACTTCTTATGTTTCTGAGAATTTTTCTGAGAATGTCCACTCATAATTATATATATATATATATATATATATATATATATATATATATATACCTATGTGTGTGTGTGTGTATAAAATTGTAACCTCTGTCTGTAAATTTATTTATTTTTTTTTTAGCAGATTTTCCTTAAAGGGAAATCAGCTATTGAGGTCGTACTCATGACGCGAGTTTCGAAAAATTTCTTCAAATGTCCATCGATCCTACCCAGGAGATGACGAAAATGAGGTCCGTTCAAAATTATATATATATATATATATATATATATATATATATATATATATATATATATATATATATACTAGCTCAGATACCCGGCTTCGCCCGGGAATTCATTTGAGGCTGAATGGTGATGGTATTTTTTAGCAGGCTTTACATTGCACAATATTTTGACATTTACCCGTCCCAGTGTTTAGGATTGATACCCATCTTTGCCGTGGATTTGCTAATTATAGAATTATTTGTTCGATAAGGCTTCACAGTCTTCGATATTTTTATATTTCCCGTCTCTTATACATGTAAATATAGTGAATTTTTATTTCAGGCCTCCCTTTTAACCCCCCTCCCGTTCGAACCTAAAAATTTTAATAGAACTTACAATCATGAAAGAAATTATGCTAATTGACATACCTAGTTTTGTTCGGTTCAGCCGTTAGTGCCCGCTAAAGTTTTAACGTATAACTCATTTATACTTAGGTATACGACAAAAGTGTATATAACTTTTCTTATGTTTATATTTGCGGAAAAACCAATAGGAAACGAAATATCGCTATTTTAAATTTCAGGCTTCCCTTATAACCCCCACTCCTGCCTGTCCATAGAAATGTTGGTATGGCTTATTATAATGAAGGCCTCACTGCTAATACATTTACCGAGTTTTATTTAGTTCGGTTGAGTCTTTTTTGGCAAATAATATTGTTGACTCCCGCTATACTTTTTAGCGTATAACGCATTTAAACTTCGGTATACGACAAAAGTGTATATAACAAAAGATACTCTAAATAACAAAATAAACAACTTTTGTTATGTGCATATGTACCAAAAAACCAATAGAAAACGAAATATCGCCGAAACTCCTGTTCGTCTCAGGGAAAATTAATATAGCCTAAAGTCTAAGTTGGGTTAGTAGTAATATATTACCAAGTTCCATAAAATTCGGTTCAGCCGTTTATGCGTGAAAAGGTAACAAACAAACAAACAGACACCAAAGAAACAAAATACAGTTATGGGGTCTATGACATATGAAACGAAACGTTATCGTGAAATTTCGCGAAAAAAATCAATGTACAGACAGAGGTTACAATTTTATATATATATATATATATATATATATATATATATATATATATATATATATATGTGTGTGTGTGTGTGTGTGTATAAAATTGTAACCTCTGTCTGTACATTTATTTGTTTTTTTCAAAATTTCACTTTAATTTTTCGTTTCACAAGTCATTGACACCATAACTGCACTTTGTTTCTTTCGTGAATGTATGTTTGTTTGTTACCTTTTCAAGCATAAACGGCTGAACCGAATTTTATCGAACATGTTATGTATATTACAACTAACCCAACTTAGACATGCTGCAGGGGTTTTGCGTACTTGAACATAAGGCTTGAATAATTATGATTTTCCTTGTTATATGAGTCTATTCTTATATGCCCGTTTCACGAAAGAGTTTGGGATATACGCTGTAAAGGTTTTGCACACTAAATCCTAAGGCTTGATTAATAATGAATTTCCTAGTTATTTGAGTCTTTACTCATATTACTGTTTAACGACAAATTTTGGAATAGACGCTGTAGAGGTTTTACTTACTTAAACCTATGGCTTGATTAATAATGAATTTCCTAGTTATTTGAGTCTATACTCATATTCCTGTTTAACGACAAATTTTGGGATATACGCTGTAGAGGTTTTACTTACTTAAACCTAAGGTTTAATTAATAATGAATTTCCTAGTTATTTGAGTCTATACTCATATTACTGTTTCACGACTAATTTTGGGATATACGCTGTAGAGGTTTTACTTACTTAAACCTAAGGTTTAATTAATAATGAATTTCCTAGTTATTTGAGTCTATACTCATATTACTGTTTCACGACTAATTTTGGGATATACGCTGTAGAGGTTTTACTTACTAAATCCTAAGGCTTGAATATTTATGATTTTCCTTGTTATATGAGTCTATACTCATATTACTGTTTAACGACAAATTTCTGGATATACGCTGAAGAGGGTTTGTGCACTTAAACTAAGGCTTGATTAATTATGAAACTTCTAGTTATGCGAATCTGTTCTTATATTCCCGTTTCACAAGGTTTGGAATATACGCTGTAAAGGTTATGAGTACTTAAACTGAAGGTTATTAATCATGAATTTCCTAAGTAGCAGATTCTACACAAAAATAATGTCTTTGTTCGGCAAAGTAAAGCATATATGCTGCAAGGGTTTTGCGTACTTGAACCTATGGCTTGATTAATAATGAATTTCCTAGTTATTTGAGTCTATACTCATATTCCTGTTTAACGACAAATTTTGGAATAGACGCTGTAGAGGTTTTGTGCACTTAAACTAAGGCTTGATTAATTATGAAACTTCTAGTTATTTGAGTCTATACTCATATTACTGTTTAACGACAAATTTTGGGATATACGTTGTAGAGGTTTTACTTACTTAAACCTAATGCTTGATTAATTATGAATTTCCTAGTTATTTGAGTCTATACTCATATTACTGTTTCACGACTAATTTTGGGATATACGTTGTAGAGGTTTTACTTACTTAAACCTAATGCTTGATTAATTATGAATTTCCTAGTTATTTAAGTCTATACTCATATTACTGTTTAACGACAAATTTTGGGATATACGTTGTAGAGGTTTTACTTACTTAAACCTAATGCTTGATTAATTATGAATTTCCTAGTTATTTGAGTCTATACTCATATTACTGTTTCACGACTAATTTTGGGATATACGTTGTAGAGGTTTTACTTACTTAAACCTAATGCTTGATTAATTATGAATTTCCTAGTTATTTAAGTCTATACTCATATTACTGTTTAACGACAAATTTTGGGATATACGTTGTAGAGGTTTTACTTACTTAAACCTAATGCTTGATTAATTATGAATTTCCTAGTTATTTGAGTCTATACTCATATTACTGTTTCACGACTAATTTTGGGATATACGTTGTAGAGGTTTTACTTACTTAAACCTAATGCTTGATTAATTATGAATTTCCTAGTTATTTAAGTCTATACTCATATTACTGTTTAACGACAAATTTTGGGATATACGTTGTAGAGGTTTTACTTACTTAAACCTAATGCTTGATTAATTATGAATTTCCTAGTTATTTGAGTCTATACTCATATTACTGTTTCACGACTAATTTTGGGATATACGTTGTAGAGGTTTTACTTACTTAAACCTAATGCTTGATTAATTATGAATTTCCTAGTTATTTAAGTCTATACTCATATTACTGTTTAACGACAAATTTTGGGATATACGTTGTAGAGGTTTTACTTACTTAAACCTAATGCTTGATTAATTATGAATTTCCTAGTTATTTGAGTCTATACTCATATTACTGTTTCACGACTAATTTTGGGATATACGTTGTAGAGGTTTTACTTACTTAAACCTAATGCTTGATTAATTATGAATTTCCTAGTTATTTAAGTCTATACTCATATTACTGTTTAACGACAAATTTTGGGATATACGTTGTAGAGGTTTTACTTACTTAAACCTAATGCTTGATTAATTATGAATTTCCTAGTTATTTGAGTCTATACTCATATTACTGTTTCACGACTAATTTTGGGATATACGTTGTAGAGGTTTTACTTACTTAAACCTAATGCTTGATTAATTATGAATTTCCTAGTTATTTAAGTCTATACTCATATTACTGTTTAACGACAAATTTTGGGATATACGTTGTAGAGGTTTTACTTACTTAAACCTAATGCTTGATTAATTATGAATTTCCTAGTTATTTGAGTCTATACTCATATTACTGTTTCACGACTAATTTTGGGATATACGTTGTAGAGGTTTTACTTACTTAAACCTAATGCTTGATTAATTATGAATTTCCTAGTTATTTAAGTCTATACTCATATTACTGTTTAACGACAAATTTTGGAATAGACGCTGTAGAGGTTTTACTTACTTAAACCTATGGCTTGATTAATAATGAATTTCCTAGTTATTTGAGTCTATACTCATATTCCTGTTTAACGACAAATTTTGGAATAGACGCTGTAGAGGTTTTGCCTCTATGTCGTGATTTTTATTATGAATTTCCTAGCTATATGAAGTCTATTCTTCATATTCATGTTTCACAAAATCTTTGTAGTTTACGCATTATCGGTATTTCGTACTTGAATAGAAAGCTTGATTAATTGACAAATTTTGGAATAGACGCTGTTGAGGTTTTGCCTACTTAAATGTATGTCGTGATTTTTATTATGAATTTCCTAGCTATATGAAGTCTATTCTTCATATTAATGTTTCACAAAATCTTTGTAGTTTACGCATTATCGGTATTTCGTACTTGAATAGAAAGCTTGATTAATTATGAATTTCCTCGTTATATGGGCCTATTCTTAATTCCCGCTTCACGACAAATTTTGGAATATACGCTGTTGAGGTTTTGCGTACTTTAGACTCTTGATTACTCTTCAATTGCATACATATCTGAGTCCCATCATCTCTTTTACATAATAATACAGGGACGAATATCGTCGGCAATTCGTCGAGCCCATCAAGTGGTCCTTTCAGGATTGGGCTGAACTATTCATGTAGACATATGTTGATTAGGGGTATATTGGCACCGCTGGATATTCACAGCATGGCTGCCAATCAAGGCAGAAGGGGTGTTGCTAAGTGGGCAGATGGCTGGCCTTCCCCTCATCAACTCTGCAGGATACGCTTACAACTTACTCCACCGCTTGTCAACATTCGTACAATCCATCGAGTCGAGTGGACCCCCCTCCAACCCTGGCGACTTATTTCCTCGACGTGCTTCCATCAGCAACCCCTCTCTCTTCGGGCCAATTTGAATGTTGTCCAACGACCTGTACTCTAAGTGGCGTCTTCATGTTACATCGTATGTACTCGTAAACCCATTTGGCTAAATTGCCCACACGTGCCTCCCCCCGTCGAGAGAATTACTTGTGAATGAGATTGGAGTATGAAATGCTCGTCTGGCTGTGACGATTGTAGGTCTGATCTCTCGTATGTTGATGACAGCTGAAATTATAAGCAATTAAGTCCTTCATAAGTCAACCTATAGCTTCATTGATTAAAAGTCCCTTTAGATTTTTAAACATTTAATTTAAAGTTTGAATGTAGTTAGCAGTGTTGTTTTAGCAGATTCCTTTGAGGACGTACTCATGGTGCGATTTTGAAAATTTTCTCAAATGTCCATGGATCCAACCCAGGGGATGACGAAAATTAGGTCCGTTCATAACTGTATATGGGTGTGTGTGTGTGTAATGCTTTAGCGGTCATAATTTTTTTTGGTCGTTATCAAACTTGATATTTAAGCGTTTTATAATTAAATATCGAGTTCGTTAACGGCTGAAATCCGACCAGTGGGAAAGGCATTTAGAGGGGGGAATTTCGAAAAAATCTTAATATCTCCGTTATGTTTCGGATCAAAAAAGTTTATAAATTCAATGTTATTGGAAATGTAATGCTCTATAAGTTTTAGGTTTTTTTCACTTTATTGATACACAAGGGAACAACATTTTTGTTGCATGAAATATTTTGACTTATATTCTACTTCCTCGAGGTGCTGATTTAAGATCTGAAGTCAGTTTGTTTGTATCAGCTTTACTTTTGGGGTTATAATTATAAACTGTTTTTTAAGATGAAAATAGTTTTTGTTAAGAAAACTATTAAAAAAATTACCACTACATATCAAAAAAAATTTTTAGTAAGATTTTCTTGATTGTTTCGGTTCACGGGGGCTGTTTTTAATGCTCCAACAATAGTCCACCATCATGTGAGCATTCCAGTGACCTTGGTAACGTTCCTCCATAGTTCGAATGTCCTGATGGAACCGTTCCCCTTGTTCTTCACTCAGATCACCATGATTTTCAGGGAAACGGTCCAAATGGCTGTGGAGGAAGTGTACCTTGATGCTCATATTACAACCAAGCTGCTGGAAGTGTAACAACATTAGTTCAATATGCTCCGCATACCTTTCATCCTTTTTGTTTCCCAGAAAATTTGGAGCAGTCCAAACGAATTTATTCCAGGCATTTTTTTTCAGTATCAGTCATGTAACTAATACATTTTTCATCCTTTATCAACCTTCTTATTTGGGGACCATCAAAAATTCCAGCTTTAATTTTTTCTTGGCTCAAATTAAAGAACTTCTTAGAGATTTATTTATAGCAATCACCACCCTTGTTCAAAGCTTTGACAAATTGTTTCATGAGCCCTAGTTTGATATGCAAAGGTGGCAGTATTATTCGATCCCTGGGCACAATGGGCTCATTTATTACATTCAGTTGTTCCGGAACCATAGATTGCCTGGAAGGCCAATCTTTTCTAATCCAGTGCTCAGACCTAGCTCTGCTGTCCCATAAACAAATAAAACATGGATATTTTGTATATCCACCTTGTTGTCCAAGAAGAAAATTCACCATTTTTAGATCAACACTTATCAACCACTTTTGTTCGTTGTATTTGATTCTATCCATTACAGAAGCTACAGTAGCATATTCTTCTTTGCCTGTAGTTGAATGTGCAATCGGTATCGAACCCAGCTTATTGCCGTTATGCATAAGTACACATTTCAGGCTACGTTTAGAGGAGTTAATAAATAACGCCATTCATTACACAGTCTGTGGCGGACTTATTTAACTTACTGATTTATGAAGTGATATATTCGGTTTGAATTTCACCTAATATTTCTAGCCATGGGATATTACTTAATATCTCAAATCCATATTACATATTTTTTTATTACCCCAAGTAAAAAAAAAGTCCGTCACGCAGGGGCTGCGTAAACTAAGCAGATTTCCCTCGTGAAGTATACTAATAGATAAATAGACATACTGGTAACACAACACCTCCGTGAATAAATACAAACGGAAATAAGAAATGTTTCATCCAATTTCAATAACCTGCCGACAGGAAGCGTTAGGTTAGAAATGTAAACAAACGGGTCTGCCCGCCTCACACCGGAAAGAAAAACAATTATTAAAATATATCAGAATATAACATATTACTTTTATTGAGACCTATTTACTATATCTAGTACTGTAACTTATAATGAGTCAGAATAATTGTTATCTCAATCAATCAACTTTTAGTAGTCCAAAACCTTTAGACGGGGGAGGGGGGGTCACCTGGACATATTTGCAGGTACCTCGTATAATAAAGGTCTCTTAAATACAATTTTTGATAGTTAAACTTTAAATAACGTGATTTATTATGTATCAGAGTATTGTTTACGTAACATGAGTAGAAGTGGCGGTTTGGTGAAAACTGAAAAATGCAAATATCTCGGTTTATATTCAAGATAGAGAATAAATGTGTATAATAATATTTATAGTACATTTAATTTGCAATAAGATTTGTTCTATATAATTTTTTCGATCCGACGTATAGTAACGGAGATATTTTGAATTTTCTAAAATCCTCCTCTCTAAACTCCCCCTCCCCCTGGCCCGATTTCAGCCACTAACGAACTTGACCTTTCTTTTTACATAAAACGACTAAATATCGAGTTTGGTAAGGATCAAACAATAATTGCGACCGTGGTAACAGACAAAATATATATATATCTATATATATATAAAATTGTAACCTCTGTCTGTACATTGATTTTTTTCGCGAAATTTCACGATAACTTTTCGTTTCACATGTCATAGACACCATATCTACATTTTGTTTCTTTCGTGTATGTTTGTTTGTTTGTTACCTTTTCACGCATAAACGGCTTAACCGAATTTTATTAAACATTTTATGTATATTACTACTAACCCAACTTAGACTTTAGGCTAAATTAATTTTCTCTGAGACGAACAGGAGTGGGGGTTATAAGGGAAGCCTTAAATTAAAAATACCGATATTTCGTTTTCTATTGATTTTTAGGTAAATATGCACATAACAAAAGTTGTTTATTTTGTTATTTAGATTATCTTTTGTTATATACACTTTTGTCGTATACCGAAGTTTAAATGCGTTATACGCTAAAAATTATAGCGAGAGTCAACAATATTATTTGCCAAAAAAGACTCAATGGAACTAAACCAAACTCGGTATGTGAATTAGTACTAACGCTTTCCTTATAATAAGCCATACTAACATTTCTAGGGACGGGGAGGAGTGGGGGTTATAAGGGAGGCCTTAAATTAAAAATAGCGATATTTCGTTTCCTATTGCATTTTCGGCAAATATGCACATAACAAAAGTTGTTTATTTTGTAATTTAGAGTAACGTTTGTTATATGCACTTTTGGCATATACGGAAGTATTAAGACGTTATACGCTTAAAATTATAGCGGGAAACAACAATTTTATTTGGCACAAAAGACTCAACCGAACTAAATAAAACACTCAGTATGTGTATTAGCACTAACGCCTTCCTTATAATAAGCCATTCTAACATTTCTAGGGACGGGCAGGAGTGGTGGTTATAAGGGAGGCATGAAATTAATAATAATGATTTCCTATTGGGGTTTCGGCAAATATGCACATAACAAAAGTTGTTTATTTTGTTATTTAGAGAAATTTGCTCAACACTTCTTTTCAATATGAACTACCAGGTACCTCACCTGAAAAAATTAATTCAAATGTATATCAATATTTTCTCCTTAATAATTCAAATCTATGCATAATGCACAGGAGACGGGAAATATGACAATATGAAGGCCAGTGAAGTTTTACATAAAAAAATAATTTTATTATTAACAAATGCCAACAACGGGTATTAACCCTAAACACTGGAACGGGTAAATGTCAAAATATTGTGCAAAGTAAAGCCTTGCCAAAAATATACCATTACCATTCAGCCTCAAATGAATTCCCGAGCGAAGCCGGGTATCTGAGCTAGTATATATATATATATATATATATATATATATATATATATATATATATATATATATAAGTTTTGAACGGACCTCATTTTCGTCATCTCCTGGGTAGGATCGATGGACATTTGGAGAAAAATTTCAAAAATAGCTTCATGACGCGCCCTTAAGGGAAATCTGCTAATAGGTATGGAACGTCTACCTCTGTTTAGGTATTCCTTTGTTGCAATAATAATATTTATAATGTATTCCACGTGCTTCATAAAGTTTAATTTAAAATATATTTATTATTCCAGAGAGTTCAATAATGGAGACCTGTTTTAAATTTGAAGAGAGTAAATAAAATACACATTTGTGGGCGAGCCATTTTCATTAATCCTTGTAAACGACATGTCGTTTAAGGTAATTACGGGGATTTAGTAGTGACATTTATTGATTCGCCCAATAACTTTGCTCCATTCGGCTAATCACTGAGTTCGTTTTTGTCGGCTGCTACTGTGAAACATTCGTCAGACAGGATATTCAGGACACCTGTTTTGTTTTTCCATATAGGTTTTTATGACGGGAATGCTTTTCAAACTTGAAAGATATAGAAAATTATATATATATATATATATATATATATATATATATATATATATATATATATATATATATATATATATATATATTTGAGAGAGAGTTTTATTTTTTAAATTATTTTAAAATCCAGCATAAAATAACTATTTCTCACATTTGTATTTTAAAAAAGATGCAACTTTTCGTTTCACATATCATAGACACCATAACTGCATTTTGTTTCTTTCGTGTATGTTTGTTTGTTACCTTTTCACGCATAAACGGCTGAACCGAATTTTATGAAACTTGGTATGTATATTACTACTTGCCCAACTTAGACTTTAGGCTATATTAATATTCTCTAAGACAAACAGGAGTGGGGGTTATAAGGGAGGCCTGATATTAAAAATAGTGATATTTCGTTTCCTATTGCTTTTTCAGCAAATATGCCCATAACAAAAGTTGTT